>NQII01000307.1:112118-135834 GCA_002778355.1 Clitarchus hookeri
TTTTCCTGGGCAGTCTCTCTGGAAATGCTTCCCCGGGCAGAACTGGCACTTAACGAGTTTGTCGGTGGTGGAGTAGGAGCAGCAGTAGAGGGCGTTGCCTCCTCTCTTCCCTTGCCCAATTTTTGCCGGTCCAGGATGGCCTGCGCTTTAATGTTTCTCT
This sequence comes from Clitarchus hookeri, assembly GCA_002778355.1. Lineage (NCBI taxonomy): Eukaryota > Metazoa > Arthropoda > Insecta > Phasmatodea > Phasmatidae > Clitarchus > Clitarchus hookeri. Next base: position 112,279 of record NQII01000307.1, read on the forward strand.
CTCTTTCTCGCGCTCTCTCTACCAACTCGTTGACTGACTGCAGCCAGGGAAATTGGAGCATATTAAGCAGCTGTCATCGTTTCCATCTGGGAATATTCAGCGATACATTTTCACCTTTCTTCTGATAAAGATCTTGGCCTCTTCCTCGGTAGCTCTGTGGTGATGTGTCCCAACACTTCCTCCCCTGAAAACTGGGTGGCAAGGCATTTGCAAAGTTGCCCCCATTCTGTAATAAATTCCCCGTATTTATTCCATCAGTCTAATGCTTTACCCTTTAATTACTTCTGGATTTTGACATCCCATTGTGTGGGTGGAACTCCTTTCTCACTTAATTCCCTTTCACATACTTGTGTAAATGTTTCCGTGTTTTCTCTTGCTTGCACACCTCGCACCTGTACACTAAGCCAGGTTTGGTGATTTTCTCGTCTGGCCACCCAATGCACAGGTGGTGAAATGATTGTGCGCAAATAATACAACTAACGGTATTTACGCCTCGTCCTGCGCAGGTAAACCAGCTAGAATAGTCTGTTGGCGGGTTCGACGTTCATCACGACAATACTCTAGTCCAGCAGTTTTAACGGGGTTCATAATTCCACCCTGAGCATAGGTAGTGGAATCTGTTCTTGAAGTGTGCGCAACTAATGAAATTTACACCTGCTCTGTTACATGTAGGTACGCTACATATCTCTGGTCAGGATTCAATGGCCTCATCCATTGCTGCTGCGGCTTTGCCTTAATCTGCAATGCTTAGATTTAATTGAGACATGGCTGAGCTAGTACAATTGAACGCCACGGGTTGTTTGCAGACTCCCCTGGCTGGTTACTGGTTTGACTCCCGTCTTGTTTCTCTTCAATCTCGAGGTCGCACTTGACTGACTAATAAAGTGCTGTGTCCTCTCGTTGGGCGCCACGAAAACACTTGATGCACGACTTCTGTTAGAAATAGCAGTCACATGACTTTCGTACAAGGATTCTATAGTGCCGGTCAGAGGCACTTTATCTTGCTTGGGTCTCACCTGGGGTAGATCCTGGCTCGGCGACTGCTGGCTAAAATGTGGGCCCTGTGCTGGGCTGATTGCTGGTGTGGGTGGTGACGGCATCTGGAAGTTGTGTTGCAGCACCCTTAAGTGCAGGTTAGCANCTGAGCTAGTACAATTGAACGCCACGGGTTGTTTGCAGACTCCCCTGGCTGGTTACTGGTTTGACTCCCGTCTTGATTCTCTTCAATCTCGAGGTCGCACTTGACTGACTAATAAAGTGCTGTGTCCTCTCGTTGGGCGCCACGAAAACACTTGATGCACAACTTCTGTTAGAAATAGCAGTCACATGACTTTCGTACAAAGATTCTATAGTGCCGGTCAGAGGCACTTTATCTTGCTTGGGTCTCACCTGGGGTAGATCCTGGCTCGGCGACTGCTGGCTAAAATGTGGGCCCTGTCCTAGGGCAGCTGCTGGGCTGATTGCTGGTGTGGGTGGTGACGGCATCTGGAAGTTGTGTTGCAGCACCCTTAAGTGCAGGTTAGCANTGCTGGGCTGATTGCTGGTGTGGGTGGTGACGGCATCTGGAAGTTGTGTTGCAGCACCCTTAAGTGCAGGTTAGCACGGTCTATAGGTACTGGTGGTGGCTGAAATTTGGGGCTAGGGGGGACTGGGAGGTGAGTCCTCGCAAGTCGTCCGGTGGCTTGAGCTCTGTCCCGAGGGAAGGGCTGCTGAGGGCAGAAGGCAATGGGTTGCAGCGCAACTCTCCTCCGTGCACCACTTCTTTGGGTGAAGGGCTTACAGGCAAAGTACTGTGGTCTACCACACAAAGTAGGAGCAGGCGACGAATTTCCTGGCTAAAGTGTAACCAGAAGAGGTTAAATCACCCAGAATCAGTCCTGTCGCTTCAACCGGCAAAGTACAACGCTGTGGATGAAGTGGGTTAGCTGATCTGGATGTCTAGCCACTTCGTCGCGTGTATTCCTAGTGGTTGTGGCTCTACCTTACAATGTTCCAAGAATCGGAGTTCTTTGTTCAAGGTACGAGTGGCCGTTGACTGGGTTATGTTTGGTGACGTACTTGCGCCTGATTAAGGGTAGCAGACTGTACTATACTAGTTTCGGCAAAGGGNGACTGGGTTATGTTTGGTGACGTACTTGCGCCTGATTAAGGGTAGCAGACTGTACTATACTAGTTTCGGCAAAGGGAGTTTCAAGGCACGGTCTCCTGCCTCTCCTTTGTGGGTTTGACATCTGCGAGGTCTGAAGTCACAATCACCATATAATAAGCACACAGGGTTAGGTAAGAATACATGTATGTCCGCGGTGGCCCGTTCTATCTCGTAGCTATCAATTGTACTGAAACCGGCGGAAGTAAACCACGTTAAACCATGTGAAGGAGACCTGGGGCAGAACTAAACAAGAGCAGAAAATAAGCGATGTGGCTATGACAACTGACCCTAACTAATCTACACGGTTGTCCAGAAGGAAGTTGGGGTTCACTACCACAGTAGTAGTGAGTGTAAGGGAGCGAAGACTTCTTCGGGGGTCGCTGAACGCAAGTCTGGAAGGCTGGTTGATCCCTTGTGAGGAAGGTGATTGGCAGAGAGCTCCAGCACACGAGATGGTGGAGTGAGGTGCTGAGTATACAACTGACGTTCTGGTGCTGCGCGCTGGCGTATGTAGACAGCCAGAGCGGGCCCTTCGGCTCTCTTTGGCTGGTCAGGTGTCTTTGGACGTGAGTTCCTCCCCTATCTGGGCTGGTCGCATTCTCTTAGGGGAGNCTTCGGGGGTCGCTGAACGCAAGTCTGGAAGGCTGGTTGATCCCTTGTGAGGAAGGTGATTGGCAGAGAGCTCCAGCACACGAGATGGTGGAGTGAGGTGCTGAGTATACAACTGACGTTCTGGTGCTGCGCGCTGGCGTATGTAGACAGCCAGAGCGGGCCCTTCGGCTCTCTTTGGCTGGTCAGGTGTCTTTGGACGTGAGTTCCTCCCCTATCTGGGCTGGTCGCATTCTCTTAGGGGAGGCTTGAAGTGGCGGTTTTCCTTGTGTGCTGGTTGCGTTGTTGCCGTCCGCTTAGGCGGAGCGCTGGGCTTCGTTGCCAGCTTCTGTCGCACGCGGGATGATTACAAAATGCAGGACGTTTGACATAATGGCATAGATGGCTTCGACTGCCGTGTCCTTGTGTGCCCTTTGTCTAAGGGTGTGCAGGTAGGCTCTGGAATCATATTGTCCTGTGTTCAAACCCCGCTTGGGGTGACGTGACGTCGCATGAAGATGAGGCGGAGTCGTAAATAATTATTATGACNAGATGAGGCGGAGTCGTAAATAATTATTATGACAGTATGCATCACGTGTCACGTGTAAGGCACTGTTCAACTCTGATAATAGCAGATGCCAAGCATCTGCTATTATCTGATACCAAAGGCTACTCCAAATGATGATAAAACTTCTGTGTTGTGGGTTTCATTTATTAATTCTGTCAACTGTATTAATAACAATGCTACATAGTAAAATGAAATTTTCTTAGTTTTATTGTGTGTTTTGTGTTGCATTTTCCTACAAACTATTTAATTGTTTATAATAAATAAAACAAATGACCCAGAATATAATTTTTGCTAAACGAAATGCATAGAATAGTTAATTTGTAAGTATGAGAAACAAATATATTTTTATAAAACTGAATTGTATGAATAAGGAAGTGTCATACTGTATTTCTGAATTCACTTACACGCAAACATATTTCCCCCCTTTTCATTTCAGCAATAAAAAAATGAAATTTTTTCTTTTAAACGTTATTTCCGTATCATGTTCAATTTCAGCGGAGATGTTTCGGGACACTAAACATCGGGGTCTTGAGAGTCAATGAGAGTGAAGCGAGGTGAGTATGGAGCCGTGTGGGAATGCAAAGGCGTAGCAAACAGAAAATTCCTGAGAAAACCCTCCGACCACTTCCAAGGCCATTTGGTCCACGCAGGAAGGCATCCGTATTTCTGTGCAATAATTCGAGACGGCCTTTTCCTGTCACAAGTTTAGATTTTCTTTTGTTCTTACTAGCAGTTTTTCCAGTTATGGGTCGGTGACTCCTTCGGGAGGAAGGTTTCCGGGCGTTTGAGGTGGTGTGGCAGTACTATGCTATAGTATCCAAGTCTGGTTACCGCATCGGCTCTAGAAAGGGTGGATGATGCGTCTCTTATAGCCTCTGTCCACTCATGGTGACCCAAGGCTACCAGTGCCACCCCTGTGTTTTGCAAATTGGGCTCCGCCACCCGTTCTCCTATGGGAACCAGTTTCCTCATGGCTGGTAAGGGGTATCTGCCGTTATGGTTTGGGCCGATAGTTAGTACCTAGGCCCGACTACTTGGTGAGGTGTTGGACCACTTGGCATTCAGGCAGATGGGGCCCAAGACAGGAATTTCCTGTATGAAGAAATTTCCATGTATGGTAATGGTCAGTACCCGATGATGGCTCCTCCAACTGTACTGCTAGTGGTGGGAAGTGGTGGCGACGGCTTGGAGGCTGTGATGACAGAAGGAAGATTTATGAGTGAACACAATGAAATACACTTCCAATTCAGAGCGAGGGCTCCTACCCTCGATTTCGGCATTCCCCGAGGAATCAAGGATGTATGCCGCTCCGAGCCAATCGTACTCCACTCTTCCGGTGAGTTGTGCAGAGCATTGGTGGGGCAGTCTGGTAACTGAAAACCCACAAGTGCCATGGTAAATAAGTGGGAGCACGGGCTGATCGGGTTGGCCCCACCAGAGCTTCTCTCTGGTATACCGATCACTAGAGGTTGGACTCGTACTGGCAGTGGTTAACTCTGTATGCTGGAGGAGGTCTGGAGAGATTCCTCNAAAACCCACAAGTGCCATGGTAAATAAGTGGGAGCACGGGCTGATCGGGTTGGCCCCACCAGAGGTTCTCTCTGGTATACCGATCACTAGAGGTTGGACTCGTACTGGCAGTGGTTAACTCTGTATGCTGGAGGAGGTCTGGAGAGATTCCTCCTCTTAAAGAAAGACCAGGTGGTGAGCGGCAACCTGCTCCGGTTGTGTCCTGGAGAGACACTAGGGGTCCGGGTAGTACACCGGCCAGACCACACGCTTGGTGTCTGAGTACGAGGGTCTCAGAACCTTGTAGAAGGGTGCATTCGGCCGTACTTGTGTATCAAGTCGGGGCTTTGGATTTGGTTACCTCAGGTGCATGGCTGCGACACCTGCGATGAGAGGGCGTGATCCCTCTTCCCCGCCGAGTGGGAGGCCGAAGCGCGGGATGGCTCATTGGCTAAGAGCGCTGCGTTAAAATATAAAAGTATGGCAGCCGAGAGGCTGCTGNGAAGCGCGGGATGGCTCATTGGCTAAGAGCGCTGCGTTAAAATATAAAAGTATGGCAGCCGAGAGGCTGCTGTATCTGCATCAAACGTAGTATTTCTGGCAGAGGACATTCTATTTGTTCTACTCTAGAATCTTCTGGAACATTCGGAATTACCTGTGTGACCTGCTTGCAAATGCCGATCAAGGCCCCTTCCTCAAGATGAATGGCACTATTGGACAAATTTGTTATTCTAACTGGAAAACCTTCAGAATAGTAAGGTACCAGAGCCCCTGCTACAGTGATGTTACCTAGCAGGATGCCAACCCCCTCTGCTGGCTCAATTAGACCGAAACGCCTGACAAATTTCCCTTGCTATCTGCCTGTAATGACAATTTCACTAGAAGCGGGCAGCACAATGGGTTGACCACATACTGCTGGGCAGTTAATTGGGTATAACAAATCATGTCGTGTTAACATCACCAACTCTGTACTGCCTATCCGTAGCACACCAAGTCAAGTATCGATACAGCACCCCAGCCTACGTAGTACATCAAGCCCTGAAAGACATTCGTACTCTATTTCTGCTATGTAAACATTGCACTCTATGCTAAGGTCACCAAGCTTGAAGATCACTTTCCTCTTACATTTTACTGGTGTGGTCTCACCTGTTGCTGTAGTCAAATATCGTCGTTCCATGCTGTCGTCGGGTGATATGTCTTTCACTCACGCATCCAGTCCAATATTCCAGTCTGCAGTCGTACTCTTCACTGCTCGGATGTTCGCAGTTGCAGATTTTCTCCCCCCTGGTCACTTCTCTCGCCGCGCGCTTCTCTTCTTACTAGTTATCTATTGCTGAAACTCACCCATTCAACAACTGCCGGCTCGGAGGCCCGACACACTTTTTATAGCCATTGGCCTTGACCTGGAAGGTTTGCCGCACCCCGAGTCTAGCTGAGAACGAGGTTAGTAATCCAGAATGTTCTTCAGATATCTCAAAGACACCCGATACTCAAGATTGGGAGCAGCACGCACCCTGATTGGCATAACAGGCACGCTTTGTAAACATTCCTTTGTCAATAGTCGCTGCGTCTCTGGTTGCAACTAACAGCGCACACATCAATAAATCATCCGTGCCTCGTACACTTAGAGCGGCCACCTGTAACAATATGAATCTTGTATTTGAATTATCAACATGCTTTTTGCAATTCACAAAATGTACTTTGTACAGCATACATTACAAAGAATGTTTTTATTCTTTTTATGTATTGGCTCTTAAAAGATGCCTAAGATCAAANCTTTGTACAGCATACATTACAAAGAATGTTTTTATTCTTTTTATGTATTGGCTCTTAAAAGATGCCTAAGATCAAATTATTCCTTCGAGACTTTTTCCTTTGTGGTATCAGGTTGTCATGTCACATTATTGTATTTAACATGTAGCATTTATCAAGCTAAATAGTGATTTGGTCCATTTATAGTAACTTGTTAAAGTGTTTGGAGTTTTGTGCTTAAAGTTGTTTCAGTGTCTGTTGTTTGTGTTCTTTTTTGGATCAGGTTCTGTNACTTTGTACAGCATACATTACAAAGAATGTTTTTATTCTTTTTATGTATTGGCTCTTAAAAGATGCCTAAGATCAATTTATTCCTTCGAGACTTTTTCCTTTGTGGTATCAGGTTGTCATGTCACATTATTGTATTTAACATGTAGCATTTATCAAGCTAAATAGTGATTTGGTCCATTTATAGTAACTTGTTAAAGTGTTTGGAGTTTTGTGCTTAAAGTTGTTTCAGTGTCTGTTTGTGTTCTTTTTTGGATCAGGTTCTATGAGATTGTGTTCTTGCCACAGTTTTGAAGAGGGCCAAGTATTTCGAGGACCAGCGAATCGACAACCTCAAGGCCGCATCGGTAATGGGAGGTTTACTTCTGCCCCACTGGAACGTGAGTTTACTGCTGTTGTTTTACAGAGTGCACAGTACTTTGTACAGTAGAACCTTTATAAAATGACCCTTCACAATTTCCAGAAATAAAATTGTTATGAAGGGAAGTTTGTTGTAAGTATTTTGGGCAATTTTCTACAGATTTTGACCCACCACTAATGGCTATATGTCAAAATAATAGGTTTTTTCCCCGTGAAGTCTGTGTTCAATCTTCTATGGTATGAAAGAACACTTTTTTTTAAAATAATTATAAATTTATTTTAATAGACATACATCTTCTGAACAGAACAATAGCCAAGAGGCATATACTTAGCTTCCTCTTCTCTCTCAAACTGTTCAAAACATTGAGCAACACAAGATTTTACCAAGCACTGCAAGTCCACGATCAGTTATCTCTGGCGTAAAATCAACATTATTTTTGCAAGGAATAATATTTAATTCAATAGTGTGACATCTTCCAAATAAAATGGTAGCCCAGACTTACCTTCTCGTCATAAATTTTTAAATATTGTGTGGTGACTTAGTGTAAAGTCAATTTTCAGTGACTTCTTGTGGAGAAATTTGAGGATTTGTCACCAAAATATTTATTTCAATAGACAAAACTTCTTTGTTGCCAAATAATGCATTTGCACTGAGCACCCATAAATAACGGAAGTTGGCAAGTTTAGTTATTAATTACTGAAGATCTTAAAGAAACACATTTTAATGACCCTATCTATTCACCTCCATCTCAAAAATTACACATTTATAGAATTAAATATTGTTATTAATTTGAAAATTTGATGCAAGTTTCACTCAACAATTCAGTGTACTATTGCATATCCGGCTGAATTCTGTTTAGTGTATCCAAATTCAAGCCAATTATTTCGTTTCGCGTATTCAAGTGTAGTTTTACTTAAAAAACTAAAAATTTTCAATCAGAAAACATACAATAGTGTATGCGGAGTGTAAAATCACCATGTTGAACGCTCGGAAACTGATTTATTTCTCGCTGGACGTAAACACATTCCTCGTTGGGCACGACATCATCAAACCGTCAATACGGTACGAACAATGCAGACAAGGCGAAGCCAAGCTCGTGGACAATCGAGGTTTGTTTTACTGGTGTCGACAGCGCGCGGAGAATGGCACGAAATGTAAATTCAAAGTGTCTGCGAGACAGGGCAGTTTCGTGGGAGATTCAAATTTGTCACCGGGCAAGATCATTGAGTTTGGTTTATTGTGGTGCCTAATCAAGTATCCCCGACAGCAGACTACAGTAAACGAACTTCAATGCTCAGGCGAGACAGTCGTCGCCTGGTCGAATTTCTGCCGCCAAGTGTGCGTAGAATGGGTGTTAACTTACAGGAAATGAATCGGTGGGCCTGGCAAAATAGTTGAGATACATGAATAAAAATTGGGTGAGCGTAAAAACCGCAAGGGACGAAAAGTTCACGGCCAGTGGGTTTTCGGCGGTGTGGAATGAGACGACCATACTAATTTCTTCCTGGTGCCAGTGGGAAAGAGGAACGCAGCGACCTTAGTCAAATGTTTTCGTGAATGGATTTTGCCTGTCACGATGATAATTTCAGACTGTTGGCGAGGTTACAGTAACTTGGACATGCACGGCTATCGTCACCTGCAAGTAAATCACCGGAAGGAGTTTGTGTGCAGTGAAAAGAGTGGAATAGTTAACACCCGAAACAAACTAAAGTTGAGGCAGGGCGAGGCTTTAAGAGTACACACACAAAACATCGAACGGAGTTGGTATTCGGTGAGGTATACCATTCCGTGTTTTGGTAGACGGGAAAAGTCGTGGGCCGGCTACATGGCAGAATACATTTGGAAAAAGAACCACCCATACGGGCAACGACTGCACTCTTTTCTGATTGATGCAGCCACCATGCATGAGGGGACTTGGCACAAAGGCGACAACAGCGGCGAAGGCAGTTCTCTTTTCGAAAGGTAAATTGTTTGCATTTGTTTAAAGTGCGTATGACTGTTTATTAAGGTAAGCAATACATTGGAAGCACAAGGGGGGTCTTAATTCGTTACCCCCTTGACGATATATATTCGACTTTTTGTACTTGACTAGGAATCGCACAACTGGTTTAGTTTCGACAACTATCATCAGAACAAACAAAGCGTTAAAATGAAAATGACTTATTATTTGCGTCAGTTTAAAGTATAAAACGAGTAGTACCAGTAAAAAATTAAAGTGTGAATTGCTTGCTGTTTGTGGTTAAAGTGTGAATGACTGTTTATTTAAGTGTGCAAGACTCGTGATTGCAAATAGTTTCCAGTTTTCCTCATCGGCCTACTTAAATTGTGAGTGCGTTGGCGTGAAATGCATTAGTAATAAGCTTGTGGAGGCCTTAGAGTTTCCATAAATTGCACAACACTCGTGATTGCAATACCGAGGCATTGATGCGTGGTATAATTATAAATTCATAAAGGCTTTGGAGTTTCCATAAATTGCTCATTGTCTTGATTTTTATTTTTGCGCTCATTGTTCGTTACAGAACTTTTTTTGATAGTTGTTTGTGTCAGTTTAAAGTATAAATGGGTTGTTGTTTGTGTCAGTTAAAAATATAAATGAGTAGTTATTTTAATCAGTAAAACATATTTGAATTTAGGATCTCAATATGCAATAGGAAATTTTTTTAACAAGTCACTCTCCGGACCGGGATACGCCCGGGGAAACAAATGGGAAAAGTGACCAATTGTTCCATTTTCGGTTTGGGTACGCCACGGAAAACAATTGGGGGTTGTCGAAATTTTTTCTCGAGGGAATTGGATACGTGGGTCGGAACAAATGAGGCGTGGTACCAATTTTCACCTTTCGATTTGGATATGCAAACCCACCCCTTTTTGATTCAGGTCGTTTTTCACGTGGATACGCATAGAGAAACATTTGGTCAAAACTCTGTAATTGCAGGCAGGTTGGATACGCAGGGAGAAATTTTGCATTTGTTTTGCCCTTCTCCTTGCTGTAGTTGGATACAAAATAGACGACTTTTTAGGTGGGTCTGGTATCATTGCATACGAAATGTAGTGTTTTTTGGGTGATATGGATACGCAATACGGAATAATCACCAACATTACTCTTCAGAATCTGAAAAATGGGTTTTTGTCGAAAACCGATATTACAACAAATATGGAAGCAGTGAAAAATTTTATTTTACATGTAAATGCTTGTCCTCCAGACGAGGTCATTGAGAATAAAGTGTGGCTTTAAGCTGTGAAACAAGACAAAATTTTAAGTAACCTGTTTTTATGACTTTTTGGTGTAATGTCGGATGATATTTGGATCATATTTTTGGCACTAAAATGAGATTTCACCTATGTATGGAAATAAATATGTTGCTCTGTATGTGTNTAGTACCAGTAAAAAATTAAAGTGTGAATTGCTTGCTGTTTGTGGTTAAAGTGTGAATGACTGTTTATTTAAGTGCGCAAGACTCGTGATTGCAAATAGTTTCCAGTTTTCCTCATCGGCCTACTTAAATTTTGAGTGCGTTGGCGTGAAATGCATTAGTAATAAGCTTTTGGAGGCCTTAGAGTTTCCATAAATTGCACAACACTCGTGATTGCAATACCGAGGCATTGATGCGTGGTACATTAATTATAAATTCATAAAGGCTTTGGAGTTTCCATAAATTGCTCATTGTCTTGATTTTTATTTTTGCGCTCATTGTTCGTTACAGAACTTTTTTTGGCAGTTGTTTGTGTCAGTTTAAAGCATAAATGGGTTGTTGTTTGTGTCAGTTAAAAATATAAATGAGTAGTTATTTTAATCAGTAAAACGTATTTGAATTTAGGATCTCTATATGCAATAGGAAATTTTTTTAACAAGTCACTCTCCGGACCGGGATACGCCCGGGGAAACAAATGGGAAAAGTGACCAATTGTTCCATTTTCGGTTTGGGTACGCCACGGAAAACAATTGGGGGTTGTCGAAATTTTTCCTCGAGGGAATTGGATACGTGGGTCGGAACAAATGAGGCGTGGTACCAATTTTCACCTTTCGGTTTGGATATGCAAACCCACCCCTTTTTGATTCAGGTCGTTTTTCACGTGGATACGCATAGAGAAACATTTGGTCAAAACTCAGTAATTGCAGGCAGGTTGGATACGCAGGGAGAAATTTTGCATTTGTTTTGCCCTTCTCCTTGCTGTAGTTGGATACAAAATAGACGACTTTTTAGGTAGGTCTGGTATCATTGGATACGAAATGTAGTGTTTTTTGGGTGATATGGATACGCAATACGGAATAATCACCAACATTACTCTTCAGAATCTGAAAAATGGGTTTTTGTCGAAAACCGATATTACAACAAATATGGAAGCAGTGAATTTATTTTACATGTAAATGCTTGTCCTGCAAACGAGGCCATTGAGAATAAAGTGTGGCTTTAAGCTGTGAAACAAAAGTAACCTGTTTTTATGACTTTTTGGTGTAATGTCGGATAATATTTGGATCATATTTTTGGCACTAAAATGAGATTTCACCTATGTATGGAAATAAATATGTTGCTCTGTATGTGTNATATTTGGATCATATTTTTGGCACTAAAATGAGATTTCACCTATGTATGGAAATAAATATGTTGCTCTGTATGTGTAGTTACATGCATGTCAAATTCCTATAAGATATCCTACTATATTCACAATTTTTAGCATTTGATTTGCAATGAAAATTATGCTTATTTGTACATATGCCTGTGCAATTTTTTTTATTTTGGATGAAGGATTACATTAGTGGAGAGAAAGTTCTTTAAGTAGGGATCTGCAAGCTACTTGTTTGGTTATGTGGTTTTTTGCAGAGCCACATAATGGGAGTGAATCAGCTCGGTCTTCACTCAGAGTCTTGATACGCGGAGGGCGGCGATTGCAGCAGAACACAACATCCGGTGAGTCTTACTGTTTTAAAATAAGTCACCATTATTTTACTGTTGCATCGCTGTTATTATACTGTTTTTTAAATCATTTTGAAACCTAAATTTAGTATTCAAGTCTTGGAAAATAATTGTGAATAATATAACTTATTGTCTCTTTACCCTTTTGTATTTATTAATGCTGTGAATATTGTTTTTCATCGCCAGTTGAGCTATATAAGATTTATTTTATTAATAATTATGTCTATTTGTTAGGTATTTATTTATAACCTAACTCATCAAATTACGTATTTTGTATTTATTTATTAGAACATATATAGGAAGTTATTGTATTTCAGTCTTTTTAATCATTGTCTTGTCACTATTTTACAGTTCACATATTGTTTCTCGTTTACTTTGATTTCCATTAGGTTTTGGTCTGTGCTTTGAAAGTTACGTTTTTAATCCAGTGTCGCCTGCAGATCGGTGTTTCATGAGATTTGTTTCTCTACTGACTGGATGTGGATTGCAGCATTGCAAATTCCATCAGTTGTTGCCATCTGAGGCTGCCATTCCCCCTCACTTCCCTGCAGCTGCTGTTCAAGCATTTTTCTTTGTGTAACCTTGCTGCTTGACACGTGATTTTACCAAAAAAAATGGGCTTCTGTTTATGTGGTATGTTCCACCACCTCTGAGTGTCTGAGCATAATTANACGTGATTTTACCAAAAAAAATGGGCTTCTGTTTATGTGGTATGTTCCACCACCTCTGAGTGTCTGAGCATAATTAATCTCTTCTGGACAGCTTGCGACATCTATAGTTGAAAATATAACCTTTTCGTTCAACTTTTGTTTCAATCTTATGTGTGCTGCACGAATTCCTTTACACACTTTCTGTCCAGCCAGCTAGTCAAGATGTTGCTCACCACAATACATTTAGATAAAATTGGTAATATCACACTCNACACTTTCTGTCCAGCCAGCTAGTCAAGATGTTGCTCACCACAATACATTTAGATAAAATTGGTAATATCACACTCACCTGTACAATATGTGGTCTGATATCTCAAGTTGGTTACACAAATTTTTGTTACCTGGAATAGAGATTGAATCTGTAATCTCCCAAATATGAAAGGAATGATGTTGCATCATTAGTAAATATGAGCATTGTACACACATGCTTCAGCAAGAAATGACCGTACTCATACCTAAATATGACTATCAAATAATCACACAATTTTAAGGTAGTGCAAACCTTACAATTATTCTCAAATGACTCTTCAAAACAGTCACACACAAATGTAAATTTAAAAAGACAATTTAATTTTACAATTTTAAACTTGGCTAACCCTACTCACAGAACCTGACATACCTTAATAAACTTAAAAGACAGGTATTACACACAAATACCTACGTAACAAAACAGGGGTTCTAAAGAAGTTTACTTCATTTTGAAATAANAAAAGACAGGTATTACACACAAATACCTACGTAACAAAACAGGGGTTCTAAAGAAGTTTACTTCATTTTGAAATACATTATTTAATATTGGGCATCTAAACTCAATATTTTAACAATATTAATAGAAACAATCTTGGCCTGCCAGTAAAATGATACAGGTTAACAAGAGACACAACAATTTAGTAAATTTATAAATTCCTTTATTGTTCCACGTGACTACACATTTGTGCAATGTACATGTAGTGTTATTCAATTTTGATTAAGTAAATGATAAAAAAAACTCACATTCATAAATATTGATTAGCAAAATAATAACAAATCCAGATACAAAAATGCATAACTGGTACAAAAGCATTACATTTGGAACAACATCAAATCACTTACGGTACTGTAAAAATACAACATTACAGTAGGTATTTGCATATTGCATATACTGTAGCCCATTCATGGTTACTTCTATCTTTTCTACTAAAATTCTACTTCCAGGATATTCCTCTGCCTAAGCAGACAAAGCTTTGTTCATGTGGGCTGTACCTTTTACAACNAAAAGACAGGTATTACACACAAATACCTACGTAACAAAACAGGGGTTCTAAAGAAGTTTACTTCATTTTGAAATAAGTTACATTATTTAATATTGGGCATCTAAACTCAATATTTCAACAATATTAATAGAAACAATCTTGGCCTGCCAGTAAAATGATACAGGTTAACAAGACACACAACAATTTAGTAAATTTATAAATTCCTTTATTGTTCCACGTGACTACACATTTGTGCAATGTACATGTAGTGTTATTCAATTTTGATTAAGTAAATGATAAAAAAAACTCACATTCATAAATATTGATTTGCAAAATAATAACAAATCCAGATACAAAAATGCATAACTGGTACAAAAGCATTACATTTGGAACAACATCAAATCACTTACGGTACTGTAAAAATACAACATTACAGTAGGTATTTGCATATTGCATATACTGTAGCCCATTCATGGTTACTTCTATCTTTTCTGCTAAAATTCTACTTCCAGGATATTCCTCTGCCTAAGCAGACAAAGCTTTGTTCATGTGGGCTGTACCTTTTACAACNCTAAAATTCTACTTCCAGGATATTCCTCTGCCTAAGCAGACAAAGCTTTGTTCATGTGGGCTGTACCTTTTACAACTTGTACAACCAAAATGCAACTTCACATTTTTCGTGCCTAAAGTAGTATTTTGGTTGCTGCAACCAAATTGTTCAACTGGTGGTAACTACAACTTCAGTACTCGGGTGTTACATCTTTTACACCACCTCTGGGAGGTGAAGTAGTGAGTGTAGTTGTAAAATAGGGATTTGGCGCTAATTCCAAGAGAAGGTTTAAGTTGTTGGCTTTTCCAGTTATGAATGATAAAGGGGAACTTCTTGTAGGTAGCAAAAATTGTGTTCAGTTCAACCCGGAACGGATAAAATATATATTTAAAAAAAAATTTGTTTAAAGAAATATATTGTATGTTTTTATTAATGCATGATAGGTTATGTATTGCAAATACTCCTTATGAAATATGTACAATTATATTTTGACATGAAATTTGACAAATAACAATATACAGGCAATATATTTTACATAATACGAAATTTTGAAAAATTGCAGATTCTGTAATGATATTGAGAGAATGGTTTCCAACCCCTTTTCCAAATCATTATGCATGCTTGCTAAAATATGCGGTAGGAAAGGAGCGTCATCATCGGATTCATCGCCTGCGACGAGACCTCTCAAAATATTTACATTTGCCGACATGACCGGAACAGAAAGTAAACAAAATGTTTTGAGGGCTGCACCTAAGCGTTGAGGTGAGAACATTACACTATCTGCACTTTCTATACCTAAAGAGTCGGGCCATGTTACACCTTTGGGTGTAGAAGTTGTAAAAGGTACAGCAAAGCTCAAGTCAAGAAAATTACACCAAAGGGACAACACACTGCATTTGTGCGCACTCAGTGTAATAGTATTTTGCATAAGATCTATTTCTTACTAGGCATTGAGTTGAGTGGAGAGATTTGGGCGGCACTTAACAACTGGGTTTCGAGAGCCAATGAAGGTGAAATTAGGTGAGAATGGAGCAGCACCAGAATACAAGGGATGGGGAAACAGGAGATCCCCAAGGAAACCTGCTGACCAGCAGCATCATCTGGCATGATTCTCACTTGCAAAAATCCATGAGTCACCTGGCCAGGGATTGAACCCAGTTTGCCTTGGTGGGGGGGAAGCAGTCTAACCGCTCAGCCACCATGGCGTCTCTTAACTAAGCATTACCAACAAAACTATATTCTCTCTATTTTTGTTAATATCAGTTATAGACCAAATATTATAGTGTATAGCCAAATATAAGAAAACATTCAAGTTTGCTAAAAAAAAAATAATATACTTTTATGTTAACACAATTATAAAATGCCTGTGATATTTGGCATATTTAGGAAACACGTNAAAAAAAAAATAATATACTTTTATGTTAACACAATTATAAAATGCCTGTGATATTTGGCATATTTAGGAAACACGCGCGTGTGTCTGCAAAGTTCACAAAGTACCGTATTTTGTCCTGTATAGGCCGTACATTTTTACAAAAAAAATGACAAAAAGTGGGGTGCGGGTTATTTACGAGATATTTTCATATAAAAAAATTTCCCCCTAAACCATGTTCAGAAATTTGTCAACGAACAATACATTCTAATGTTTTAACTTAGTTTCTAAGGAAGTCAAAAAAATTATAAGAAATGAATAGCTCATCACGTGTGTTTAAACGCGCATGGGTCGCAGCATACTTCAGCCTGCCTGTCCTCTACTGTTCTGTATCACCTCTAGCCGCCATTCAGCTTTGAACTTCTTTTCTCTTTTTTCTTTCACCCTCTCGCTTGGCTTGCTTCCTTTCAACCACCCCCCCCCCCCCNACATAAATACAAAAGTTTTATTTACGCGGAATACTACGCTGTTGCTACTTTTTAGCAGGCGGCGTGGCAACGATAACATTCAATGGCAAGTTAATTAGTTTGACGTTGCCATAGTTTGCTGTTGCCGCACTAGCATGATGAGGCCCGGCAATATTTACAGGAATACAAAAATTCAGTGCGGCCTATACTTTAAATATTAATTATCCCTAATTTTTCATCAAAAACTTCTGGTGCGGTCTATACACGCCAAAATACGGTACATGTACACTAACATGTTAGAACACTAAATTCTGAAAGTCGCACCACTAAAACCAACCGCATGTGTTGCACATTACTATAAGTCACTGTCACTTGTGTCATTATGCAGCATAGCTGTAGCTCTGCCACTTGGGCCGGCTATCTCTCCATTGTGCTAGTCTGGTGTGAGCAACGAAAGACCTCTTGCGAGCGTGGGAAAGTTATGGCACAACTTTGCGACGTTTGAATTTTTTTTTTTTTTTTAATTAGTTCCGGATAAGGGGAGTTCCATTCGAGGGAATTCTGGTTAAGGGGTGCTCTACTGTATTGCTATCATGCAGTGCTGACTTACTCATGTTACTACACCTACCAAAAGACATCATCTTAATTTAAATTGTAAATTCTTCTTGTATGTTTTGTGTGTTTCCCAAGATAAAATAACAGTACATTGATTTTGTATAGTGAAAATCATTGACAAGAAAAGTAATCCATTAACTTAAGTAAAATACTTTTTAATTTTTGTTTCAATATGTTTAATACTTTGATGGTTGGTTTTGAGACTAGATGGCAATGCGTTATATCATTTTATGGTAGAGTAGAGAGGACCTTTTGAGAAATTTGATGTATTATAAAACGATAAGTGGAATTTATAATTGCTCTCTGTTAATACTTATGAATATCATAATTTTGTATTTGTCCTCCAAAATATGCATAAGCAAAGAATAGAATTTCATAAATATATAAAAACTTTAAAGAGATATAATTTTTAGGTACAGGATAATTTTCCCTGGGGAGCCAGCTCGGAGAGCACAAGATTGGAGGGCGTGTGGTCTATGGCCCCTAGGTGTGGCCTCCTCTGATGGTCCAGCATCGGAAGACTAGCGGTTATCCAAGGTGCCTGGGCTAGTGAGAGGTGTTTTAGCCGCTCTCAATGCATATTCACTCTGGTACTGGGATTCTTACTGGCCATCCCAATGCTCTTAATGACAAAACGGTAGAAGGTTATACAGTCGTGAAGCGGTCTGACAAATAAGTACGCTTGGTGAACATTTCAAATCAAAACTTTTTATTTGACTTGATCCTTGTCTGAGGCACTTATACAAATGTATCCCCACTATGGCTTGGTGAGCTCCTACACAGTGTGAAGCCCACGTGGTTTTACAGGTGAGCAATTATACTTCAGGAGTGTGAAAAACTCTTGAGGTATGGGATGGCACACTCTCCGGGCAATGAAAATATACATTACTGTTCCTGAATAAATAAGTTGCTAGTGATACATTACATGACCAATGGAAAAAGATATAAACCCAGTGAGGCACCGCNTGTTCCTGAATAAATAAGTTGCTAGTGATACATTACATGACCAATGGAAAAAGATATAAACCCAGTGAGGCACCGCACGAACGATCCCCCTCACTCAGATGCCAAGACGCTACTGACTGTCATGACAGGCATGCAGGAGAGCTTCCCCCGCGTGCGCACCAAAGTATAATAAATTATTAACATGTAAATCTGAAAATTGCACTTTGAGTAAAATTAACACAGTAGATCCACACATGAATAACCCTTATAAAAATGAAGTAAACACAATGTATATGACATACTCTTGCAATAATTGAAAATAATGAAAGCCTGTACTGGCACTTAAGAATGCATACTACTTTGCTTGGTGGTTCATCTTATGTCTTTCAACCTGTAAAATTGCAAGAAACTCTATAAACAAATATTTAAACTAGGGATGTGTCGAATAACAAAAAATATCGGTTCCGGTTCCGGTACTGATTCTACAATTTAAATATTGGTTCCAGTATTCGGTTCCATTTCGAATACTTGCATTTTGCTTGCAACTTCATTCAACCAATACAGGTAAAATTCATTAAATGTTTTATTTAACCTACCGAAGAATAGAACAATAACAAAGTGTGAAGATAAGATTTAATGTATACAGATAAATTTGTATTAAATTTATTTATGATTAATAAATATGTAACAAATTCTTTTTTTTTTATTTTTACATTAATAGGTGGTGATTGTGATATGTTTGGAAAATACATTGTGGCATGGCTTCGGTGACCTGCTTCCTTTTTCTTTTTGCTTCTTTTATGTAGTGACAGGGTGGCCAGACAAGGCGGCCCACTTCCTTTTTTTTCTTTTTGCTTCTTTTATGCAGTGACCTGCTGGTTTTTTTTTTTTTTTTTGTGTTGGAATGCCACACCTCTAAAAAAAACCGGTCACTTCTTCCCTTCTCCAGTTCCCTTGACAAAGCTATTCTCTGCCTTACATGGAAACAAATAAGGCGTGGAGAAATGTGATTGGCTAGCAGTGTTGCTTACAGGGGCGGGCTGAGTGATAAAGACAGGGAAGGGAGAGGACAGTTTATGACTACCACTGCTTAATTTTTTTTTTCATGTATAGCAGTTACCCCAGAATTTTTTTCCTTTATTTTTGGGAAAAAGGGAGCGCTATACAGGAGGTAGTTATTTTTGTAAGGACAGANTTTTTTCCTTTATTTTTGGGAAAAAGGGAGCGCTATACAGGAGGTAGTTATTTTTGTAAGGACAGAGTTTTGCAGCAAATTTATTGCTTTTTAGAAACGAGAACTGAGTAGTTGTTGTTAACCTAAAACCGGTTAGCTATAATTCTTATCATCATTCTTTTTGTTATCTGAAAATTCTTAAATAATTGGTGGTGTTACCCCAAAAAATAAAACATCACAAATAAAACTCTACATAATTATTGCAATAAACTTCTATAAACGGAATGCTTTGTCGGTACTGTTTTTATGGCGAAACACATTTTGCTAATTTAGATGTTTATCAGTGTGTACTCCTAAAAGTTTTCTCATATGTCCTGGATATATTTTCATCATTTACTGTCCGTTAGGTTACCAGGATTTATGAGCTTGAGTTAGACAAAAGTATCCATATCCATTTAGTTTTGGTATGAATACTGTTCAAGGTTAGTTTGTTCAAGTTAAACAAATAACCATAATAATTACTTTTTTCAGTATGCCAATATCTAGGAAGTGATATTCAAAGTACAATGGAATTAATCCCATCAGCTAGACTCCATTGGATTCTGTACATGTAAAAACTAATTTCAAGGGTTAAATTGAAAGGGTACTAACAAAAATTATATCACTTGTAGGCGTACAATAAATCTCACAACATAATATAAATAAAAGGAACAGATGAAAATAAGTAAAGAATGCCAATAATATACAAAAACAACAGCACTACTGATCACAATTCAAATGTTGAAAGATTCCTCTATTGGGTAAAACGAGCATGAAATAAGGAATGTTCATAGGCTTGCCTTAAATCTTTTAAAATATGATTTACTCAGTTATTTAATGCTACATGGCAGTCTATTGAAAATTTGAATTTCACAGATGTGAATTACACTTGTTCTAGTAATTGCTGATGAATTCAAATTGTTACATAACCACTGAGATACAATTTTACCAATACTTACAATCAACTAAGCCTCACTGAAAATAAGCACACAAACATTTCAAACAATATTCTAATGTATTGAAAATAATAATACATAAATCACAGTAATTATTTATCACATTTCATATAGAAATTTCAGTCCACTGAAAGTAAAGAAAAAAAACCTTTGATGTAATGATTTAAACAATTATGCACAACATTGGACTACCTCAAGAGGCACAGAGAACACAAATATGGGTTTTTGTGATGGTGTTCGGCATAACGACGAGGGGTGGAGAGGAAGGAGAATGAAATATCTCGCTGCCATTGCAAGACATGTCACCATAACTATTTGGAAGCCTTCGATAGTTTCAGTGCTTTGCTACATAGAAACATCATCTTCNTTGCAAGACATGTCACCATAACTATTTGGAAGCCTTCGATAGTTTCAGTGCTTTGCTACATAGAAACATCATCTTACATTAAAGTATTTATGGGTAAATATACATGTACTCACACACTCAAGTATCTAATATGTACTGTTATTATGCTATTTTAATTTCACAATCGGCCAATTTGCATGTATACTTGGCACTAACGTTCATTAACTTCTGTGATCATAATTTATGTTGATATTTACCTTAATTTCACTTGTACATTGATAATTTGTCAGTTTTGATGTAACTGTTTACACTTGCACTAAATTTACAACTTTGCTATAGTCTGCCCAGAAACTATATTTCCTTTTAACATTCACTGGTGTAATGTGTTTAAAAATTAAAATTATGGGATTATATTACCATTAAAATCCATTTTCATCCACATTTTGTGCAATAATAATCCCTGCTGAAATAAGACAATCAAGTATGAAGACGTTTTCACTATACAGCTTGGTAATTATTGATAACTCTTTAACAGTAGGAATATTTTTCATAAGTGCAGAAAATATCAGTTTCAAAAAGACATCCAATAAATCACAATGTCAAACATAATCAAGCATATCTTTCATCAGAAACACAAAACATGTCAACAGTAGGACTTTGGTGAAGAGAGAGGCAAAAATATTAAATACACTGATGTACACAACAATTGGAATCATGTAAGAATACTAAACACGTGACATCAAAGCATGTGAAGACGACGAGTGATGACAACAAGGTAGCAGGAAACCAGATTCAGTCAGTACTTCAATCATGGAAAGAGAAGGAGCTAATTTGACGTTAGGTGTGCCTATGTTTTGCTTTAACTAGGCCTTCTGTGTTGTAAATGTGCTGTCATGTAATATGATGTTATCAAAACTTCCAAAGTAGGGTAACATACCTTCTTGTATACATAAACTGCTATAGAGTGGGTTTAATGTATTTAGTAGTATCTTACAGTGTGCATGTGCTTACTGTGTTTGAGTGACATGTTTCTGTTAAGTCATTGCATGGTTCGGGTAAAAACTAATATGGGGAATATAAGTAGTTACCATTCATTCTTTATGCAAATCACCATGTTGCTGCCCTTTACCCATATGGCTAAGTGCAGTGAACAAAACTAAAACAGTATACTGCATCCGCTGTTACCGTTAGCGTGGGAAATTTGTACTCTGGTAGTGTTGCTGTTTTTGCTATTGGTAATTTACAACCGTGTGAAGATTTCTAATTTACGAATGGAGTATNTTGCAAGACATGTCACCATAACTATTTGGAAGCCTTCGATAGTTTCAGTGCTTTGCTACATAGAAACATCATCTTCCATTAAAGTATTTATGGGTAAATATACATGTACTCACACACTCAAGTATCTAATATGTACTGTTATTATGCTATTTTAATTTCACAATCGGCCAATTTGCATGTATACTTGGCACTAACGTTCATTAAGTTCTGTGATCATAATTTATGTTGATATTTACCTTAATTTCACTTGTACATTGATAATTTGTCAGTTTTTATGTAACTGTTTGCACTTGCACTAAATTTACAACTTTGCTATAGTCTGCCCAGAAACTATATTTCCTTTTAACATTCACTGGTGTAATGTGTTTAAAAATTAAAATTATGGGATTATATTACCATTAAAATCCATTTTCATCCACATTTTGTGCAATAATAATCCCTGCTGAAATAAGACTATCAAGTATGAAGACGTTTTCACTATACAGCTTGGTAATTATTGATAACTCTTTAACAGTAGGAATATTTTTCATAAGTGCAGAAAATATCAGTTTCAAAAAGACATCCAATAAATCACAATGTCAAACATAATCAAGCATATCTTTCATCAGAAACACAAAACATGTCAACAGCAGGACTTTGGTGAAGAGAGAGGTAAAAATATTAAATACACTGATGTACACAACAATTGGAATCATGTAAGAATACTAAACACGTGACATCAAAGCATGTGAAGACGACGAGTGATGACAACAAGGTAGCAGGAAACCAGATTCAGTCAGTACTTCAATCATGGAAAGAGAAGGAGCTAATTTGACGTTAGGTGTGCCTATGTTTTGCTTTAACTAGGCCTTCTGTGTTGTAAATGTGCTGTCATGTAATATGATGTTATCAAAACTTCCAAAGTAGGGTAACATACCTTCTTGTATACATAAACTGCTATAGAGTGGGTTTAATGTATGTAGTAGTATCTTACAGTGTGCATGTGCTTACTGTGTTTGAGTGACATGTTTCTGTTAAGTCAATATGGGGAATATAAGTAGTTACCATTCATTCTTTATGCAAATCACCATGTTGCTGCCCTTTACCCATATGGCTAAGTGCAGTGAACAAAACTAAAACAGTATACTGCATCCGCTGTTACCGTTAGCGTGGGAAATTTATACTCTGGTAGTGTTGCTGTTTTTGCTATTGGTAATTTACAACCGTGTGAAGATTTCTAATTTACGAATGGAGTATGAACTGTGTTCTGAAAGTGACATAAGATGAGAGACTGATGTACGTCACAGTCTTCCATAGTATGGCAGGTCACAGCATTTCATAGGTTACAGTACCTGTCAGACAATGTTTTGTTGTCAGTTCTCGGACAAATATGAGCATATGTACAGCTTACTTTTCACCACCAAGGGGATACTTTACACCACTACAAACATAGGCGAGTGCAATAATATCACTGTTCCTCAAACAAGTTGACTGTTGTAGAAAGTCGTTTTGCAATACCAACAACCTTGCCCTTTCCATCCGCCTCCATTATCTATTTCACAGCCACAAAATAGTTATTCCATGCAAAATCTGTGCCACTCGACTTCCTGTAGCACGAGCAATAGCAAGCACACAGAACCACATCAATTTAACTGCTTCATTCTGTTTTCCTGAATCAATTTGGTAAAAATGAAAATACATGGAGGGGGTAAACAGTGTTCCCTCCCGTCCTTCTCACACTAACTCTTCCCCCCCCCCC
>NQII01000307.1:135856-162318 GCA_002778355.1 Clitarchus hookeri
TCTCCATCTCTCTCTTGTCTCTCCTCTCCCCCCTCATGGATAAAATCCAGCCGCTAGACAAAACTGTTTTTGGGCCTTTGAAGACAAAATGGGATAGGAAACTAACTAACTTTGGAAAAGCTCAGATTGGTCTTCAAGAGCAAATGGACGATTGCCAAATGACCAATTTGCTGAACTCCTCTCTGAAGTGTGGAGGGAATCTATTACGGTTGGAAATATAAAAGCTGGCTTTATCACAATTGGAATTTTTCCTATAGATGACAAAAAGTTTCCTGAGGATGCATTTGATCCTTTAGATTTGGCTAAATACAGGGAACTTCAAGCAAAAATGACTAGTCAAGGAGAGTGCGAGCCATAGAGCTAAGTTTCAGTAGCTTTTGCTCTGCAAACCACTCCATTATCATATCAAACCACATGTTCAAACATCATTCAGTCCTCAGGTTCACAGGTTTCATCCCAGTGTGTTTCCTTGCAAGTAAATAATCTAGACCAAACTCATCATACAACCCATTCCTCCTGAATCAGCAACCGAATGCAGCAAAGAAACCAGAAGCTTCCTTCAAATATTTTCAGAACAATTCTTTGACTATCAGTGTGCAAACCAGAATAAAATGCAGAACAAGTCCAAAGATGGTGAAGACACTAGGCCCATCCCGAGACTGAAACAGATCAAGTATGGAGAGGTCCTGACATGAGAAGAAGTTCTACTTACACTGAAAAATGAAGAAGAGAAAAGGACAAAAACATACTAAAAAAGAAGCCCCAAATCAAAGAAGATTACAGGATTAGCTACAGGCAAAGGAAATCCCAAAAGAAGAAAACAATGTAAGGAGAACAGCAGCTAGTCTTCTTTTGACAGCAGTGGTGAAGAAAGTCCAAACCATTCTGCAACGGATATAGAAGATGAAGATGGAAATCTAGAGGCATATGCTGAAAACTTATTAGCTTCTGAAATTCCTGATGTGAAGTATGAAACATCACAAATGACTGTCAACATCAATCCCAGGAAATTTATTCTTGCTGATATTTTGGGTGATGCGCAAAACAAAACTCATTACAAATTTGTGTGCACATTCAATCTGTTGATGAAGAGGATGCGACATAATGGTGCAAGGACTAAGAGTGGTCAGGAGAAAAACACACAGTTTTTTCTGAAAGAAAATTATGTTTTTACTGTTAAGATTTTTGATATTGTGGCAGTTTTACCAAACCCAGAAATTTCTTTGAAAGACAGAAAATTGATTTACACCTTTCCTGGCAAAGTTGATGTTAAAGAACCATATTAAATAATTTATTTTCATTATTTATGATTCAGCTCCTGTATTACCAATGCCTGTTATAGTGTCGCTTAATGTTTTTTAATTAATTTTTGGTTCGTATACATAGTGGATCTCAAATGCCAGTACTGTATACTAATTTTGGCTTCGACCATGATATAGGACGTATTTTAAGTTATCTTAAAGACATAGCCATTCCTTTTATTTTAGTCATAAGTTGTAACACTTAATTATTTTTTAAGGATAGATTGTTATTTGTGTGTTGTGATAGTGTTATAAGTTTTGTATATTTTGTAACACATCAAAATTCTTCTAAAAGTATGTTGCTTTCTTTGCATATCACAAAACCCATATAATTATGTGAAATCTCTTTTTCCTTAATCAGGGGCACTGTCATAAGGTATTTGTGAACACCGGTGAAACACATTCAAAATACTCCCAAGTGTATTCGTGAACAGTTCAAGTCACATTTTGTTCACATTTACCCCAAAAATTGTGATATTTTTACTTTTTCTCAGGGCAATTGTGAAGGTGAATTTAAAAAAAAAACTAGTACGCATAACTCTTAACTTGTGATTGTTATGAAAAAAATTACACTTTGAGTACATTTGAAGTAAACAGATTTTAAGTTGACTTTGAAGAAAAGTGTTCACAATTACCCTAGCTGACCCTACNTTGAGTACATTTGAAGTAAACAGATTTTAAGTTGACTTTGAAGAAAAGTGTTCACAATTACCCTAGCTGACCCTACTTTGGCATAATGATACTTTGCTAGGTTGTTGTTCAATTTGAAATGACAATACATTCTTGTCCTTATCCAGATCTCTAATCCTATGATGCCTAGATAGGTAACTTTTGAATTTGGCTACCTTTTTGTCTTCACCAACAATAATAAGATCATTACGTAAATACTTTTAATCAAATCTGGTTTCACATAGACACAAGGGAAGCATTTTTTGAACCCTCATCTCTTCAAACTATCTCGCTATCTTTCTGTTCAGATCCAGTATTTTCAATAAATAATTCCTCATTGATATATCATCAGGTTTTTTCAAGGTAGATAAATCTTACAAAAATTCAATTTTATCCAACAAGCTATAATCTTGGTTGAGTATTGAAGTGTGGTCCATGCTCTTTTAGTAGTCTTAAATTCACCAATGTAATCTATAAATTTGTCGCTTACAGTCAATAGAATAAAAGGCAAGGCTCTTGAATTCTTCTTCTTTTCTGTTGGTAAAAATGTTTCATATTTATCTCCTTCTCCATACCATGGAAACACTGCATCCCAATCCCAGCAATCACGTTGATTCAGCAATGCTCTTGCTTTAGTATGCCATGCATTGTAAGTATCATCTGTCAATTTGAGCCCTTTATCTAATCATCATTCGCAGATGCCATATTATTTACATTCACACAGCATGACTTTGTGATACTCCTGACTTCACTAACAGATAAACGTGGCTCCGCAAGACTGAGCCTATAACCTGTTGTCCTTTTTAAATACTTATCTGAAAGACAATTGACTTTGTACTTAACTGTCATTTTTATTCTTCAACGTAATAAATAAAAAAAATTCCTCCTAAAACATTAACATCACAATGCCATAGAGATACATATATCATATATACCGTATTTTTATCGTATATATGTTGCCAGCGCTTATAGGTCGCGCCCTTATTTTCAAGGGGTGTTAAAAAATAATAATATTTATCGATTATAAGTTGAGCTCATCTTTGTGGTTGTACATNTTGAGTACATTTGAAGTAAACAGATTTTAAGTTGACTTTGAAGAAAAGTGTTCACAATTACCCTAGCTGACCCTATTTTGGCATAATGATACTTTGCTAGGTTGTTGTTCAATTTGAAATGACAATACATTCTTGTCCTTATCCAGATCTCTAATCCTATGATGCCTAGATAGGTAACTTTTGAATTTGGCTACCTTTTTGTCTTCACCAACAATAATAAGATCATTACGTAAAGACTTTTAATCAAATCTGGTTTCACATAGACACAAGGGAAGCATTTTTTGAACCCTCATCTCTTCAAACTATCTCGCTATCTTTCTGTTCAGATCCAGTATTTTCAATAAATAATTCCTCATTGATATATCATCAGGTTTTTTCAAGGTAGATAAATCTTACAAAAATTCAATTTTATCCAACAAGCTATAATCTTGGTTGAGTATTGAAGTGTGGTCCATGCTCTTTTAGTAGTCTTAAATTCACCAATGTAATCTATAAATTTGTCGCTTACAGTCAATAGAATAAAAGGCAAGGCTCTTGAATTCTTCTTCTTTTCTGTTGGTAAAAATGTTTCATATTTATCTCCTTCTCCATACCCTGGAAACACTGCATCCCAGCAATCACGTTGATTCAGCAATGCTCTTGCTTTAGTATGCCATGCATTGTAAGTATCATCTGTCAATTTGAGCCCTTTATCTAATCATCATTCGCAGATGCCATATTATTTACATTCACACAGCACGACTTTGTGATACTCCTGACTTCACTAACAGATAAACGTGGCTCCGCAAGACTGAGCCTATAACCTGTTGTCCTTTTTAAATACTTATCTGAAAGACAATTGACTTTGTACTTAACTGTCATTTTTATTCTTCAACGTAATAAATAAAAAAAATTCCTCCTACAACATTAACATCACAATGCCATAGAGATACATATATCATATATACCGTATTTTATCGTATATATGTTGCCAGCGCTTATAGGTCGCACCCTTATTTTCAAGGGGTGTTAAAAAATAATAATATTTATCGATTATAAGTTGAGCTCATCTTTGTGGTTGTACATNCCCTTATTTTCAAGGGGTGTTAAAAAATAATAATATTTATCGATTATAAGTTGAGCTCATCTTTGTGGTTGTACATCCTGTACAACACGGCCTGTGCCACGGGTGTCTGATGCTCGCGACCTTGGCAAAGGTTGTGTGGCAGCTGTGTCCTTTGAAAGAAGCGGTG
This sequence comes from Clitarchus hookeri, assembly GCA_002778355.1. Classification (NCBI taxonomy): domain Eukaryota; kingdom Metazoa; phylum Arthropoda; class Insecta; order Phasmatodea; family Phasmatidae; genus Clitarchus; species Clitarchus hookeri. The sequence goes on from NQII01000307.1 coordinate 140,114, forward strand.
TTGCCAAGCGTAGCTACAGACCTATGGCGCAGTCACAGTGCGCTGCAAGTTCGTTATAAGTAGTTTGTTTGGAATGTACAGAGATAGCGCTCCAGACGCAGCCTTGACTGCCAGAGTTTTTATATTTATTGGAAAAAAGAAATAACTCGTAAACATGTAATTTAATTTGAAGTAATATTTTACGTGAAAAATTTTATTGGGCTTTTTTTTATATATATTTCAAACATTTCTAATGATGTGTGTTAAAAGCAAAAACCTAACCATTATCTCTGCAGTTTATCTTTGAAAGTTTTAAATAAACGTGCATAATACGGAAAAGCATTTGAATAATTCAGTTACGTAATTCCCTTCGCAATCCTTATAAGAAAAAGAAATTTTAAAAGAATCAAATGAAATAAAAGGAATAATTGATTCTTGCCATACGACAACTGACATTATAATTGATTATTCTCAAAAACTTCCTGTGGAATGTACAGAGATAGCAGCACATTAGTGTGGGTTCTTGGGTACCAAATGTTAGGCTTGACTTACAGGTCTTTCTCATTATCATCTTTGCGCCACACGTAGTGTTGTTTTGATGTTGGGGGAGTGAAGAAGTGCGACAGTGTCTCGTCATGGAAAAACGAAGTACAGTGGAACCGCGCTATAACAATAGTCGACAATGGCAATAAATTATCGCTATAACGAGTTATTGTTATAACAAAATTTACTGTGCCACGTAATTTTTTAAAATTGTATTTTCCCTTGTAGATCCTGTTTTTAAAGAATGCTGCGTACTACACGTATGCAGCGAAAGTTAATACAAAAAATCTAGGTCTGACAGCGGGCATTATGTAACGACCAGCAGACGCGATTTTGCTTCCTCCTCTATTCTTCTTCCCCTCCTCCAAATTTTTGGGTTGCGGGAGGGAGTTAGTTGCCTACCAATCAGCAGGCTACTGCACTCCTTGTTTCTCTCTTTCACCTACCTCTTCTCGTGTTTCGTCCCCCTCCATGTCCCCTAAGTTAAACCTGTCTCTCGCCCCTCTGTCCGCTTCCTTTCTTCTCCTGTCTCCACTCCCTTTCCCATTCATGTTACCGATTGATANTCTAGGTCTGACAGCGGGCATTATGTAACGACCAGCAGACGCGACTTTGCTTCCTCCTCTATTCTTCTTCCCCTCCTCCAAATTTTTGGGTTGCGGGAGGGAGTTAGTTGCCTACCAATCAGCAGGCTACTGCACTCCTTGTTTCTCTCTTTCACCTACCTCTTCTCGTGTTTCGTCCCCCTCCATGTCCCCTAAGTTAAACCTGTCTCTCGCCCCTCTGTCCGCTTCCTTTCTTCTCCTGTCTCCACTCCTTTCCCATTCATGTTACCGATTGATAAATTCCTCCAAGTCTTCTTTGTTTCCGTGCCAGACAGAGAATTGCCAGCCTCTCAGGTAGGTAAAAAGGGAAGAGGCGACACTTTTTTTGAGGGGTGACATTCCAGCACTGCAAAAAAAAAAAACCCAGCATGTCACTGCATAAAAGAAAAGGAAGCGGGTCGTCGGTAGTTAGAAAAAAATCTCCCACTGCGGTTGTTGACGCAGTTGTTGCCGTTCTTCTTTTAACTTAATTAAAGTATTTTCCAAACATATCACAATCACCATGCATTAATGTAAAAGAAGAATAATTTGTTACATACTAACAGGTGCCACAAATTGTTAATACAATATTATTTAAAAAAAAAAAAAAAACCTTCCTGGTATTTGTTGCAAAAATCATGGTGCCACTATACACTAGTAAATACGGTATCATAAACAATGTAGCATTGTCTAGCAACTGTTAAGATGTAATCATGATTTTCCCCTTACATGCCTTGCATGTGGCGATGCAATGACCTCGCAAGCGGCAGAATCTTCCTACCCCCACAACATAAAAGGAGCAGTAGGCTGCTAGCATATCGCCGCCACCATCCCCCTCCCCCATACTTACTGCACTTTTTCCAGCGTACCCCTTTTTTCTTGGTCACGACTAGCTCTTCTCCCATTCGTATCTTTCCTTCTTCTATCATACCTTCTTCTTTAACCCTCACAACACCCGCCCGCTCCGCTTTTCTAGCTTCGACCGAAGAGTTGTTGCCATGTGATACAAACTAACAAAGGCTGGCTCGCGCGTAGCAAGTGCGATATGACTTGTTTAAATATTTAAAAAATATGATTTTACAAATGTTTGTATCACTATAGCGAAAGGCTTTATTAACAGGTTTGCGTTATAAACAAAATTAAGTACCTTTCAAATGATAGGAGAAATGACGGTTCATTTAAAAACTATCGACATAGCAGACGTGACGCTATAGGCCATACTCATTATAACGCATCTCCACTGTACCTACATCGCAGGTTTCAAAATGAAAGTGATTTTGTTCGCTGAAGATTTTGGAAATTGANGAAATTAAGTACCTTTCAAATGATAGGAGAAATGACGGTTCATTTAAAAACTATCGACATAGCAGACGTGACGCTATAGGCCATACTCATTATAACGCATCTCCACTGTACCTACATCGCAGGTTTCAAAATGAAAGTGATTTTGTTCGCTGAAGATTTTGGAAATTGAGCCACAGGCCTTCAATTCGGAGTAAATGAAAAGTCAGTGCGGGGCTGGAGGAAGCAGTTAATTTTTCTCACTTATAGGTCACACCCCTAGTTTTCAATAAAAAAAATTTTTTAATAAAATGTGTGACTTACGATAAAATATGGTATAAGACACTAAAAGAAATATTGATTGTGCCTGCCAACATAAATTTGATAATGTCTCTGACACACATACCAACACCAAAGACCGAAATTTCAGCCACGTGCTTACATAAACTCAACGAACCTATACCTATTGTAATGACGCAATATTCATAATTTTTCGGGACACGGGTGTAAAATTCTTTCGTGTGTATGAAGCTTTTGTATCGGGGTTGAAGTTTAAAGCCGCGGTGGCTCGTTTCCTGTGGTAGTTTGTTTGTCGAGCAGACGTGTGCTATAGTTTGTTGATCGGGCAGACGTTTGCCGTTTTACGTTTTATCNGTGGTAGTTTGTTTGTCGAGCAGACGTGTGCTATAGTTTGTTGATCGGGCAGACGTTTGCCGTTTTACGTTTTATCAGGAGTCCGTTTACAGTTTAGTTTTGAACGTCAGTTGTTTTCAGTGTTGTGTTAAGCGTCAGCATTAATTAGAAACTTTCTGCCTGCGTCGTACCAATTTTGTACGAGAGGTTAGTTTATCTGGATCAGGCGACGTCGACAAGTTTTAGTTCCTCCGGCGCCGTTTTGTTGTACGAGAGGTTAGTTTATCTGGATATTGACGGCAAAGTTTGTTTATGTTGACGGCGCAGTCTTAGTTCGTGCTGAGCAGTATGATAACGTTGTGGAGAGCGTGCATGGCCAGGCCGTTATCTCAGGAGAGGGGGGTGATAGGCAGCACAAAAGAGGCGTCTGTCTGTCGCCCTATCTTCAGTTTCGTCAGTCGTCGGAAGGAGTCGGCGGCGAGGGCCGTTAGAGCAGTTTTTTTCAGTCGTTTGAGGCAGTCATGGTACAATGATCGCTTAGGTCGCGTCGGGCGCGACGCTAAACCACATCGGCCACTAAACTTTGTTAATTTAATTCTCTGCCGGTGTTGGAGGTAGCCACATTTTAAGTAAGAAGCCCAGTCAAAAAAATTCTTGTATTAATTGTAAACAATTGTGGCTCCGTTCTGAACATTTATATTTATCTCTTAAATGGTTTGTACTCTGCATACTGCAACTCCGTCTGTGAACTGTGTCTCTAAATAGTTAAATAAATATATATAANTTAAATGGTTTGTACTCTGCATACTGCAACTCCGTCTGTGAACTGTGTCTCTAAATAGTTAAATAAATATATATAGCAAACTACGCTGGAACTTCTTCTTTCTTAATTAATCAGTGTCCATTCACTGAGTCTTGTGTTTCTACCTCTGAGCAAGCCGTGGCAACGTAAACATTCGGCCAGGTAACAAGCCCGGAACGTTGCAATATGGCGCCTAACTGTGAGGCTGCAATATATGTAAATTGTTGTTAACGAACACACGGAACTGTTACACTATAACAAAATAACAAAAATGGCCGTATTCGCTTGCCACTAGCATCAGCTATTCTCGACATGAAGGTTACTGTAACTGCGTTAAACAAGCTGTTAATAGTAAGGACTGTTAACAATTTTAGNTAAATGGTTTGTACTCTGCATACTGCAACTCCGTCTGTGAACTGTGTCTCTAAATAGTTAAATAAATATATATAACAAACTACGCTGGAACTTCTTCTTTCTTAATTAATCAGTGTCCATTCACTGAGTCTTGTGTTTCTACCTCTGAGCAAGCCGTGGCAACGTAAACATTCTGCCAGGTAACAAGCCCGGAACGTTGCAATATGGCGCCTAACTGTGAGGCTGCAATATATGTAAATTGTTGTTAACGAACACACGGAACTGTTACACTATAACAAAATAACAAAAATGGCCGTATTCGCTTGCCACTAGCAGCAGCTATTCTCGACATGAAGGTTACTGTAACTGCGTTAAACAAGCTGTTAATAGTAAGGACTGTTAACAATTTTAGTCAGTCTAGCAAAAGGAGTACCAATTCTAAACAAAATCTTGCATCATAATTATGAATTTCAATGTGTATGGAGAATAAATGTATGGTTTTAACACAACCCACATTTGCATACATGTACAGCAAAGTAGTCATTCCGTATCTCAAGTTCTTTAAAGCTATCTCTCGGAAGATTAAATTAATCTATCTTTTTCTGCCTGTATTTTTGAAAGCTGCTCTACATGTGTATCCCATCATATTGTGCCATCAAGATTAAAGCTTAGTGCATAGTAATATATTTATTAAATTCTTGATCACATGTAATATTTTTGAGTGTCAAATGTTTACTTCTTCTTGAATGGGTTTTGTTTGTCAGCCATTTCCCCCCTCGTAAATCTGAAAATGTTCTCCTGCTGCTTGACTATATATACATGTGACAACATCAATAGAATACCTACTTTTACTTTGCAAATTTGTTCATAAGTAGTGCTAAGATTTTGGTGATAAAACATTTTAAGCCATACTACAAGATTTTTAGTTCTGAGGTAGCTGAAAAAATACCCATAAAATTAGGGAGTGTTTTATTTCGCATGTGTTAGCTACTAGATCTTTATTTGCAGTATGAACAATGGATCAAGTAAATAATGGCATATAATGCAGGCGGTGTGGGGTCTGGTGATGACTCACTCATTAATTTTGCCACTGTTCTTTATCTGAAAGTGTTCTTCATATTACTTTCATGCTGGAGATTAGGTTAAATCTAATATTTTTTTTTCAAATATTGTCAAGCCATAAACTACTTTTAAAGTACAAGAATGGGTTTAAAAAAACTAAACATCTAAACAAGGAAGTATTAGTTGTATTACAAAATAATTTATTAATAAAAGTAGCTGTTTCACAAAATTTGAAAGAAAAATACATATTTTGGTGAAAATAGCCAGGTTTTATTGGAAAGAGAACTCTGGGTTTTATTGAAAAAACTCCAGTGGGTTGAGTTTTTTTATCTGGGTTTTTGCCATCCCTGGTTATTTCCCCTTCTCAGAGCTGGGAAGCATGTGCTCTGTTCATTGATGTTTGTCCAGGGTATGGATGGAATCAAATTCTAGTGGCAACGTAATATACACCGGGGCAGTCCCCTCAGCACACCTAACACAAGCAACAGCTGTCTTGGCTTGTCTGACATCTCCCAGCCCGATGACAAGGCATGAAGTGATAGAAAGAGACAGAGGATTTAGTGGGTATTAAACAGAAACAGGCACATCCGTCATAGTTTCAACAATAGGTAGATTCTGGAGAGCTGGAGCCTCTCTCCAGTGCCAATACCCCGTTAACCTCATGTCACGAACCCAGGTCAGGTAGAGTGACAGTATTGCTGATGCTCCAGTGTCCTTGGTTAGGGTCATGGGGACGTTCTCCCTACAAAGGCCACCTTCGCTTTCCATTTGAGGAACATCCAAGAAGAGTGGCATTATCACTGACAACCAATTGTTCCAAGTTGGGAAGAACAGAGGCTCTACACACTTCTTCCCCATGGTGACAAACAATGCAGTGTATCGCAATTACCCTGGTCACCAGCAATAAAATGGAGAGCTGGATAGTAAAAAACAATACCTTAGGGGCCTCATCTCAGAAGAAGTAGAGAGAATGTAGCGTGTTGAAATGTGAAAAAAGCAGGAGCTATGTGAACAAAGCATAGAGAGCTAAGCTAAGTAGGCAAGCTTCGGTTTGGAGGGAAAACTAATAAAGCCATTCATACCCAGTCTGTACCTGTCTAGTGCCTGAAGGGCAATGGGGGTATAGAGGCCAAATGTCACGGATGTGCTTTAAGAGCAAGGGTGACATCAAGGGGTTGACGATGGGGCTGCACTCAAGCTAAGAAAGGCATAATCATGGAGGATGTAAGTAGATGAAGTGCGCAGGTGAAGACAGAGAGCTTCAACACGGAAATCTGACAAGCAGCGATAACATGAGTAGTTAGGAAACATCCCGTAAGCGAGAGTTGTTGCCAGGGCACCGGCTGAGAACAACTCATGAAATGTGGGCTGTGTGGTGTTTTTATACGTTCTGATTGGTGATGAGAGAGAGAGGAGAGAGAGCCTGTGCAGCCAGGTTGTGTATGTTTACTGCTTGAAGGGTGGGAATGCTGCACTTGTCAGGCTACCAGATGCTGGTGCGTGGTAAGTGGCCTGTCTACAGGCGGCAGCAACAAGGATGATGAGCCTCTGCCCTTGTGATGTGTCTTTACAGTGGTGTTATGGCATAACTGCTGTTGCTTGGGGAGGGGACGTGGTGCAACTGTGGTGGAGGCTACTAAGGAGTAATGATGTCGCCTGTGACCCATCAGCATGGATGAGAGGTGTGATGAGAAGTCGAGAAAACTGCCCTACCCGAGGGACACACCTGTTGTTCTTGGCGAGCCCAAAGAATGGACAAGGTGAGACAAGGTGTGGTTGGAGATGCAGTGTATTGCAAGGGGGGAGAATTTACCCAAAAAAACTCACCTGCAGCATCCACTTAGTTCCTCACACAGTAAATACTGTATTGTACTGAAATCCATTGGGAATGGAACCTAGATTGTCGTGGTGCTGACCCATGGTCTTGGATGGTTCTAATCATGTTAGAATATAATTAAAATTTTGGTCAAGAATGAACCTATAAAAGAAAATGTGACTTAAGGTTAAAGTTGTAAGTGTAGTTAAATATTGTGCTTTAATTTTAAAGGTTCAAACTTTTTTTAATTACTGGTTTCTGTCCATGTGAAGTATCACTAAGTTATTAAATGGTATGTACTCTCATGCTGTAATGTAATCAATTGTTTTGTAGATGATGGTGAGGTGCCAAAAATCCCATCAAGACCACCACCACAAGGCAACCGAAACATTTGCAAGGTGGATGGGACACTGACCATTTCGATTGCCAACAACGATTGCCCTCCCTCTTCTGTGCCATTGCAGAGAGTCCGAGGTAAAGACCAGTTTACAATCTACAGGGTTGGTCTTTTCCAAGTAGCTGACAAAAAATATTTTGTGCTTTCTGTGTACTTGTATTTTCCTCAAATTTCTTTACATACATAATTGGTTTGTATAACTGTTTCTATTGTAATTGAGAACTTTGAAAGCTCCCTGCCCAAAACTCCATATACAATATTTACCCAAATAGAGGTTTATTTAGATTTTGCATCAACCCCAATACTTGCAGACAGGTCAATAGGTAAAGACAATTTCATCTCCACTGCCCATTANATTTAGATTTTGCATCAACCCCAATACTTGCAGACAGGTCAATAGGTAAAGACAATTTCATCTCCACTGCCCATTAAAATTCTTGTGGAACACTGGTTTTACAAAATTTTGAGTTGTGGACTGAAACAAAATTATATTTTTTAGTCGAACTGCGTGGTTCTGAATATTTCGGTCAATGCAGTTCTGGTTTTCGCATTGGCCAAACATAACTGAGTTGTTTTACATTTATGCCACACAATGTACAATTCAGTATAAGGATCTGAATACTCATAGAGTTTCAGATTACTGTGGTGTATTGAAAGTAATTTTATAACACAAATAAGGTAAGGCTTGCACACATATTGTATGTAGCAACTTTTTTTTTTTTAAGAATTGCCAAGTCACATCAGTGCAATGGATGTCCTATACAATAACTGGCACATTATAATTCAAAACAGTAATATATATCTTCCACAACATATAAATGCAATAATCCAGTAACTAATCCATAGAAATATCTTGTGTAGAAACTGGAAGCACTCAATTATGATGGTATTTTTATCCATACATCATATGACCATACTTCAATTATATGTGCATGTTCAAGTAAAAAAAAATAACTTCAACATTTGATGTTGGAAGTCTGTGAAGTGCCTGCTCACTACATTGCTAGCTGTCACATCAAATTACTCAATTTGCAGTGCCTGCTATCAGCTGGTTCGTATAGTGAAATTGAAATGACAAAATGGTGTGCAGAAGTCCAAAACACGTTGGGCGAGTTGCCGCTACATGAATGGGCGGGGTAGTTCAATTCACTATTGACACCGGCTGAGAGAGGTTGGGCTAGAGCTGTTCAGTGTGTGCATATTACCTGTCGTAAAAACTTTTGTTGCACAGGGCAGTAATTAATAGCGCAGTAGTCGTAAGCAATGTTGTCAGTTTGGTATGTATAGCGCCAGAATTTCAGATTGTTTCCCTCCCTTCAGCAGCGAGAGTTTNGTAAGCAATGTTGTCAGTTTGGTATGTATAGCGCCAGAATTTCAGATTGTTTCCCTCCCTTCAGCAGCGAGAGTTTGGGAGAGCCCTCTCCTGTGCACTGCCTTCCCTACATTTCATCCCTCGAAGCTGTGCGAAGATTATTTTCTCATTTGAACTTTACTATAGCATGTTTATTTGTGTGTTCATGTTGGCAACAGTTGCTGAAAATAATGCACACAAAAAAATAGACAAATCTAATATTCCCATCAAAAGTTGATAACAATATTGTGTTTCCACTAACATAATCTGTTTTTAAATATTTTGGTGTTGCCACTGTGTACTTTTAACAATTTCAACTCTCATTAAATTAGAATGAAGGGGCAGTGCTCTGTTTTACCTCTCCCCATTGTTATCAACACAAGACTCTGGCAGACTCCACTCGTGATGGACGCCATGCTGGCTAACTCCGTTTTTATGTGAGACCGTATCAATTTCATGTTTTATTCCATTAGACCTTGTTTATACTGTGACATAGTTCAACCAATTGTTGTACTATTCCGTGTGCAGTGTTATTTTCGGTGCTTTATTATTGCTTCATCATTATTTCCTCATGAGTGCAGTCTTCCCGGCGAGTTGTGTTTCTTTCCCTCGCATACAGTGGTGTATATTTGTGATGTGATATAACTTTTCTGTATGAATCTCATACAGAATGAACACACATATATTTACACATTAAATGTTTTCCTTTTTAATGAAGTGGCAGTTATTTGAAGCACGTAACATGTTAGACTTATTATTTTCTTCCAGTATCACATTTTAAATAGTGTTAATCGTAGGAATTTCAATTTCAGCAGTCTTAGGTAAAATGTGCTAAATTCTTACGTAGTTTACTTATTTTTGATTATACTTATTACATGTAATTACACAAGGCTGAAGTACCTCTTTAGGCTTAGCCACTTTGTACCTAAAATCATCTGATATTTATTTATGTACACTTATGTCCGGTATTTTTCAGATTTTATTATTTTGAGTACAATTACAAAGTAAAGTTTTGTAGCCTAAACACGTGTTATTGTGTTTGTGTTGAGGTATCTGAGATTTAGCTTAAATATTGTTACAATTTCTTGAAAGTTAGTGGGCCTAGCCATGTTCTTTAAGGGATGGAGGTCATAATAAAATAAAATATTTAATAATAATTTCCCAATTTATTTACATACACTACAAAGGGCCATATGCAGAGACCTTCCTTTTTCATGAAGGTGTCCTTAAATCAATTAGGAAGCCTTAATTACAAGGCAGGAATTTCCCTTAATCAATCCTTGTTGAAGACCTTCTTTATTTTAAGGAAAGGAAGTGGTGAGAAATAAGGCAATCAAATGCGTGCCTTTTAGCTTCTCAAAGCAAGATAGCGGACAACCGTTCTACAAAAACGACTGCTTAATAAGTTGTAACGTTCAATTAAAGAGCAATTGTGACATATGCTACTTGTAAATGACCTTTTATTTTAATTACTGCCNATAAGTTGTAACGTTCAATTAAAGAGCAATTGTGACATATGCTACTTGTAAATGACCTTTTATTTTAATTACTGCGTGGGAATGTTTTCACTGCGTATTTTAACCTCTGAATATTTAATGTGATAATCTCATATGTATGTTCCATCTAATGTGTTATGTATACTTCTGTATTATTATTGTGGCAAATCCACTTCAGTTTTGTGCTTGAAAAAGGATGCACTGAATAAATAAATTAAAAATTTTAATAACCTCCCCCTTCTTGTTTCTCGCGTGTCAAAAATTCCAAGTAACAATCTCTAACCTAGTACGTAGTGTAAAACAGGTTTGCCATATAAGTACATGGTGTATAAAACTNAATTCCAAGTAACAATCTCTAACCTAGTACGTAGTGTAAAACAGGTTTGCCATATAAGTACATGGTGTATAAAACTTATAATGTAGGTTGTTAGACAAATTTTGGATGAAGAATAAAGCTGTTATAGTGAGATAAAAGGTCCACAAGTTTGAATACCAACCCAAATTTTAAAGGAACTTTGTACATGATCTGTCTGTTTACGTGCTTAGACGTACCTGATATAAACATTTATGCACTCTTAAAAGTTGAGGTATGGTGTAAGGACCTGAGTTTGAGATCTGAAATTATAAAAGATATTAATTTTCTATCAGACTTAGAAAAAAAATGTGGTAATTTTCTTCAGTGTTCTGTGAATATTATAGGAATTTAAAAAAGACGAAAGGGAAATTTTAACTATTGGATATAGTAATTAGAGTGAGATAATAGGATTAAAAATTGATCGATAACCAAAACTTTTGAAGCCTTTTTAGCGATGTTCGTACATTAATTTCTTACTGTTGAGTATTCAAGCCATCTCCAAAGGTGAAGTACAGTGTAGGGACCTGAGTTTGAAACCAGAAACTATAAAAATAATTATTAAATCACTTTCGGACTTGGAAAAAATTTAGAGACCCTTTTAAGAATTCATAATAAAGGTAAAATGATGGTTTTAGCTATCGGATATGGGGATCAGGGTATAAGTGGTTCGCAATTCAATTAACAACCCAAGTTTTTGAAGCCTTTTTTTAGCGATGTTTGTAAATTAATGTTTTACTCTTTAATATTCATGCGCAACTGACACAAAGTTTTTAGCAATTTACTACGGTGATGCGTGGCTTAGAGCCCTGAGTTCAAAGCTCAAAATGATAAAGAATATAAATTTTCTCTTGGTCTTGGACAAAAAACCTTATTTTCCAGAGTGCTGGGAGAATGTATAAATAGAGCGCTGATGCACGTTGATACCTTAGTTGATGTTCAGGCTTCAAGAAGTTAACATCAATTTGGAAGCATTCTCTCGCCATATAGTGAATATGAATTGTGAACACTGAGGTCTGCCTTGACTTCATCGAACATGGAGCCACGACCTGCATCATCGCTGTCTGATTGCCGACTGTTGTTGATTCTGCGATCGAGTTTTTACCTTCGGTCAAAATGCTTGTTGACATGAAAGAATCACCTGTACGAAGACTCCTTTTCGGATGAGGAAGGATTACAACAATGGCCACACACAGTTGATGCAAGTTGATAAAATGTATGGATAGTTGACTGCATACAAAACATTAATTCTGTTGACATGTACATTAGGAGATAGTTGGTAAACGAATGTATTTCTATTCGTATGGGTGGCAGACAAACCGAAGGATTTATCAAAGGAGCGATCAAAATATTGGTATGAGTCGCTGTGGATTGTGGAGCGGATTGTGGGGCATATGGAGCGGATTGATGTGGATTGGTGCAGATTTGTGTATGGATTGGAGTGGATTCGTGTGTAGATCAGTGTCGATTGGTGTGTGGTGCTTATTGTGGTGCTGATTTATGGAATGATTGGACGATTGACAGATAGATGATCAAGAAGAGCACGAAAGTTAAGACTGTTTATCACTGTTGTACATTCCAAGTTTTCAGGACCTGGCAGTATTAGCATTTAAATTAACGCCAAATAAGCCTATATAAGTGTTGGTAGATGCTGATGGATACGATGATTATAACATACTCGTGCATGTGGCTGCTATTAGTATGATGGGCTTAGTTTAGTCATATAAATGTGCATACATTAAAAAAAATCTGATTAACGTACTTATACCTACAAAAAACAGTCGAGGCAGTGTAATGTGCAGATTCTGGCATCGTGTATTAATCACTCTTCAATAGAGGTGGGGGGAGGCTGGAATTGTAGTAATTGAGTGAAAGACTTTTGCATGTTTCCGCAATAACCTGTCTATGATTTTGGCATAATATAAAAAAAATCATTTTTAATTAAAAATAATATTTTANTGTCTATGATTTTGGCATAATATAAAAAAAATCATTTTTAATTAAAAATAATATTTTAAAATTGGATAATAAATGAATTTTTATGATTTAACATATTGTATGCCAATAAAACTAATATGGCTACCAGAAACAAACATATGCTACCAGAAACAAACATATGCTACCAGAAACAGACGTAGTGGGCATAACTGCCAAGCACCTTCGGGTACAATCGACAATCCCGAGTCGTTGGCTTCCAAACAACCCCTGAGTTGAGCCAAAGATTGCCGAGCTCGCCCGAGTCGAGCCGAAGACCGCTAGCCAGAGCCACAGCCCCACAGTTCCCATTTAAAATACATTGGCCCAGAAGGAACATACTCAAACTACTACTGTAGGAGAACATTAGGGTACACAAAATATTGCACTTCTTCATATTGGCTGTTATCTAGGACGTTTCCGTGACGTCACTAAGGTTCGAGTATATTCGGTACATGATCGACCTTCCTCGCTAAAAGGACGCGACAACCCTTTTCACCTCTCTGCAGCGTACTTAGATAAGGAGCACTGCTTTCCATATAGAAGGAAGTTTTGAATAACAAGAAAAGGAGCATTTCTACATATGGCTGAAAGAAAATACTCACAACTTAATATGTCACAACAAATTGTTATAACTTGCTATTTACAGTTAATCAATTTAATCAAAACAATTTATAATCACTTGTAATGACGCAATATTCGTAATTTTTCGGGACTCTGGTGTAAAATTCTTTTGTGTGTTTAAAGCTTTGGAAAGCTTCTTAATATTTTTATTGGGTTAAAGTTTAAAGCCGTGGTGGCTCGTTTCCCGTGTTTGTTTATCATGCAGACGTGTGCGTTTGTAGGTTAATGGGCAGACGTCTGCTGTTTACGTTTTATCAGGAGGACGGTTACAGTTTAGTTTCGAACTTTGGTTTTTTGGGGAAGCGTCAGCATTAATTAGATTAGTTCGTTTCTGTGGATCAGGCAACGTCAACAAGTTTTTGTTGTACGAGAGGTTCGTTTCTGTTGACAACGCAGTATCAATAACGTGTTGAGAGCGGGACACGTGCAGTTTTAGATGACGCTGCTGGCAGATGCCAGGCGCTTATCTCAGGAGAGGGGGGTGATAGGCAGCACAAAAAGAGGCGTCTGTCTGTCGCCCTTAGAGCAGTCTTATTCAAGTCAGTCGTCAGGGAGAGTTACTTCACGTCGCCCGTGAGGGCAGGTCAGCGCAGTCGAGAAGTATCATGCAATGCTAGCCTAGGCCGCGTTCGGGCAGGACTAGAACCCCCACATCGGCAACTAGACTTTAATATATCATTTCTCAGCCGGTGTGGGAGGTAGCCGCATTTTAAGTTTCTTCGGGTCAGTTTTTTAAGAACATCATTAAGTAAACGACTGTGGCACTGTTATCTGCAATAGTATATTTAATGGTAAAGGTTCGTACTCTGCATACTGGACATTCGTATGTGAACTGTGTTATTCAAAAGATAAATAAAATATATAGATCAAACTAATCTGGAACTTCTTTCTTAAGTAACTGGTGTTCAATTAACTGAGTCTCGTGTTTCTACCTTCTGATCTAGTCGAGGGCAAGCCGTGGCAACGTAAACAGTCGACAGTAACAAGTGCCGAACGTTAACAACATGGCGCCCACCTGTGAGGCTGTAATATTCTAAATATAACATAAACGTAACAAAGGCGAAACTTTACAATATGGCGTCCACCTGTGAGGCTGTAATATTCTAAATATTAGCTTAACGAGAATACGGGCGGAACGTTAACAACATGGCGCCCAACTGTGAGGCAGAAATAATATTTTAAATATAATGTAAACGTAACGGGCGGAACTTTACACACTTAAAAGAAATTAATGCAAATTACTACAATCAGTTCCAATAATTAGTGTTTCAAAACCTACTGAATTATTTTACAAATTATATGTCCAATGTTTGATAGTGCCAATATTTGTATCACACATTCATACATTCCCACCTTAATCCAGTCCACATTCCACCAGTCTGGAATGTTCTAGAGNTGTTCCAAGCACACCCAAGCATTGTAGCCCTCTCTACTCGTCGGCTACCACATCTGCTTGTCCATCCACACCGTGCACACATTCCTCTGCCNTGTTCCAAGCATTGTAGCCCTCTCTACTCGTCGGCTACCACATCTGCTTGTCCATCCACACCGTGCACACATTCCTCTGCCGTCATCTCACACCTTCTGCCATTGTCCGTCCTCTCTGCTGACGTCCCTCGTTGCACCAAANCCGTCATCTCACACCTTCTGCCATTGTCCGTCCTCTCTGCTGACGTCCCTCGTTGCACCAAACTTCTCTCATTGACCACACTTCAGCCAGATGGCTACCACAGTGACTGCAAATCCTTTGGCTGTGGCAGTATTTGTAGTGTCGTCAGTCACAGCCCAGAAACTTCTCCAAATGCAGTGTTGCGCCATGGAAAAGGATTACCAGAAAATTCTTGCTCATCCTCTCAAGTCGTCGTCGGCTCTGGTAGGGGGTGGAGACAAGCCAGGTCGGCTGCCAATCATTCCCCCGCCCGCCGAGCGATGTAGTGGCAAGCAGATGTTCCTGTGGGGAGGGGTGGGTCGAGGTTGGTAACCTCCCACAGTGTCGGACTGCACGTAACAGTAATAGTAACAAGGTGCCCACGCCCGATGTGAGAGTTCACGTGTAGCCAAAGTGCGTGAAAATAAAGCCACACATTTTTTTTATGTTATTCAATTATAGTTTGCCAAATCTATGTGAGTTTTCACTTCTTGAGCATTTATCATAATAAGTCAAGTTATCTACAATCACTTTGTACTTGTAGAGTTATGTTGTACTTTCCTGCATACAAAATTTTTTTTAAATAATGCAAGGTGTGTTCAGACATCAGTTTAGAGCTAATTCATTTAAACAAAGCGTACACATTCATAATGATTATGAAGTCAAATATAAAAGAAACTAGGTACGGATTTTTCATATAGTGACTATTAGAGGCCAAACTAAAGCATTATAGTAGATTCTCGAAAATACATTTTTGTCTNACGGATTTTTCATATAGTGACTATTAGAGGCCAAACTAAAGCATTATAGTAGATTCTCGAAAATACATTTTTGTCTGTACCAACAGAGAAAAACGATGCCTGCGGAAAAACAATGAATGCGGACTTGAATTTTAGACCTGAGAAAGACCGTACATAAGCTCAAAATGCGTGTTTCTTTAAACCAACAGCCTAAAGATGTCATTCAAAACAATTTATTCAGATAAATTTATGATTAAATATTTACTCTAAATTAAAAACTCAGTTCTTAAAATTGAGCTAAATTTATTTTTTTTAATGATTTTGTCTAGTGTTCCTTCATCAGCCAAGTCATGCTCAATCCCTCTGTTAAAATTAACACAACTTATTTATTTGCTACGATCTTTGCCAACCANCGGATTTTTCATATAGTGACTATTAGAGGCCAAACTAAAGCATTATAGTAGATTCTCGAAAATACATTTTTGTCTTTACCAAAAGAGAAAAACGATGCCTGCGGAAAAACAATGAATGCGGACTTGGATTTTAGACCTGAGAAAGACCGTACATAAGCTCAAAATGCGTGTTTCTCTAAACCAACAGCCTAAAGATGTCATTCAAAACAATTTATTCAGATAAATTTATGATTAAATATTTACTCTAAATTAAAAACTCAGTTCTTAAAATTGAGCTAAATTTATTTTTTTTAATGATTTTGTCTAGTGTTCCGTCATCAGCCAAGTCATGCTCAATCCCTCTGTTAAAATTAACACAACTTATTTATTTGCTACGATCTTTGCCAACCANTCATCAGCCAAGTCATGCTCAATCCCTCTGTTAAAATTAACACAACTTATTTATTTGCTACGATCTTTGCCAACCATAACCAAACAGTTCAGTTAGTATGCATTTATTTTACCCGTGAGTACCGGCACAGATTACACATTAGCTTTCAGCTGACCCAGTGACAAACACACAGTTGCTTTGCATTTAGACACATGCATGTCACTGCCATCATTTAGCAGCATCTGCACAAGCCTCTGCAACCAGATGCGCGCTTATCCCCCCATTTCGATAGGTTTGCAGCATGGGTTTTTTTTCTGGCACAAAACATTTCCTGTTCCTTTCATACACAGCAAAGATAGTATCCCAGCGAGTTCTAAAGTGCAGCATACATTCGGTAAACATTACGTAAATAACTGTTTGACTATGACATGTTTTAGTTTCAATCAATATGCAAATTATTACCTAGGTCTAGCTAAAAAAAATCAGTAAGTGACAAATTAATAACTGACATAAAAAATTAATTAATCAATTAATTATGAACTACGTAACGATGTACAAGCCCTGTTAAAAGAATTGGGAAGGGGGGGGGGCACCGAAACATTTCTAACACATTAACCATTATTACGTGGGACCAAATGTTAAAATGTAAAAGCATCTTAACAAAATGTACTAAAAAAAACAAGAGGAAGGTCTCCACAATCACACCACTGTGTAGATGCATAAGTTGTGCCGAGNTCACACCACTGTGTAGATGCATAAGTTGTGCCGAGCCATCAGCTGCTGCAGAGTAACCGAATCACCAACCAATAAACAAAGTGTTTTCCACAGCAGACAAACAGCAAACCGCTCTAAAAGCATCTATACGGCTCCGACCACCAAAATTGATGAAGGGGCGTACCGAGGGAGCTGTGGAGGTCAACATTTCTTTAATAGGTAACATTAAAGTTTCCAAATAATAACAGTAAAAAAAAAAAATTATATCTTACAAGGAGTAGGGGCTAGCTAGTAACCTACGTAAAATAAAAAAAATCTTAAATGTTTGGTTAATTAATGGCTTATTTATTACACATCAAATAAAATAACAATCAGTTNGCCATCAGCTGCTGCAGAGTAACCGAATCACCAACCAATAAACAAAGTGTTTTCCACAGCAGACAAACAGCAAACTGCTCTAAAAGCATCTATATGGCTCCGACCACCAAAATTGATGAAGGGGCGTACCGAGGGAGCTGTGGAGGTCAACATTTCTTTAATAGGTAACATTAAAGTTTCCAAATAATAACAGTAAAAAAAANGAGGGAGCTGTGGAGGTCAACATTTCTTTAATAGGTAACATTAAAGTTTCCAAATAATAACAGTAAAAAAAAAAATTATATCTTACAAGGAGTAGGGGCTAGCTAGTAACCTACATAAAATAAAAAAAATCTTAAATGTTTGGTTAATTAATGGCTTATTTATTACACATCAAATAAAATAACAATCAGTTNTAAAATAAAAAAAATCTTAAATGTTTGGTTAATTAATGGCTTATTTATTACACATCAAATAAAATAACAATCAGTTCAAAGTTGTTTACAATCCTGAATGTCTCTGTTTACATAGTGAATTATATGCTAAGTTCATTATAGAGGGAAGATGGTCACTGCTGAGGACTCAACAAAATAATCTCAAAATACAATTAATCAACAGGATGTAATGCAGTACTTAAAAAAGTTTTAACTAGGGATGTCAAAATATCAATTTTTCTCAATTCCTATTCTCAATTCCAATTGCAAAAATTTTCACTCGATTCCACCTCAATTTTTTTAGGTCAACTTATGAAGCTAGAAATAACCAATATGTACACACAAATATTGTTGCANTCGATTCCACCTCAATTTTTTTAGGTCAACTTATGAAGCTAGAAATAACCAATATGTACACACAAATATTGTTGCAATTCAGTGATGAAACTGAAATACAAGTAACCTTTCATTTAGCATTGCTAAATTCTGTAAAAAATTTAATAAACACAAATTTACTATAAAATAAAACTTAAATAAGAGAAATAAACAATTACTGTCACTCACAAATTTGTGTAAGAAGACTAGCATCTTAACCCTTTCTGGGTCTAGCCTATTCCATTTTGGTCACATATTATCCCCGTTGAGCTGAAAAGTCTCTGAAAAAACTGTAGATGGCGTAAGTAGGCAGATACTTCCTGGTGACTGACTGCCCTCAGCCTCTGGAATTCAACTTTATTTTTCCAGAACAGCAGCACGTCAGTATCTGGTAGCATGACTGGTTCTCTGAGATAACTGTCTACTTCAGCAGTAGCAGACAGTTCAGAATTTTCCACAATAGTGGCAACATGTAATTC
The DNA here is from genome assembly GCA_002778355.1 of Clitarchus hookeri. Classification (NCBI taxonomy): domain Eukaryota; kingdom Metazoa; phylum Arthropoda; class Insecta; order Phasmatodea; family Phasmatidae; genus Clitarchus; species Clitarchus hookeri. The sequence goes on from NQII01000307.1 coordinate 158,892, forward strand.
TCTGTGTTTGTATGACACTAACCTGTTGGCAAAATTATTATAATTATAGTTACCGGTACCATACATTTTGTGCAGTTAGAAACAAAACATTTTTTCTTAATTTTTTACTTTTTGGAAGAGGCATCTACACAATCCACTGCCAGTATCAGTTTCTCTCATGCAGAATTTAGTGATCCAGAGGAAGAAAAAACATCCCTTGAATCTTATGATCCAAAAGTGTGGAAACTNGGAAGAAAAAACATCCCTTGAATCTTATGATCCAAAAGTGTGGAAACTGCACACAATGTCTGGTAGCTGGAGAGAGGCTTTCATATTGCTCAAAATTCCCTGAATACCTGATCCGACTGGTGAAGGTTTCTCGAGTTTCTTCTTGATGCTATTAACAAATAGAATGACTTCAGATACGCCAATTTTTTATGAACTCGCAGCAAATGTTCTATAAGGTTCCAGCTTTGTGCAGATAATTCATAAGGCAACTTCAGGTACATAGCTGTAATTGATATTGCATGCTTCTGTTCAAATATCCGTGACAACATATGCAAATGCCACCTTGTCACATCATCTTGAATTATCCTGTGCTTTTAATGGTTTACTGTCTCCTGAGCTTTACATAAAACTTTACAAATATGCTCAGTGTGTTTAAAATCTCAGACAATTTTTCGGCATCTTGTAATTAATGTATTTACCTGCTATGAGCTGAAAANTGCTCAGTGTGTTTAAAATCTCAGACAATTTTTCGGCATCTTGTAATTAATGTATTTACCTGCTATGAGCTGAAAAATGCATCCTTCAGAACAAGTTGTAAGGTATGGGCCAAGCAAAAAAAAATGATGATAGCCTGACAATTCTAAGGCAGCAACAACATTTCTTGCGTTGTCCCTTACAACTGCTACAACCTTCTCTTGCCTCCACTCAGTAAATATTTTCTTTAAAAATTCAAAAATATTCAATGCTCTGTGACTAGCCTCAGGGAAAGGCACAACCTCGATGCAAACATGATGAAGAACAAAGTCATCAGTGGCAAAATGTGCTGTAAGACCAAGATAATTATAGTTTGAAGTCTATGTCCATAAATCAGTTGTAAAACTGACATGTTCTTTGTTTCAGAAGTTCTTGAGTTTTCTCTCTTGTCTTCCCATGTAGTTCTGGAATAACCTTTCCAGCAATGTATTTCTAGATGGTGGTGTGTAATGCGGTTCAAGATGCGTCATTAAATTCCTAAATCACCTGTCTTCAACAATACTAAAAGGAATATTATCACAACATATTTTCGCTGTGTAATGGCTGTAGCTCGTGGATCACCTGGCTTAAATTATGTCTTCCTCCCCCCAGAGACTTGTCAAGGTCGGCTGATTCCGTTCTTGTTTGAATTTCTTATGTAGGCCTACTGAAGAAGAAGATGCTTCTTCTGGACATTTTAGGTTGCAGGGAACATTGGATGACTTGCTGCTACATGCATCTTTGCCCAAAAGATCTTCTGAAACATCATTATTGGCAATTTTCTTATACTCGTGTTTATGTAAGTANTACATGCATCTTTGCCCAAAAGATCTTCTGAAACATCATTATTGGCAATTTTCTTATACTCGTGTTTATGTAAGTGTTTTTTCATGTTACTAGTTGTGCGACTAACCCCACCTTGTGAAATTTGTGCAGAGCACAAACTGAAAAATGTGTAATTTGCATCGTTTTCATCAACTGAAAAATAATTCCACACATTGCTAGACATTTTCTTCATGTCTAAGTAAATAAAATCCTCAATACATTGAAAACTTTAACAATACCCACGTGTACACTTTTAGAACAAAGTCTGAAACATCTTCAATCATAGATATAGATGTTGCCACTAGGACAAAATTAAGGGCTTAAAATGTTTGGTAGAGGTAAACACGAAAATAAAATTGCTTTAAATACGTTTAAGCAGGACTGCTACAACTTACACCTTGCAAACATTAATCATATCACCATACTGCAATTATCTGTGCTGTAAAAAAATAACGTGTGTAAGGTTTACATTTGTTGTCATCCTTAAACGGACGCACCCTTGTTTTCATAACCAAAAACATATAATGCCAGCTGTCTGCAAGTATTCATGGCAACTCAACCAAAACAGATTTTTCAAGTAGACATTTAGTCTATTTGCGTGAAAAATTTCTTGTTGTAAACAAGAAAGTTGGGCAGAATTATTTCTAAAATACTGCGCCCGGGAATACAACAAATTATTAGAACTGGTTGGTTGATGTACAATTTTAACTGTTGGCAGTACTGGTGCCAAATTAATAAAAATGTTATGGCCATATTTATTTTTACGTGCATCTCATTTTCCTATTTAGATAAAGACACAGAAGCTTATATTTGTTATTCTACCGCAAATTGAAAGTTAAAATGAAAAAAAAAGTTTAAGGGCGGTGGTTTTGTTTTAAAACAATTTTCTCACATACGTAACCAGAGTTTTTGTTTTGCCACGACTCGTAAATATGCTACGGTAAAAGCTAACCTTATTTCGTTAACTTATAATAGTCACAATTTTCTATTTAAATATCATAGGAATTTACAGCAAATAGTAAGTACATTTTTGTAAATGGATTAGCATAAATTTGTGGTTTGCCGCTGCTCGTAAATACGCTATGGTTGAAGCTAATCTAATTTTGTGATAACTTATAAGTGTTAAAAGAGTCTCAATTTACTATTTAGACAATGACACGAGAACTTATATTTGTTATTCTACCGGAAATAGTTAGTACATTTTCTTATGTACATAAGCATAGAGTTGTGGTTTGCCGCGATTCGTAATGCGCCATGGTTAAATCTAACCTCATTTGATAACTGATAAGAATCAAGATAGAGGTAGTCTGATGCTAGATTCTCACAATTCTCATAATGCAAAGGAATCTGGTGTATCGAGGAATCTTAAGATTCAAATTTGACACCCCTAGTTTAAACATAGATTCTGTAACTTTTAACAAGATATTCATTTAGACTAGCAAACAGTTCCTATTTTACAAAACCCAGAGTCAGAACATAATTATTTAGTTATGGTACATGAACGAGTAAGGTACACAAAACAACTGGACTAACATTTCTAAAGGATGCTATTTATAACTACTACTGGTTGTGCTGGCCACAGAACGTCCAATTTACTCTACCTATATATTAGGAAAGTAAAAGTTACTTATCTACATGGTAAGAGACGCATCTCCACCATCTGCCTTGAACGAACTTGCCCTCTCGCTGCCATCTTCTCATTTAAACAGCCCAAGATCAAGAAAGAAAATGAGAGCAAGATCACCTGAAGTTAAGTATTTATAAGCTCGAGCACACCTGTCACTGGAATAGAAAGAGCTTTTTCAATTATTTTCCCTATCATCCTGACGCATGCCATATTCAACGTTGAAACTTAGTTGTCACAAACACACGCCATAAAACC
>NQII01000307.1:162402-191405 GCA_002778355.1 Clitarchus hookeri
GGGGGGGGGGGGGGGGGGTCGGACCCCAGCAGAGTTAGTTACGTCAGTTGAAGTAAGTCAGTCATATTGGGGCAGTCTGAAGCTGTGATACTCTGCGCCGGAAGGCGTTGGGCGCCGGGTGGGGACCCGCCCGTCGCCACGATGAAGTTAGCAGTCAGTTAGTTAGTTGAACCAGTGCATCAGTTGGGTGAGTGATATCGCACACCGAGGCCAGGGTTCAGGCCCCGGCAGAGTCCACCAAAGACAGTGTTAAGGGGTCAGTCATATCGGGGCGGACAACCAGTAATCTCCTGCGCCCGAGGCGCTGGACGAGAGCCAGTTCAGTCAGAACAGTCGTACCGCGAAATCGGGACGCGAAACGCGAGACCGAACCAGGGAGACAAGTGGTGGCCTTACGAGAGGCACCACCCAGCGAGGAAGTAGACGCCGCCGGATGGTGACGGAGCACCACGTCAGGACGCAGAAGGAGATACCAAGAACGGAAGGGGAGAGAACATGGAACAGCCAGTCCGAGGGCCTGAAAAAAGGTCACCCAACTCACCAGAACGCAAGTTACCGCCGGAGCAACCCCAAACAGCAGAATACAGTCGGAAACGTTAGCCAGAGCACCATAATCAGCCTTTCAGGCCCAGAACTCGCAAGGTCAGCAACGTATGAGTTAAGTCTCGGCACAAGGTGCTGAGAAAGTATGTGTAATTCCCGCAAAAGTGCCGGGAATGTGCGTATGAATTCCTGGTCAAATAAACCTGTAAAACCAAGACGTGATGACATTATTATTCACCCTATTAAATATTCAAGGCACTTTATAGTCTGTGCCTGGTAAAATTAACTCAGATCCTATGAACCATCCTGTATCACACAGATGGGGAATATTGTCAATTCTACTGCCAATTGTTCACAGAAAAGTCGAACAAATATGAAAACCACAAGTGGGAGTGAAAAAGAAAACTCACCGTCGCACTTCATGTGCAGGTGTTAATGTGTCACTCAGCAAATATCACAAGCCATCTGTGACATGTTCTACCTGCAGCAGTTAGCGTGAAGAGCGGTGCTGATGGCATTCACAAGAAAAAAAGATTGTTTCTAAAGTTTGCAGCCAGCTGCTGACCGAAAAAAGTATTCTCTTCTCATGTCAACAGATCCTAACAAATTAATTATTAGAAATGAAGGCTTCACCAGCCAAGTCCAACTTAGTTGCGCATCCGAATAAAATAACTAGTGTTGTTCCGATACCATTGCCGATACCAATGCCCTTCCCTTTTGTTTGTTGTTCCAGCTCACCATTATTGTGCAGAAATATGAGAAATAAGAAAAATTAAAAAGGAAGAGATTTTCCCTATTTATCTGCAGTATAAACACAACACAAGACAGTAATGATTAAACTAATGTCTGTATTAGAAAGATAGCAAGCAAAATTAAATCATCACCGGTTTTCAATACATATTACTTAAGATATCGCAAATTTTGTTTTAAAAATACAAGCTTATTAACATGGTCAGGAAGTAGGAGACTACTGTGATCTGTAACAGTAAGTCGTCCTTGTGAAAATANCTACTGTGATCTGTAACAGTAAGTCCTCCTTGTGAAAACACTTGTTCAGAAAAGACTGAACCAGCTGGAATTGAGAACCAGAACTTGATNGTCGTCCTTGTGAAAATACTTGTTCAGAAAAGACTGAACCAGCTGGAATTGAGAGCCAGAACTTGCTCAGTCTCTTTATATTCTTGTGTAGTGAAGTGTTCCAGAAACCAGCAGGGGATGTATCGTAGCTGACAGGAGACGTGTTTAATTAATCATCCAATTCACATTGGATACTTGTTTCACCAACTCCAAATCGTTTGTTTTTAGTTTTCGGGCTTAGTAGTCTTTTGGTTACCTAGTAAACAATGGAAATTCAAAATTAAGTGAGATACACCTGCAATTTAAAAAAAAAATCTTATTAGCCTACTTGAAATATTAAAAGTAACTACCTGCAAGAGAGTGAGTTGGTGAGTTTCAGTTACGTATTCACATTCATCAGCATCAGCACCCAAACAACTCTGATTATTCTTCGAATCAGCAGCAGGCACAATGAGAGAAATTTCTTCAGAAATGAGTTCTCTGCACTTTATCAGAACGCTTGCCTCATCATCAAAAAACTGGTTTTGTATCTAGGATCCAGTACTGTTGCCAAAATATTAACCTTGAAGTTAAGGGGAAACCTTCTAACCAGCTCTGAATGTAGGTCATTCAACAAACCTGATACATTCTGTTCTCCAAGTTTTTCTTGCAAGTCGATTAAAACTGCTTTCAGACTATGAATCAAAGGCCAAACATTGGCTAGAGAAGTGTCTCGCTTGCTTATCTCTTTAGGGAATTTAGCAAAATGTGATAGAACTGTGAGGACATTGTCAGCTAGGACCCATTCTGGTGTTTGCAAATTGGTTACTTGTTGGAAATGGTTTGCAACAACTGAAACAATAAAAAAATAAGCTCAGAAACAGGTAGGTCTTATTACTGTAAATATATATATATATTTCCAAAGCATAGTAGAAAATGAGAAATGCAGTTAGAATGAAATAATAGTACATGTCTATATTGCTCTTTTTCATAATTTTTTTTAANACATTGGATACTTGTTTCACCAACTCCAAATCGTTTGTTTTTAGTTTTCGGGCTTAGTAGTCTTTTGGTTACCTAGGGAATTTAGCAAAATGTGATAGAACTGTGAGGACATTGTCAGCTAGGACCCATTCTGGTGTTTGCAAATTGGTTACTTGTTGGAAATGGTTTGCAACAACTGAAACAACAAAAAAATAAGCTCAGAAACAGGTAGGTCTTATTACTGTAAATATGTATATATTTCCAAAGCATAGTAGAAAATGAGAAATGCAGTTAGAATGAAATAATAGTACATGTCTATATTGCTCTTTTTCATAATTTTTTTTTAAATTAAGTTATTAATTTAAATAAAATGTATGGTTATTTAGTGTAGATCATATATGAATAAAATGTAACCCTTACAAACCATTGAGAAATACTGTACAATTAATGTGTTGAATACACTAACCTGCAATCACATTTTTCTGCTCAACAAGTCGCTGGAGCATCATAAATGTAGAATCCCATCTAGTAGGCTCATCTTGCAGCAAACATTTCTTTTTCTGGCCTAGTGAATACTGTGCTTCATTCAAAGCTGCATAAATATGGTACATTAAACATATGAATTCAGTGTATTGTCAGCTGAGTTCATTAATATTGAAACAAATTTTTTAAATTATGTTTAACAGATTGAAAAGGACTCTGTTTAGTATTTAGTCATATGCATGATAATTCAACTTACCAACTGAATTGAATGAGCAGAGCAACCAACATGCAGAACACTGAGTTTTCCTACTGCTGCGACCATATTGGCAGCATTGTCTGTCACTACTGCCTTCACCTTCATTGAAATATTTGCTTTTTCAAAAGCTGCTTGTAAGATTTTGAATATCAACTGGGAACTGTGTGTAGCACCTTCAAATGGTATCATTTCCAAGAGCAAATGATGCTTCTCAAAGTTATGGTTATGGAAGTGTGCAGTGATGGAAATTTAATCTCTATTTCCTACAGATGTCCAAAGGTCTGATTTGATACACATTTCTNATGGAAGTGTGCAGTGATGGAAATTTAATCTCTATTTCCTACAGATGTCCAAAGGTCTGATTTGATACACATTTCTTCAGCACTATTCAAGATCTCACTGACTTTTGTCTTTGCTTCTTCATACATGTCTGGTATCAGGGTATTTACAAAGAATTTTCTGCCAGGAATCTTGTACTTTGGACATATCTTGCTCATTAAAACATGGAAACCTTCAGTTTCCACATGTCGATAAGGTAATTTATTCAGACATAGCATTTCACCAATTGCTCTGTTTATTTCTTTTGCTAGTCTGTCATTCTTATCATACTTAGAATTCTTATTAAAAGCATCTTTTAGAGTTAGTAGTTTACTGTCGCCTAAACATGTACTATGTTAATTCTTTTTAGGTAAACTATGACTGGCAGATGCAAATGGATTTTTGCTTCCTGATTTTTTGTTTCTAAGCTTGCAGCTTTCAACATATTTTGATGTGCATCACAATGTGTCAGGTGCTTGTTTAGATTTTATGTGGTAAAGCTGATTTTATCTTTACCACCCCGAGACACTATTGTACCACACTGGTTGCAATTTGCTTTACTTAAGTCTGTAAAGTCTTTAGAAACATATTTCCACACACTAGACATTTTAACGCAGTATGTAACAATTCATGGGTGCTAAAAAATCCATTGCACACGTTAAAAAAAAAAAAACAAGGATTATGCTTAGATAGTCAAATACGTTACGCATTTGTGAATGTTCCCTGCTCAGTATTTTTTGCAGAGTCGTGTCCTCTAGCATCAAGTATTTAATTACCACAGATGCTGACTTAATAAGTTTTACCAATAGTCCATACAGATGGTAATTGCATACACCGGCTTTCAACTTTTATCAACTCTGTGTTTTTTCTCTTGCTCGTTTGTAGTAATGTATTGTTCCTGTGATTTGTTTATGTTTTTATGCGCATTTTATTGCAGCACGCCGTCTGGAACATAAATACTTTACAACAGTTACATAAAGCAATATTTATTTCCAGCAGTGAAATTTATTTTTAAAAAATTTTCAAACAGCTCGCAATATGTTTGTTTAAGTATAAAGCATACATTTCAGTTTGGCGTAGTTCTGTTTTTCATGCCAGACAATAATAACAGGCAACAAAAAAAAATTCTATACATATAAGCGCAAGATTAGAGAATATATTAGGGGTTAAAGAATAGTTTTCAGTGCAGTCGCAAGATGTTAACGTAAATATTCAAAATGTTATCAATTGTAGTTTGCAATATCGCCACCCAGAGCACAGCGAAATGAAAACTATTTGCAATATCGCCACCCAGAGCACAGCGAAATGAAAACTATCCACTTGCATCCATCATCTATGAATTCCAGCCATTTATTTTTAACAGTGCACGCGAGTCATGAGTAGCGTGATAGAAAATCTGTGATGTTTGGCTGTAAATCCAGGCGATTTTGTTGGTTTAATATTCCGTAAAACATGGCAGGGCTGATTAATATTGTAAAATGTGCAACCACAGCATATAATTTTTGAGTCTAAAGAAAGTAATAACTTGATTTTATTGTCTATAACTATAACCAATACTAATGTATCTGCCCGATACCATACCGGATACATATACATTAAAAAAAGTTTAGGTATCGGCCGATACCGATACCAAGTTTTGACAACTCTAAAAATAACCACTAGTAAAAATCTAGTTTCAAAAAATCACCATAACAATATTTAGGAAGCAATCAAACATTTCCTACATGGGGTGTTTTTTCAAAGGTTTGATTCAAAAAGTGTGAAGAAACTGCAATGTAGTCTATATAGTGCCTATAACGTACTATAAAGTTACATATGGTTCGGATATACTATGTTCGAAGAATAATGGAATAATATGTAGTATGGTGGGAATAGGCCGCTAGGCTACTGATTACATAATAAAAAATGGACAGAGTGCACAAGTACTCACACTCACAGGGCGGTACTCGTGCATGGACATACACAAACAAAAGTAGGGAGAACAAATTTTCCCTGCGGATGCGCAGTCGCACGACATTTCGCTGGTTAAGCGAGTCAGAAGTGATATATACACATATATTGTCAAAAAATATATATACAATTTTTTTCAATTCAAACAAAATCATAAAGTAATTTATATTTAAACTAGCAAACCCGGCGAACTCCGTTTCGCCACCAGATGGCTTCGTTTTATGCAACATTTTGTTTGGTAATTAAANAAGCATACATTTCAGTTTGGCGTAGTTCTGTTTTTCATGCCAGACAATAATAACAGGCAACAAAAAAAAATTCTATACATATAAGCGCAAGATTAGAGAATATATTAGGGGTTAAAGAATAGTTTTCAGTGCAGTCGCAAGATGTTAACGTAAATATTCAAAATGTTATCAATTGTAGTTTGCAATATCGCCACCCAGAGCACAGCGAAATGAAAACTATCCACTTGCATCCATCATCTATGAATTCCAGCCATTTATTTTTAACAGTGCACGCGAGTCATGAGTAGCGTGATAGAAAATCTGTGATGTTTGGCTTTAAATCCAGGCGATTTTGTTGGTTTAATATTCCGTAAAACATGGCAGGGCTGATTAATATTGTAAAATGTGCAACCACACCATATAATTTTTGAGTCTAAAGAAAGTAATAACTTGATTTTATTGTCTATAACTATAACCAATACTAATGTATCTGCCCGATACCATACCGGATACATATACATTAAAAAAAGTTTAGGTATCGGCCGATACCGATACCAAGTTTTGACAACTCTAAAAATAACCACTAGTAAAAATCTAGTTTCAAAAAATCACCATAACAATATTTAGGAAGCAATCAAACATTTCCTACATGGGGTGTTTTTTCAAAGGTTTGATTCAAAAAGTGTGAAGAAACTGCAATGTAGTCTATATAGTGCCTATAACGTACTATAAAGTTACATATGGTTCGGATATACTATGTTCGAAGAATAATGGAATAATATGTAGTATGGTGGGAATAGGCCGCTAGGCTACTGATTACATAATAAAAAATGGACAGAGTGCACAAGTACTCACACTCACAGGGCGGTACTCGTGCATAGACATACACAAACAAAAGTAGGGAGAACAAATTTTCCCTGCGGATGCGCAGTCGCACGACATTTTGCTGGTTAAGCGAGTCAGAAGTGATATATACACATATTGTCAAAAAATATATATACAATTTTTTTCAATTCAAACAAAATCATAAAGTAATTTATATTTAAATATATATCGTNGAAGGAAAACCCGACTTATTTTTATATTTAAATATATATCATCACAAAAAATATATACTTTTTTTTTTTAATTAAAAAAACATACAATTTTCTTTCTCTAGATGTTGGCGAGAAGCGTGGTGAACATATGTATGTAATATATCATTTGATATAGTCATTAGCGCTGAGTTCATCAATAATCATATTTATCTCTTCGCTGACAGAAAGATATCCACTTCTCTGTAACGCAACCAGCAAACGTAGTTTATCAACCAGGTCGTTGGGGTCTTCAGAAAATAAGTAACTAGACTTCACGACACTCTTCGCAGAAGGTTCACAATATATGTCTGCATCTATGTTCTTCCGTGATGAGTAGTTTGTGAGATACCTCTAAGCCCGAGTACTCTGTTCGAATCTTCGTTTCTTCTGTCCCAACTTCAAGTAGCTCTTATCTTCAGCAACATGTTTATGTTTTTGCATTGCAGATGTCAGCACTTCATCGGTAGAATATGGTGTAGACTTGGAGGTTACATATTCGTTCTCATTGTCCTGGTCAGTTGTAAATTCTTTCTTCGCAGATGGTTTACAATACAAGTCAGCATCTATGTTCTTCTGTGATGAATAGTTTGTGAGATACCTCTGAGCCAGAGTACTTGGTTCGAATCTGCGTTTATTCTGTCTCAACTTCACGTAGCCGTCTTCTTCAGCATCGTGTTTACGCTTTTGCTTTGCAGATGCAGTTACTTCATCATCGTCAGTAGAATATGTATATTTCACATCATCACCAGCGGACTTGGCGGTCACATTTTTGTGCTCGATGTTCTGGATGGTTGTAACATCCTCGTTTTTCATCTTACGTTTTAGCAATACATGTTTGTTGTTCACATCGTTGAACGATCTGTATGGTTTTCACTCTTCATAGTAAATGTCTGCAACAGTCATATTTCCTGCTTCACAGATTGTTNGTAGAATATGTATATTTCACATCATCACCAGCGGACTTGGCGGTCACATTTTTGTGCTCGATGTTCTGGATGGTTTTAACATCCTCGTTTTTCATCTTACGTTTTAGCAATACATGTTTGTTGTTCACATAGTTGAACGATCTGTATGGTTTTCACTCTTCATAGTAAATGTCTGCAACAGTCATATTTCCTGCTTCACAGATTGTTTTGGAACTTGATCCATGTCCGGATAATGTTACGGGCGGTGGAAAAATCAATAGTTTACACGTTGAATCAGTATGATGGTCTGCCTTTGTATTGACTTGCGTCAATAAGTTCAGTGCTTGCTGTCTTGTGCCAAGTAAAGGTGTGTTACCTTTACATATATCAGTATGTCTCTTTAGATTGTCTCTTCTACCAAATGTCGCACCACACATATCACATGATAGTATTCTGGGGGCAGGTTTCTTTTGACACTCGCTCTGTTCATGTCGTCGTGCATTGCAACTTTTACCGAAGGTTTTGCCACAGTAACTGCATTGTTTTCCATGTAATTGTTGAACACTTCGTGAAGTTTTGCATGTAGGCATACGGATCATTCTCGATTGCATGTTCTCCGCACTTTTCATCATCAAGTATACGCAAACTTAAACACGTGTACTACTATGCAGTGCAGACTCCTCCCCTCTGCAGACTCCTCTCTTCTGCGGACTCCTCTCTTCTCTGGACTCCTCCACAATACTACCTTGACACAGTAGTGTTTCTGTACGCGATAACTTAGCAACTATGTGAATTTCTGCGGCTGCGCTAATTTATACCATCATTCTGAAGGTTGAATACGAACTTAGTATGTAATTTTGTCTGCAGTGGAGTAGAGGGAAATAGGCATATATGCCTATTAGCCAAGTGGCTGAAGTAAATTTGTTCACAACTACAGCTGATTTATTTATTTATTCGATGTCTTGAAGTCTCTCTCACTATATTCATCTTCATGTGGTTCTGGCTTGGTATATTTACAGTCCAACCATGTATAATATTTTACTGCTCCTTTTTTTTATCTAGCTTGTAAGTTGATCTATAATATTCTGTTTCATATGCTTAAGATACGTACAAATATTGTCCACCATGTCTGACGAATAAGATGCACCATATGTTTTTAGATGTCGACTTCACTGCAATGAAACCATCACCTGTAGTTATTCAACCAAGTCATTGAAGTCTTCACAAAATAAGCAGTCGGACTTCCCGTCACTTTTCGCAGAAGGTTCTCAATACGCATCTGTGTGTATGTTCTTCCACGATGAGTAGGTTGTTAGATATCACTGGGCCAGGGTACTAGGTTCGAATCTGCGTTTCTACTGTCTCAACTTCAAATAGTTCTTATCTTCAGCAACATGTTTATGCTTTTGCTTTAGAGATGTAGGCACTTCATGCTATAACTGTTTGCATTAATATCTGTTTGCTTCAACACGCTACCTTGAAAACAATCTAGGTATGGGTGACAGCTAAGAATCTCTGCTGCAGATATATAGGTAGGTGTTTGTAGCCGAATTTTATTTCCTTTGAACGGCCTGCGTGCCGCCCGTAACAGTAAAAAGAAACCCATGTCACTACATGTAACTGCTGCCAGGCAGCTTGTCAATTACCGGCCATCCGTCACACAAACCTGTTTTCCCGCTGTTCAAGAAAGCCTCCACTTTACCAGGATGGCAGAAGCAAAGAAGACATGATAAGTTTAGAATTACGGTGATCTGGAGAGAGCATTTAGGGCATGTAGTGATACAAGAGTTCAAGTATGTATATAATCATGTAAGTGAGTCCGAAACTATTTTGTTACCCTTTTTTAGCGAATTATTTTTTAACCGCCCAGTAGACTTAGAAGTCTGCCTTCTATCCCCAAGAGTTTGTATGGCCNCTTTTTTAGCGAATTATTTTTTAACCGCCCAGTAGACTTAGAAGTCTGCCTTCTATCCCCAAGAGTTTGTATGGCCTGCGATGTTGTTTGCGTGAAAAAGAAAAGGTACAATGTAGTAAACATGCCTTCAGTATTGTGTTTGTTACCGCAGAGCCCAAGTTAAAGATCCTCTTATCAGCCAGGCCGGCACACCTGTACAACCAGTGAAGACGCGTGACCTTGAGCGACGACCAACTGCCCCACAACAAAAGGAGAGACGAGATAAGCCACAGCTGGCCGCGTGGCGGGCACGAAAGAAACACAGTGCTGGAAGCAAGCGCACTGCCCACGCAGAGAAACCCGCAGAAGAGGAGCAAGACAGAGGTGCAACAGAGAGCCGACGAGATGACGGGTGTGTCAGCGTTGCACAGGCCGGGGGGAAATTGACGCGTGCCGTATACTGTTATTATTCTGAAATGCCGCTGTCATACCCCCATCTTTAACCAGCATCCCCAATCTAGGGCCCCGGACGCATTGCCGCGAGACCGGCTGGCCCGGGAGCAGACAGGCAGTCGAGACGCGTGGGAAAATTGACATGCGGGGGAAAATACAGAGGTAAGCTGGCGGTTCGCCAACGAGGAATCTCCGAAATTAAGACGCGTGGGAGTGGAGAGTAGCCATCTAGGATGATGCCGACAAAGCAGCTCCGAGTTGAGATGTGTGGGAAAATGCAGAGAGAGGTAAGCTAGATGTCGCCGAGGAGGGGTTAAAAAGTCAAGACGCTGCGAAAGAAGTGAGTCAGCCGTGTAGAGCCGTCACCGAGGAGTGGACTCCTGCGTGCTTCGGGACCACGCCGAGAGCCGCCGACGAGAGCCTTTGAGGGGGCACCTAGCTGAGCAAACCTCAGCCAGCCGCCGGAACCATCGCAACAGGAACCCCACACACAGCTAAGTGCCAGCGTTTGTCACTCAAGGAGCCTTGGAGTCCCTAAATTCTCCCTTAAGACCCCCTACTTGCTGGGTACAGACTCGGACACTGTGTCTAAATTTTCGCTTAATAAATCTGCTTTATTAACACCACTTACGAACACGTTATTGCTCCNGAGGGAGACATCACCGCCTCAATCTACCACCCGCACCGAAGCCGCATCAGTCGCAGACCCGCCTCTTTCTCCTGCCCCTCCCCGTCGCAGAGGACAATCGCATCCTTGGTAAGGAAGAGTATGCCTCCGAAATTCGTCCCCCGATGAAGCTTTGCCCTTACGGCTACAGAGAGAAAGCAGACGAAACATTGCCCGAGGTTTCAACCCTCGACACCCAAGGCGCCTGTAGTCATCGCCAGAGAGGTAACTCGCACCCTACGAACCATCCTGTATATCACAGGGAGCGAGTAGCATCAACACTTTACCTTTATTTACAGATTTGACATAATAAGAATACATAATCATATTTTTTGTTAGCTCAACATATTCTTCATTCAAGCAGTACATTTATGGTAAGTGTTTTTTGCAAAACAATTCCTGCTGTGAGCATTCAAGCCACTCTTATTTGAACATACCATACAACAGTTAACCCATGAGTAGGTCTTGTAGACGGTGGCATATTTGCAGTTGCTATCTTCATGATGTTTGGTTCTGGTGCACTTGCTGAATGTCTTGCCGCAATACATACACTCGCTCTCCGATGAACGATAAACGTGTCCTTTGCACTTCTTGTTATGTATATACAGATTATCACTGCAGGTAAACATATCATCGCAGTTATCACAGTGGAACACTTTGTATGCTGGGCTGAACATGCAGACGTGCATTATAACTATTACTAAATGTATTTTCACAATAGTGACATTGATATTGTAATGCTTGCAACGTCTCTTCAGGATCTCTTGCTGTTGTCAGTGTTACATATGGTAAGTCTTCAACCATTTGTACCGATGCACGTCAAGGTATTGACGGCTGGAAGTTACCACTCGGTTAGCTCAGTGGTAGCAACATGAAATTATTTAAAAAAGGCACCAATTTAATATTAAATAAAAAGTCAAATTCCGGTTTATTTGTTTTATACTTTTATTTACCAATCAATTGAAACAGACAAGTACAGAACAGCGCCACAGTCGTTTACGAATTATTCATGTCTTAAAAACTTGCATCACAAGAAGAAGTTACGAAGGCAGGAGGGACGTTCGTTCCCTCCTGGCNAGTTACGAAGGCAGGAGGGACGTTCGTTCCCTCCTGGCACTCAAGCGACCTCCCACACAGACGGAAGTAATTTATTACAGTTAAGGTTTTGCCAAAAAGGAACGAAGTTGAAAGATTTGCCGGTTGCTGGGGCTTGCCAGTGTGGGTTATGTTCATCACGCCTGATGCGTCTTCTCTGGTTGCTTGTTCTAGACCATTTTCTTGAGGTTGAGTATTCGTCCAGGGTTTTCATTACACGTGGCTACTCCCCTTCTCACACCAGGGTGCCACCAACCGTTACTAAATATGGGCATATAGTGTATCGCCACGCTCTTCCCACGCTACCCGAACTGCATCGTAGTAAAAGATAATCAACCTTCTAGAACAAAAACTGTTGACGCAGTTCGGAAAGTTTCTATCACTAATGCTGACACGTACTGAAAACTACGACTTTCGAAACTGCAACCGGATGCCCGATAAACGAACTCCCACGGCTTTAATTTAAAATTCCGATAACAAATTATGAAGCCCTGTTAAACAAAAGAAAATTAACTGCGTATCCCGAAAATTAATAATACTGTGTCATTACATTACCCCCCTTGGTATGGGACAGATTTTGAAGAAATCTTTCCCAAAGCAAAACCTATCTTGTATGCAGCTACTCTGCAAACCACTGTGCCTCTGCTCCTTGACAACAATTTACATTTACAAGGTGGTAATTAAACTAATACTGTAAAATATTCACTTCACTGTTAAAGAAGTAAAGAAGAGCTACAAGATGCTGGGATGCTGTAAGAAAATCATGCATTTCACTTTTTGCAATTATTCACATGTTTTTATAATTTGTGGTTGAGGGTGTATTCATAACCTGTGCCATAGATGGTTTCTTGTGGGCTGCTTGTTCCTTGCTGGGATCAGCACACATACTTCTAAAAGGGGACCCAGGTCTGCCCAAAACTATAAAAGTCACTGCGACTGCCTTTCACTAAGCCACTACTGACAATGAAAAAGGGCCCCAGACCTGTCCCAATCCAAAAAACATACTCCTTGTGCCATTGGTCCCAGGACACCATAAACTGCAGCAACCTCTTANCAGACCTGTCCCAATCCAAAAAACATACTCCTTGTGCCATTGGTCCCAGGACACCATAAACTGCAGCAACCTCTTACTCTACTAGATATACTTAAGCTCCATACTATATCACACCTCAACCTTTGAATCCTTAAACATCATGTACTGCATCCTTACTTAAACTTCTTCATTATTCCAATTGTCAACTCTGATTACCTACATTACAGTAATTATATGATTCTTTACATTAACACAATGTACTTTCAAGGTTAAGTTTCATAAAATTGAAAACACAAAACTAATGAATAGGCATATAGCACTTCCTGTTCGGTACTCTGCTTAAATAAATCCCATTTAGTTACATTAACAATTTAAGAACANAATAGGCATATAGCACTTCCTGTTCGGTACTCTGCTTAAATAAATCCCATTTAGTTACATTAACAATTTAAGAACAAAGCTTTGTAAAGCCATTCTTCTCTTTCATGACCTTCATTTTATAAATAAATACAAGATACTGCATATTAAAATACGTTCTTGATAACATCACATTATTTTGTAATGTTGACAAATACAGTACGAAGTACATTTAAAAAAAAAGGTGACTTTGCAAAGTTCTTTGGTTACGTACATTTGATTATCAAATTTTTTTTTTTTTTGTTATGTTGGTACACATGTCCCCAACTATGTTGACATCAGCCATTTTGCATTTTAGTTTGTTTTTGACAGATTTAAAGGTTAGACGTGTTTTGGCGTGCTTGGCAATTTTTTGCTATCAAAAAAAATGGATCAAAGAATCTGTATTAAATTTTGTGTGAAAAATAAAATTAAGTGCTCCAACTCACTTAAAAAAGTGGTACAAGCTCTTCACAGAAGGCAGAGAAGATGTTAATGACAATGCCCCCCCTGGACGCCCCAGTACGTCAACAACCGATGAAAATGTTGAAACAGTGAAGGAAATTATGGAGAATCGTCAAATCACTATTAGAGAAGTTCCTGAGGATGTCGGCATATCGGTTGGCTCGTGCCATGCAATTTTTTCGGATGTTATGGGCATGAAACGTGTGGCAGCGAAGTTTGTTCCAAAATTGCTAAATTTTGATTNCATGCAATTTTTTCGGATGTTATGGGCATGAAACGTGTGGCAGCGAAGTTTGTTCCAAAATTGCTAAATTTTGATTAAAAGCGCCGTTGCTTGAGCATTGCTCAGGAGCTGTTGAATGACGTCAATGACGATCCAGATTTGCTCAAAAGGGTNTGAGCATTGCTCAGGAGCTGTTGAATGACGTCAATGACGATCCAGATTTGCTCAAAAGGGTCATAACTGGTGACGAAACAGAAGCTGCCAGAAGAGCCAAGACCGAAAAAAGCACGCCAAGTTCGGTCAAATGTGAAGGTTTTGCTCACTGTTTCCTTTGATTACAATGGTGTGGTTCATGGCGAGTTCTTGCCAAAAGGTCGTACGGTCAATAAGGAATATTGCCTTGAAGTTATGCGCTGTTTGCGTGAAGCAATACGAAGAAAACGTCCGGATTTGTGGCAAAACAATTCATGGCTTTTGCATCACGATAATGCACCTGCTCACACATTGTTGTTGTTCGTGATTTTTTGGTCAAAAACAACACCGTAATCATGCCTCAGCCACCGTATTCACCGGACTTGGCCCCCTGCAACTTTTTCCTGTTCCCAAAACTAAGAGACCCATGAAAGGACGGAGGTTTGCCACGATTGAGGAGATAAAGACAGCATAGCTGGGAGAGCTCAAGGCCATACCAAAAAGCGCATATCAGAAGTGCTTCGAGGATTGGAAAAAGCGCTGGCACAAGTGTATTATATCTGAGGGGGATTACTTAGAATGGGACAAAATAGATATTGATTAATAAATAAATATTTATCGAGAAAAATAAAAAGTCCCTTTTTTTTTTTTAACAAACCTCGTATGTATTTGTAAAGAAAAAAAACTGCATACAAGTATGAACACAACTAACCCATGACTGCAGTGAGCTTCGACACAATGTTTGTGTTTCAAGTATTACTAAGGACTTGCCAATTGCCTTATCGTCAATAGTAACGTATAGTTATTAAATTATTAAACATGGTAATAAATTATTATTATCTTTAGTACATATTTTTTATGAAACTGCCATGTTATGTTACAGAACAAATATTGTATTCTGAGCTTATTTTCCACTCACGCAGAACTGAAAATATCATTACAAGGTGTTCTGAATAAACTTAAATTTTCACACATGGCAATGCCAAACTAACACAATTAACAATATTCCTAAATTCCAAATAAAATGCATACAAGTGTATTTTGTTTTTTCTAATAATAAAGTAAATAAACACTTCAGTCTCAGATGTATACAGTAGAGTTGGTAAAAGCATCAAAGCAAANGCAAGTGTATTTTGTTTTTTTTCTAATAATAAAGTAAATAAACACTTCAGTCTCAGATGTATACAGTAGAGTTGGTAAAAGCATCAAAGCAAACATTACTCTTACCATCAAATCCTTAAAAAATAATATAAACATCATGGCTCCCTCCTAAAGACCAAAGTTTTAACAGTTGAGTGTTGCTGCAATATTATTATGTTGCAACCAACTTCAAGAAAACTTTAGTCAACCTAATATTATTATTACTTATGTTGCTTGACTTCTAAACAGTTACATGGAATTAGACAGTTGGAAATAAAAGTACAAAGTGTGTATATAATGTTCATTAATACTACAGAATGTTTCACTGCCATCTCATTAGAAAATAACCACCCACCGACACACACACGCACACAGAGATATATATATATTAACACTAAATTTTCTTAAATATTTTACAAAGTGTATCTGCCATTCCAGAAATTCAATATTCTATCTTCGGTTTCAAGTTGCACTGAATAACTACAAGTTATTGCATATTATAATATCTGATGATTCAATGTTCTTAANAAATATTGAAAATAAGTATCTACCTTATTTATCTAAATTGCAGTCTTTCTGCTTTACTATTTTTTCTTTCTTTTCCTTTTCGTTCGCTCCTTGTGTTTCAATGTCCTTTCCTTTTTCCTTACGACCTTTTTCATACTATATTTCACACGTTTCCTTTTACCTAATGTCTTTAATATACCTCTCTTTTTCCTTTTCTTTTTCCCTTTCATCTTCCTCGCTACTTTTCTGTCTTTTAGTTTCAATATTTGTCTTCTCCTTTCAAAACGCCCCATGGCTCCCTGCTCCCCCAGCCAAAGCCAGGTGGCGTAGAACCACTCTTTTCACACTACTAATGTTATTTGTGTACGTGCATCGTTGCAATTTTATAATATATTGATTCAACTGCTTATCCAAGTTTATGTCTTCGGCAAATGACTGACATGCTGAAGAATTGAAGCAGAGCATTTAGTTGTAATTATATGGTGCAGTGAATTGTATTAATTTGATGGAGTGTGTAGATATGTGCTTTAAATGTTATTTTAAACATTAGCCCATTGATTAATACCTCCTCCTCTGCATTTCAAAGATGACAACATATTTCACAGGGCTTTGCAACTGTACAAGAGCCGTTAAACATTTATATTCTTTGATGCGGAAGGAAGCCTTTAAATGAATGAACAGGGAAGCATTATTCATTGTCTGTTAACAGCCTGTTATTTTACGTTGAATTAGTAATGTAAGGACAGGTGATATCTTGTCTGGGAACGAAAAATGATGCTTTGGACATTTTAAATATATAATCTCTCTCTTTCTCTCTCTTCTCTCTCCTGCTCTCTCTCCTCTCTCTCTCTCTCTCCTTCTCTCTCCTCTCTCTCCCCTTCTCTCTCTCTCTCCTCCTCTCTCTCTCCTCCTCCCTCTCTCTCTCCTCTCTCCTTCTCTCTCTCTCTCTCTCTCTCTCTCTCTGTGCTCCAGGCCTTTGGCCACAGACAATTGGCCCTTGGCTATAAAGTTAGCAGTCAGGAATTGCTTATGGCTGACTGTGACATTGTGACTAGCACAGATGAGCTTCTCAAAATTCGTTCAAAATAAGCAAATCGTTCGTAAATTGTTCAGTTATAAAATATAATTGGAGACGAGTTTATGCAGAGTGCCAGGTGTGTGTGGTGCACTGCTCAGTATAAAAGTTGGACATGTGTAAACATAGGTTCCTGACTGCACCAAACTGCATTCAGAGTTTCTGCATTGCCATCTTAGCATAAAATAATCGTAAAAGTAATTTTTAAAATAAACTGAAACATTTCGTATTTGCGTTACTGTCTCACTATATATTCTTGTTGCCCTATAGACTTAACAAAATATACAAGTCAGGTGTAACGGTGGAATGTAAATATTGAGTTTGAAGGATTGCAATGGAGAAAGGGAAAGTCTGATACCTTGCATCAGATTTTAATCAGAGTAGTTTAATTATGTATTGTGTGTGCCGGTTCTTAATGTCATGGTTTTTTGTATGTAGGAGTAACATTTCCATAATGTATTTTAGTGAAGTAAAATAACATTTTTTTCAATGGTGGCCATATTTTTTTGTCATTGTGTTCATAAAGCTATAATTTTTGCCAAAGTAATGATAACTTCATGCTGCAGAATGGTAAACAGTTTCACACGTGGTCGAAAATTGAAATTTTTTTGTGAGTCGTTCAACTACATGTGGGTTTAGTTTGTAGTGCGTCGTTAATTTTGCCCATAAATTTTTGCCCGAATGCTTGTTTTCAGGATTGCAGGAAATAAATAATTTAATTCTTTTAATTTACAGTAGTGGTAGGCAGCTTTGCTCTTATTTTGTTTACAATTGTATTCTTGTAATTTTTAATATTTTTGATTAACTATTTACTATGGCAGTGTAATTTTGAGTGCAAATATATTTAAAATGTTGTTACTTCAAGCAGAGATGACAGTCTTAATTTAGACATTTTTTTTTTCTAGTTACAGTGGTTTGTGCCTAAAGTGTGATCAGTATTATTTTTAACATTTGACGTAGTATTTTTGCATGCTGAATCTCATAATTTTATATTAACTGAACAGTGAACATGGAATAACAAAATCTTCTAGTTTTAAAGAACTGTAAGTCAAACTGGAGTTACTGTGTTTTAACTAATTCAGACTCGATCTCTTACAGTACCCAAAATTGCTTGTGACTCCAACTTTATGACTCTGACTCCAGTCTTGGTATGTAGAGATGAACCCAGGATTTTGTGACAGTGGAAATTGTAAGATGTAACAGAGGTGGAATATAAGGATGGGGGGAATGGGAATGCTCCAAGAAAACCCATCAGCCAGTAGCAGCCAGTCTGTCATGGTTCCCACATGTGAAAAAACTGTATGTTACCGTGCTGGGAGTTGAATGTAGGTTACCCTGGTAACAGGCCTGAGCACTAGGCACACAATCACTGGCTCATCTTTGATATTGGATGATGGGTATGACCTGTTGTTCTTGCAGTGAAACCATCAACCATTGTTGGCTCTGGGCGTGTCGGTCCACGCCAGAAGCCACGAGTCACCTACAGCAGCCAGTCGGATGATGAGCAGCAGTCACCGCAGGGGCTCACCCGGACAGTGGACAACACAACACCCACCCTGCTGCAAAGCACTGAACAGACTGTGAGATTCAACCCAGCATCCCTCAGGCCACCGCTTCCCCCAGTCTCCATGCAGGATGGTTCCGTCCCGAAGAAGCAGCGTGATGACTCGACAGGGAGCAGGAAGGGCCGCAAGAGGAACATGCGAGGTGATTACTCAAAGAGGGAGGAGTGCCGTGCTGACAGCACTGGCTCATCACGGGGAAATGACTCCGAGGGCGCAGGGGACGAATCTTGGGAAGATGTAACAACAAGCGGGACAGAAAGCGCTTGTGAAACTTTGGAGGAAAAAGCAAGGAAGTCTCGGAGAAGTGTTGATCATACACTTGAATCTTCGATGCCAGGAAAATCCAGACTACAAGATAAGGAAAGTAAAGAAATAATTTCAAATGAACAACCAAGAAGTCGCAGATCTGATAAGAATGCTTGTGGGTTGCACATATCAGATTGTTCTTCCTGTCCTTCCGATAAGGGTTACAGCAATGATAGCCCTCTCGACAAGGAAAAAGATTCAGATGAGTCTTATATATCCAATGGTGGCAATGATTTTTACCATCCTGAATCAAACCACCTAAATAAACAGCCCACAGGAGACTTTGAGGTGAATCTGAAGGATGGAAAAAAGAATGGATCTTTAAAAAATTTAGAACGTTTTGAAGAAGAGGCCTTGAATGAGATTTAATCTTGGTATATTTTTCATAATACTCATTATTGTATATCAGTTATGGTACTTTTTATACAAGGTAATTTTTATAGAGAAAAATGAAAGATCTATTTATGAAGTTTATTTTTAACTAATTACTTTACATTTGAATTTGTTGATGTTTTATAGTATTTATCATGGTTGAGTATGCAGTTTTTATGTATTTATTAACATATTTATATTTTATTATGAAACATTTTATTAACTATTTAATTAGGGTTGCNTTATAGTATTTATCATGGTTGAGTATGCAGTTTTTATGTATTTATTAACATATTTATATTTTATTATGAAACATTTAATTACGGTTGCTACAGTCCTTAAAAAACTGGGAAATTAAGAAAATACGCCAAAGTCAGGGAACATGATTAGTGATCCTTGAAATTGAAAATTGTAATGACATGTAATTCTCTGTACAGCCAAATATAATTTGCCAAAGCAGAATCTTTTTTAACTCTTGTGGTATGTAAAAATAAATAGTTTTGTAGGAAACAGTCTAAAATGAAATAATTATAAATGTGCTGATAAGGATAGTTTTTTGGGAGTTGTAAGTTCTGTGAGCTATCATTTAATTGCATACTTTCTAAATTAGTTTAAATTATGGGAAATTTTTGTGTGTTTGTATAAAAATTTGGAAAAGTCAGGGAATTTTTATTTTGGCATTTTGTAGCAACTCTGTTTGTGTGTTCAGTATTACTTTAAGTTGTTTGTGATGTGGCTTTTTAATACTATTATTTTGTAAGGAACCATTTTTGGAATGTATGGTAAATGATAGGNAAGTTGTTTGTGATGTGGCTTTTTAATACTATTATTTTGTAAGGAACCATTTTTGGAATGTATGGTAAATGATAGGAAGGAACCTAGATGAAATATGTTGTGAGAAGTCATTAAAGAGAGCTTTATTAACAGTATTTGATGAAATACTGTCCCTATGAAAACTAGAAGTGTTTTTGAAGTACAGTCAAACTCCAATTTAATGCACATGCAAGTATAAAAAAATAGTTTTCAGGAACCATTAAAAAATCTCATAAATTTATTAAGAGAATAAAATATTCTTACTGACATGTAATAAATTGCAATGTAAACCTGTTAAAAATACATACACTGGGCAACTGCAATAATTTTAGGGATTTCTTGGTAGGTAAAATCATCCGCCAAAACATGAAAAACATAAAAAATATTNAATCATCCGCCAAAACATGAAAAACATAAAAAATATTGGATAAAATCTGTTAGAAACTCCAGTCGCAGTGACTGAGTTAAGCACATCTATGGCTCATGCGTGCGTAGCAAGCTAGACTTTGCGTAACATATGGCATCGTGAAGGGCGCCTCTGTTCTTCACCCTGTCTCCCACTGTGTCCTACCAATCTCTAAGCGCTTGGCCACCCTCCGAACATGTGTACATAGCAACAGTAGCAGCCAACAGCAACGCAAGTTACAGATCTTCCCTTCCTTTCCCATGAGCACCTTTTATCTTGTGACCATGCCATGTTCCTATGTATTTGTGCGCGGGGCACAGTGTTTAGCTTCAGGATATGTTTTTCAATAGTGCTCTTATAACTTAGTTTTTTTGGCTTGCTTAGTGGATGTTATTGATTACAGATTGTGATTGGAATTCACTGCATTGCATGTCGATGTCCTTTTGCGCTATTTTTATTGGAGTACAATTTTATTTGCGGTTTTAGATTTCAGGTTTTTGATTGTTCACTGACANTCCTTTTGCGCTATTTTTATTGGAGTACAATTTTATTTGCGGTTTTAGATTTCAGGTTTTTGATTGTTCACTGACAACTCATTTACATTTTTTGACTTTGACTGTAGATTTTTATTTCAAGATATTAACTTTGACTTTAGATTTTGATTTCTAGATATTAGTGGAACCAGCGTTAACNCTGTAGATTTTTATTTCAAGATATTAACTTTGACTTTAGATTTTGATTTCTAGATATTAGTGGAACCAGCGTTAACATATAAACCAATACAACATATTGCGTCAATAGTAATGGCACGTCAGTACCACCCGTTTCCACTGCAACCCTCCTTGCTTCTCTCTTGCACTTGTTACTATTGCCCTTGAAAAGTAGGCCATGGCCTTTACACCAGATGTGCACATACATAACTGCTG
Organism: Clitarchus hookeri; assembly: GCA_002778355.1. Taxonomy (NCBI): domain Eukaryota; kingdom Metazoa; phylum Arthropoda; class Insecta; order Phasmatodea; family Phasmatidae; genus Clitarchus; species Clitarchus hookeri. Next base: position 183,729 of record NQII01000307.1, read on the forward strand.
AATTTATGTATGTCTGTATGTGCTGTCAGTGTGTTGGATAAATGAAAGCATGATCATGGAGCAGTGTACAAACAATTTTGTGGGCTGTAAATTACTATACTGAAGACTTCTGCATTTTAAAATAAATTTGTATTTTGGGGATGGATTTCACACTCATTAAGCGGTGCACAATCTCTAAACTTTTTTCTCATCAACTAAAGGTTGTCTATCATCTTGTGGGGTGCCATTTCTTTTGCAGGACATCTGCCTAGTGAATTATGGTAATATTTAATACCATAAAAGTGTTATTTTGCACTACAGATGTCAAAAGTCTTAATGTAAAAAAAAAACACTTTTTCATAGCAACTTGTTGGTGTTAAAGTAGGTAAATTTGGATTTAATAAATCCACCAAAATANGAAAGTCTTAATGTAAAAAAAAAAAACACTTTTTCATAGCAACTTGTTGGTGTTAAAGTAGGTAAATTTGGATTTAATAAATCCACCAAAATAGAGTTAAGATTTTCAGGAGCTGTAACATTTTGTTAAATTGGGGTTCTACTGTATGAAATTCAGCGCATTATATAGAAACATGGATACCTCACTAGAAATTAGACAATTGGGTCATTGTGCACTGTGTGTTGACACCATCCAAGAGTACAAATAATACTGTGGAGTCACAGCTGGAGGAAAACTAAATATCTAGACCTGCTGAGTACACTTGAGATGTGTTGTTACTGCACATGTTGAATATCGAAAGGAGATGTTTAGGATTTTACATTTGCTTTAAACTTTAAAACCACTTGATCACCTAATATCCTAGGTATTTTTCGAGGTTAATTTAAACAACAAGAACTCTTTATTTGCCTACTATCCTAGGTTGGTTGAGTCTGAATCTCTCTCCATTTAATTCTTATATCAATACATGTGGTTCCTGTCATTTTAGCCTATTAGGTGGAGACTTGGTATAAGAGTTCGGCTGGTATACTCCTCTGCGAAAAGTACCATATTTCACAGCATAATCATCACAACACTATAATATTTACACCATAATATTTAAGTGCTAAAAAGAGTAAAAAAAAAGNATTTCACAGCATAATCATCACAACACTATAATATTTACACCATAATATTTAAGTGCTAAAAAGAGTAAAAAAAAAGTATTACCTAGAAATTGCATTCTCTTTGGTGCTCCAGTTAAGCCCTACTCTAAATGCCCCTTACAAATCTTATTCGATGGGAAGAGATGCCATCAGTCTCTCTTAACAAACTATTGAGGGGATCAGTTGGAGGTCCAGGCTGAGATAGGTTACAACCAAAGGCAACTGAGGACAAACAATTTGTTTTTGCTCTGTTCACATAAGGTGCAAATTTGACAGTCCATGGAGGCTAGCCGCCTTTCACCGGATGGCAGAGAGGAGGAAGATGAAAAAATGCCATGCTTATTCAATAACTCTNATTTCACAGCATAATCATCACAACACTATAATATTTACACCATAATATTTAAGTGCTAAAAAGAGTAAAAAAAAAAGTATTACCTAGAAATTGCATTCTCTTTGGTGCTCCAGTTAAGCCCTACTCTAAATGCCCCTTACAAATCTTATTCTATGGGAAGAGATGCCATCAGTCTCTCTTAACAAACTATTGAGGGGATCAGTTGGAGGTCCAGGCTGAGATAGGTTACAACCAAAGGCAACTGAGGACAAACAATTTGTTTTTGCTCTGTTCACATAAGGTGCAAATTTGACAGTTCATGGAGGCTAGCCGCCTTTCACCGGATGGCAGAGAGGAGGAAGATGAAAAAATGCCATGCTTATTCAATAACTCTNCATGGAGGCTAGCCGCCTTTCACCGGATGGCAGAGAGGAGGAAGATGAAAAAATGCCATGCTTATTCAATAACTCTCCCTCTCACCAGGCATGAAAAGTGAGGAAGAGAGGATGTTGTGCTAGTTACTAGGCAACCAGTTCCCTTCCTGCCAGTCTTGTAAGAGGAGGAAACAATATTGCGCCTGACTGTGCCGAGCAACAGCCGAGCAAGTCTGAAAATAGCTTCCTTCCCACTTGTAAGACACATAAGGGGAGAATCAAGGTCTTGCTGTGCCAAGCAACAGTCAAACAGGAGAGAGCACAATGGTTACTATGTTTGTGGAGAGACAGTTGTTCCTGGGAGTTTTTATAAACAAATAATTTAAGGAAAATCTACACTGTTTACAGGGAATATAACATAAATAAGATTATTATATGCATGATTTTTTTCCCTTGAAGTATTTAACCAATATTCCCAGATTTTAATAAAAATTTTATTGTAAAATGTTTGGTTATTATGCAATAAAATACAGTCGTCTTAAAAGTTTTAGAGGCATAATNAATAAAAATTTTATTGTAAAATGTTTGGTTATTATGCAATAAAATACAGTCGTCTTAAAAGTTTTAGAGGCATAAATTGGCCTTAAAAGAGGAAGCTGTAAAACAATTTTGGGGTACAAAAATGCTGCTGTAAGTTCTGTTTGATGTGGAGTGTGTAGAGAATATTCCTCAAGGGTTCATAATGAGGTGGCTAAAGCACATGAGTATGCAGAATAGGAGAAAATTGTTACAAAAACTTTGTAAAACCTGGTTTCAGGCTGAAAACAGTTAAACAAGTAATTGTATATTTAAAAAAATAATTTTACAGTTCATCAATATAACATGCATTTTGGTTACATGGTGTATCAACTGTCATATTTGCAAAGGTGTGTGTGTTTAAAAGTGTAAAATGTTACTGGAGCACTTTACCTAGTGTACGGATTTGAAGTGACTAGTATGTGTGTAACAATTATTGTATTACAGTGATTACAAGCCTCAAATTTTTATTTTCCAAAACACATTCATTGACATTTTAAAAAATATTTTCTTACGGGTAATAATTAGACACATTTGTTTGTGGTGAAAAATTTTAGTAGATTAAGTCAATTTTTTTAGCTGATTTCAGTGAATTTTTTGTCAATTNGCATTTTGGTTACATGGTGTATCAACTGTCATATTTGCAAAGGTGTGTGTGTTTAAAAGTGTAAAATGTTACTGGGGCACTTTACCTAGTGTACGGATTTGAAGTGACTAGTATGTGTGTAACAATTATTGTATTACAGTGATTACAAGCCTCAAATTTTTATTTTCCAAAACACATTCATTGACATTTTAAAAAATATTTTCTTACGGGTAATAATTAGAGACATTTGTTTGTGGTGAAAAATTTTAGTAGATTAAGTCAATTTTTTTAGCTGATTTCAGTGAATTTTTTGTCAATTNACATTTGTTTGTGGTGAAAAATTTTAGTAGATTAAGTCAATTTTTTTAGCTGATTTCAGTGAATTTTTTGTCAATTTTTAATTTACTTCGTCAAAAATTTCGCCAAAACTTGGCTGAGAAAAAAAATGGTGTGGTGATATCACCAAAATAAAATTGGTTATACTTGGTTTAAAAATGCAAGCACTCACACATATTTCATATTGCAACAAACTTTGGCTACTTAATGATGGCACAAAAATAAAATAGCATACATTTAATCAGAAAACGCAAACACTGTCGTTAATTCCATATTGCTTGGCTTAAGGTTTGTCCTCCTGTCAGTCATTGTATTCCCATACATTGAGAAACTCTTTTCAGTGGAATCCATACTGATTTCACTGCAGCATTAACAAAGTCAGAAAATCACATTTAAGCGAAAGCAACAATCTAACAATATCAACATCTTGATCATTTTGAAACACGTTAACTACAGAATCCCTGAACAACAGATATGGTTGCAAATGCTCAGATGACAGCTCACACAAGATACATACTTTTTTCATTGCATCACATATTTCATGGTTTTTAAAAACAATTTTAGAACATTTCTTGGATCAAAGAGTTTTTCAAAGACATTCAATAAATTCCCTACCACTTTGACTCAATTAAATCTTTTAATTTTTTGAGACTCCTCTTACCAACCAATTTTAACTGTTAAGTCAAATGTTACTGACTTTGTTTGGAAAACTTTGAAAGTGCATCTGATGTTTTCTGACGGGGAAAAAACCCCATCTTTTAGCAATTCAAACATTTTTTTCAGGTCACTACATTGCGAAGAGAGAGTTGCTGCCACTGGTGCACTAGAATTTTCCAAATGCTAAAGTAATTTACAGCTTTTATAACAGTGCTCTACCAAAGCTACTGCTTGACAATGTACTTTTCCAATTTCACATGTACTCAGCTTCTTGAAGTAAAGAACACTGGCACTTTCTTCTTCCAGTGTTTGTAGAAACTCCACCATATCGTGCAGATATTTACCCAAATACTCTACACTCCAAAACCATGAGTTCCATCTAGTAATAACTGGAATGGGGAAAGGCTTGGCTTTCTGTGGCTGATCATATTTTGTTGTTAAAAACTGCATGTAGGCATGCTTCCTCTTATGTGTGTTCAAAAAGGCATCCTTTACTTGAGTGACATATTGAAGTAAAATGCCTTAAATACTAAAAGCACTTTATTGTAAACTATCGGACAAGCACTGTCCCGGACGAACAACACAACACAACTAAACAAGATAGCATAGAAGATAATGTGACAAAGAAGAAACCATAGAGATAGAAGAACTGACAAGTGGCGCTATCATAAGGAATTTTACTTAACACTTCAAACTAGATACTTTAACACTTTCCCTTGTTACATAACAATTCACAAAAAAAATACAACTCTATATAAGTCCCATCTTGTCANTTAATGTGCTTAGCAAACTCCATCGTCGCTATGGATTTAGCAACAATTCACACTAAACGAACGAACTTTAATAATCTTTAATAATCATCTAAATAAAGCGACTGTGCCCATAACCTATTGAAGTAAAATGCCTTAAATACTAAAAGCACTTTATTGTAAACTATCGGACAAGCACTGTCCCGGACGAACAACACAACACAACTAAACAAGATAGCATAGAAGATAATGTGACAAAGAAGAAACCATAGAGATAGAAGAACTGACAAGTGGCGCTATCATAAGGAATTTTACTTAACACTTCAAACTAGATACTTTAACATGACACACGTGTTCAGCTCATCCAGAACTGCAGACCATGTATCCCCTACTAGATTAAGTTTATGCGCCCAGCACTGTGTGTACACCAACTTTTCAGAAACAAGAATTCGTATTGCCCCGATACACTTGGTCATGTAACGTGCAGAATCTGATGTTATTGATACAATGTTGAAATACTTTATTTCTAGTTTATGCACATCAACAATGGCTTGTGAACATACTGTAGCATTTGCGTCCTTCAGAATTTGCACTCCCCTAACATAAAATTTTTGAACTGTTGCATCCCCACACCCGAAGATTTTAACCAAAACCATGAAAACGCACTGCCCTTTCTTGTCTGTGGTTTCATCACATAGTATGCAAATTCGTTTATCTTTGACTGCTGCCTTTAGTCGCTCTTCCTCATCTTTCATGATGATGGGTACATAACCCTCCCTCAGTCTGTTGGCTGTTGGCAGATATCCTGCACCTGTAACCATATTGAAAAACAGTACTGTAATATATTGCACGACATGCCTAATTCAAGTAACAATCCATGTGTATGATCAATAGGCCCAACTGTATATCTAGTATGCCTGATATTAAATGCAACTAAAATCGTTTGTTAAAATCACATCAACCTACCTTCAATGTATTTATTCATCCACACTCTTAGACTGGGTTGATCAACTATTACAAGAGGAATGTTAGCCTCCATAAATACTCGTGTTGTGGATAAAACAAATTCCTGTTTGTCTCGTTTCACTTTCTTAACATCAGAAACTATTTATATTAATGAAGTGTGTCGTTTAACACCAGATGATGATGCTGCTAACCTATCCTTATTTTTGTTGTGCGACACACAATTTTTTATACGCTTGATGCACGTGTCTTTCCTTTCCCACTCAATCCACACATTACGATATTTGCACATGAGTATTTTCTTTGCATTCTCTGTCATAAATCATCACAACCAAGTTGTGTCAACTTCTCAGTTTAATGTAACTTCACCAACTTACACACGTTTAAACAGTAAATATTTACACACAAAGTGGCCCGGAAAAAAGATTTGGTAATACCATAGATATTCGAATCTATTGAGCATACTGTGTGCCTTTTCCACATAATCATGCAGTGCAGCTGGCATCTAGTGGTGATGGAAAATTAATTTTGTTACCATTTTTTNTGTGCCTTTTCCACATAATCATGCAGTGCAGCTGGCATCTAGTGGTGATGGAAAATTAATTTTGTTACCATTTTTAGACAAGTGTTCAGTAATTTTTCTATTTATCACATTTGTGTACTACCAACATGATTACATTAATTATGCGATGAAAAGTGAAAAGGGACGAAATGCAAACGAAATTAGTTTTTCACCAAGATCAGTTTATTTCCGAAACATAGCGATATCGCTTCAGCGGCTATGTTTTTGAAACATTGATTGTGTCGACTTTCCGATCCCGACTACATATTGAACAATTGATCGAATTAGAGTCTTAAACATGTGTATTCACAATGGNTGTGCCTTTTCCACATAATCATGCAGTGCAGCTGGCATCTAGTGGTGATGGAAAATTAATTTTGTTACCATTTTTTAGACAAGTGTTCAGTAATTTTTCTATTTATCACATTTGTGTACTACCACCATGATTACATTAATTATGCGATGAAAAGTGAAAAGGGACGAAATGCAAACGAAATTAGTTTTTCACCAAGATCAGTTTATTTCCGAAACATAGCGATATCGCTTCAGCGGCTATGTTTTTGAAACATTGATGGTGTCGACTTTCCGATCCCGACTACATATTGAACAATTGATCGAATTAGAGTCTTAAACATGTGTATTCACAATGGAAATGTACCTAGTTTGGTGTGTATAAGGTGCGTGCGTGTATAGGGCCACCATAAATTTTTAATGAAAATTAGGGATAATTAATATTTTACGTATAGGCCACACTGAATTTTTATATTCCTGTAAATATTTTAAAGTCACGATTCCCTACAAACATGGCATCTATCAATGTGCACTTGTGACGCGGCGGTGAGCGTGCTAAATACGTATATCTGTCTCGTACAGCAGCAAAATTTTCTCATGTACGGCATCGATGGCGGAGCTCCAACATGTTTACATTTTACGCGTCTGGGATGGTTATTTTGTGTATGGATGTGAGTGAACAAATTATTGCACGAGTGAAAAGCTATTAATTTGTGGGGTGGTTTTTTTTTACTTTTGCTCGGCGAAGTGCAGCAACTTGACATGGCATGGACTCAACGAGTCGTCGGAAGTCCCCAGCAGAAATATTGAGCCATGCTGCCTCTATAGACGTCCATAATTGCGAAAGTGTTGCCGGTGCACGAGTTTGTGCACGAACTGACTTATTGATTATGTCCCATAAATGTTCGATGGGATTCATGTTGGGCGATCTTGGTGGCCAAATCATTTGTTGGAATTGTCCAGAATGTTCTTCAAACCAATCGCGAACAGTTGTGGCCCGGTGACATGGCGCATTGTCATCCATAACAAGTCCATCGTTGTTTGGGTACATGAAGTCCATAAATGGCTGAAGGTGGTCTCCTAGTAGCTGAACATAACCCTTTCCAGTCAATGATCGGTTCAGTTGGACCAGAGGACCCAGTCCATTCCATATAAAAACAGCCCACACC
>NQII01000307.1:192925-235507 GCA_002778355.1 Clitarchus hookeri
CTGCTCTAGGCATCAACAACAGCCATCCAGCACCAAGCGAGCTTGCTCGGTCCCTTTCTTTTCTTTCTCCCTCCTCCAACCTTTTTTTGTTTGTCTCGCTCTCTCCCTCTCCTCTCTCTCTGGTGGAATGAGTCAGCCAGCAGTAGCTGTGTATGACGCCGCACGCACACATGCACCATACCATTGCCTGCTCTGCAACAGCCGGCCAAACTGGCAGGCTACGCACGGCCCACATGTTCTGCAATTTAAATGCAGTCTTGAGGCATTTTGACATAAATACAGAAGTTTTATTTACGCGGAATACTACGCTGTTGCTACTTTTTAGCAGGCGGTGTGGCAACGATAACATTCAATGGCAAATTAATTAGTTTGACGTTGCCATAGTTTGCTGTTGCCGCACTAGCACGATGAGGCCCGGCAATATTTACGGGAATACAAAAATTCAGTGCGGCCTATACTTGAAATATTAATTATCCCTAATTTTTCATCAAAAACTTCTGGTGCAGTCTATACACGCCAAAATACGGTACATGTACACTAACATGTTAGAACACTAAATTCTGAAAGTCGCACCACTAAAACCAACCGCATGTGTCGCACATTACTATAAGTCACTGTCACTTGTGTCATTATGCAGCATAGCTGTAGCTCTGCCACTTGGGCCGGCTATCTCTCCATTGTGCTAGTCTGGTGTGAGCAACGAAAGACCTCTTGCGAGCGCGGGAAAGTTATGGCACAACTTTGCAACGTTTGAATTTTTTTTTTGGAAAATTAGTTCCGGATAAGGGGAGTTCCATTCGAGGGAATTCCGGTTAAAGGGTGCTCTACTGTACTGACATTTGCATATTGCTATCCCATGATTTTTGTCACCTCAGTGTAAACCGCATGCCACTTTTTGTAGTTTTTTTTTGTGTGTGTGAAATGTGTAGTCTATTCACGCCGAAATACAATATTTTTTTTGCACATTTTTTGTGTGTTTTGTTGTAATTCGTGTTTATTTCACGAATTCGCACACAGCAAAAAACCAGTGTCTCTAGTAATAATTAACTAAAGACAGAAATATGTACAAAAAAGAATAAGGAAAGAGTTCAATAGTTTCATTTTTAAGGTAGTAGGCAGGATAGGATTTCTTCAGAAGGTATAAAAAGTTAACATAAAAGGCTTGACGTGTGACGCATTAGGAGTATTAGAGCGGCGCTGCATAACCAGTGTAAGGACTTAGAGAGACACGTGGCAATCATAGTCACCGCAGGGAAAGGTCAAGCTGAAAAAGATGCGCGTGCCGACTATAACACGTCGCTNGCAGTCCAGTGAGACGGCAGCAAATGCGGGCCTTTGCCAAGGCCGCCCACATCGCCGGAGCTCACCCACCGCAGACCACATACCAGCAGAGTTAAGTATCAAGTCGCCGTCCAGAGAAGGCCCCCCCCCCTTCCTCCTCCACGAAGTCGTCCACAGTTAATACGAGTAGCCAAAATAGAGTACCACACCTCGGAAGTGTTTCTGTATGTTGTTTTTGTTTAAACTCGAGACAATATATTTATCCAGTTAAATGAAACACCAAAAGACTACATTATTGAAATACCCTCAACCTTCAAGGCACATTATAGTCTGTGCTTGGAGGAATTAACTCCGACCCTATGAACCCCACTTGTGTGCCACAGATGGGGAATAGCATCAAGTTTTATTGGCTTCCCAACTGTGGGGCCTAGATACGCCCGCATCAGTTAAATTGGCGTCCTGACGAGTGGTGTAGCGTCAGGCTTTACAAAATAAGGTTTGCAAAATCAAAGCTACAGTGTTGAACAATTATGTAAGTGTTGTCAAAAACTTTAAAAATCAACTTTTTGTTCCAAGTATAAGTTGCAGTCTATTAACCAAATATTTTTTCCTTGCATAACTAGTATGTTTTTTTTGTCTGTAATTGGTATTGGTTTTAAATATGTGTGAAGAGTCTGTTTGAGAGGTCAACTGATGTTTATTTAATGTTGGCATTTTTTCATGATTACTATGCGATTTTGCGCTTTCCGCTTTGCAACAACTCTGAAAAATAAGAAATTATTACAACAATACTACTGAGACAAATCACAAGAAAATATTAACGTGCAAATATTTTTATTCATTGTGAGGGAGTGATACAGTAGGCAGAGCTATATGTGAAGTAATTGTTCTTTAAGTGTGACGAGCTTTCATATCCTAGGTCTATTGTCTGCAGAGAACTTCTTGGCCGCTCAAGGTCGGCTGATAAGCTGCACTCCTCATAAGCAACACTGATCTTGAGAGCAGCCATAAGGTTCTTTTCAGACAATAGGCCTCATATGCTGTGGTAGCAGTTAACTACAGGAGAGCAGGATGTCGGTTGGCTGTGATGGAAAATGCTTGGATGGTCCATTGATACAGGCCATGGTTATTTTCTTTTCTGTTCCTTATTGTCTGAGGAACTGATTCCCTTTATAAATTCTCTTCTGTCCACGAGACATAAAGCCGCACATAAAAAATTGGGTACATCACGGAGCCCAAAGACAGTAATAGTTGGAATTGAAGGGCCTTATAAAGATGGTATTTCACAGTAGGGTACTAGGACCAGCTGTGCAATACACAGAGACAAAAATATAACTGCATCTAATCAGTGGTGATAAATAGTAAATAGAAAACAATTACTGAAAATGATTTGAAAATAGAGATGAGTTTAATGGTTATGGGATATAGGATTGACTGGAGACCCAGACAAACAGGTTGCTTGCTGTATGAATATTGTGCCACATAAGACTTCAGCACCGCAGGTGGTAAGAATAAGGACAAAGCAAGTTTGTTGGGTTGCCGGGGCTGCTGTCATTATTCCTGTGCATAATATAGGAAATCCAAGTACCAGTAGTATGAAAACAGCTGGGAAAAAAATTCCCACATATGAAAAATTAAACCACCAATGTATCCCTTGCATTTTACCACGAAACGGAAACTGATCAAGTGACCCTGTAGGGTCATGCAGCATTCATTCCTGTACTTTAAGGGCGGGGAGGTATTATTCTGGCACATGGTCATATTGTGTTAGCTCTAGAATTCCAGTACTGTTCATCCTGTTGGGCATGCCACATTCCACAGCCTGTAAGTTCCAGCGGTAGTTTGCTTACTGACTGCTTCCTGCTATTTGTAGATTTTCATATTATCTGCCCTTTTGCAGGAGTGCCAGTGGTAATGGTGTTCACTCACCAGCCAGTTGGGTTCACTGTCTAGTACTATTTTCAGACCCGTATTACGTCGTGTTTCAGCACTTGAGACTAGTTTTAAGAACAGATTTTGTAAATGAACACATCTTCAGATTAGTTTTCAGACTCGCGAAAAAGTTACTCTCACCTGAGTGTTTTCGCGATTTTGTGTCTTGAGACTAGTTTTTACTATTCAATTGTAGACTACTGCTTATCAATAGCAGCTGAAACTAGTATCGAGAGCCACAAAAATCTTGTTTCATGTTATTGATTTCCATGGGTTCCTTGAGACTGGAATTTGTGCACTGTTGTAGAATTTATGTGATATATTTTTTTTTACAATTAAATATGAAAATGGATTTTTTTTTTATGTTATTGGAAATTCTTACAAGTTTTATGACCAATATGACGATAACAATAATTATAATGAAATACACGTTTAATGACCAATGTGAATGTTTATTTGTAGTTTGCAACAATTTTTTCCTTATGTCACTCTTCATTGCGGTATTAATTTCATAATCAATTTTAATGCTGTTTTTGCAAAGTAAATGATATGTAATGTTTTTATAAAATTGTTTTACATTTCCAAAATATATTTACATTATCTCTATCTAGCAATAAATTTTCAAACTATGATTGCTGTATAAACCAGTCACATAAAATGCACACATTTATTCTCTGAAGACTATTGATATTCCACCCTAACTGTTGTCATAAAACATGTCAAACAACAGACTTCAAACTATAAACTGAATCTGTTATTTCCCTGCTGAAATTTTGAAAAATGTGTCTGTTCTTGATTTTTTACTGCGGCTTTATGAGTAGAATTGTTAATTTTCTTCAAGACTGTGTCATTTTAAATATTTTTGGAACGTGTTTCGATACAAGAAACGAGAAGAAATATAACTAAAATAACAAAACACAAGAAACTATCTAGTGTAACTGACAGCAAAAAGCCTCAATTTCTGATTCATAGAGCTCTTTGCAAGGCTAGATAAAAAAAAACCTTTCACACAATCTAATATAACTTAAGAGAAATTTGTAACTAATTTCAGTCAACTACAATTTGAGAACTGACTATTAATTTGCATGATTCTTCAGATTAGAAACTCATCTCAAGACTGTATCACCTCTGATACCATCTCAGGATGAAATCTGAGTAACAAATATTAATACGGTCCACAGTTAGTTCCAGCCACCCCAGCAAGCTAGGATCATACATTTTCATTTACCATTAACTTTGATATAGATCACTGCACTTGGCTGCCATGACACGAAACGAGTTCTACATTTTAACTCAAACCAGAAATATTATTTAATAGATACTAATAACTGAGAGTCAGTTAAGAAGCTGTTAGAAAGGTCTTCGAGTATAATGGACTGGGAACCTGTGTCTGGGTTTTTATTTAATTTTTAGACATTATGCAAGATAGGCCTGGTTTCTCCTACACTCAAATCAAGTAGTGTGTTCTATATTCTGTTTGTAATATGCGCACTATATTTATTTGTACCAGTATTCATGAAGTATATTTGGTGTATTAATTCAATAAAAATTGTGAGGTTTGTTGGGTTTGAATTTACAAAACTTTTATAGGTTCACATACACACCACACTGCCCGCTACTCTACACTGTGAGTGACTGCATTTCCTAAATGGTATGAATAATGTGATGTTGACAAATGTTTAGTAAACATTTCACAGTGTAAAAATATTTAATTATGCAAAGTTAAATACTTATTGGGTAGGAGAGGAAGATATAAGGCCAAATTCAAGTTATGACTTCAGAAGTATGAAAGCGGCACAGGAAATGTGTCGTGCTTAGACTGTACTCGTTGACCTTGCTGGCTTATGTTATTGATCCCTCTGGCAAGCAGGGGTGCACTTAGGTGGAAGGAAAAATGGTCTAAGGGACAAATGTAATGTCCACCCAATTGCTGAAGTACCAAGTTCATTTAAATGGGGGCATTTATTTAGAGTAAATACAATAATGAAGCATGTTTGAAGTAAATCAACTTTTAAAAAGTAACCCTGTCACTTGAAATCTGGGTACAAATATTTTACCTGTACACTGACTCACTTAGTTGCAGTAGTAATGTTTGCTGTGAATTGAAAAAAGTACAGTATACTCCCAATTAACCAGGTTAATCTGGACCAGAGAAAACATGAATAAGCAAATTTGTATTAAAAAACGTAGATAATCGAATTTACACATTTTAACTATTAGTGGTACAGTGATATTGGCACCGAAAATTGTGATAAAACACAGTACCTATTAAACATTTCAAAGCAAACGCAACTTACGTATTTAAAGTAATGTACTGTATGTAGTACAGCACACGATACTTTATCTAATATTTATGTTGCACCGAGTGTAGTGTAATTTTCAGTGCAGCACACACAGCTTATAGCCTGCACTGGCGCCAGGCAGGCGGCATGGAGCGATAAGCAGTGCATTGTGTGCGTGTCCCTCAACTTGCACACAGACCCGTGCTTGAGATGGCAGAGTGAGTTGAAAGTTTAGAATGCAATGCAGTTAAGACAATAATGGGACTTTAAATGATGCAACCTGGCATTTAAACAATGAAGTACATTCCCCATAAAAAAATAACCCCTACGATGCAAATGCATAACCTAACGTTAACTTTTGCTAAAACAAGGAAAATACATCTTTAAAAAGTCTATTCATTTCAAAGTTTGACAACCATAATGAATTTTACAAAAACGGAATAACTCACTTCTATTAATAAGTGTAGGCTGGGTTGAAACGTCTTAGATTTCTAAGTCTTTATTACAAAGACTTTATTTAAATTTTACTGACACACATATACATACATGCATGCATGCACGCACGCGCACACAAAAGTTGAAAAATTCTGAAATGTTAAGTTTTTTGTAAATATTTTAACACTTGATTTTAAAAATGTGAGAAAAGTTAAACCGTGGTCAAATTTTTTTTTTTATTAGTTATTACTTTTCCACGATAGTAAAAACTGTCCTTAATGCTTTGTTGACACGTTGCGAAACCGACACTACAAACCGTGAACAACTATTTTTGAGCGATTGATAAACTTGCAAGACGTGGTGTTGTGGTGGTAACTGAGATGAGTGCGATCAGATTTGCGCTTCAACGGGCGAAAATGGATGACTCGCGCAGGTTTCTGTGACAGGCTGACCTTTTAAAGAGATAAACATCAGCTCGCGCAGCACAGCGATAGACGTACATGTTACTGCTGCTTGTTAAACGACACACGTTACCGCCGAAGTTATAGTAGACTTTCAAAACAGCCGCACGGATCAGCTGAAAACCGATTAAGCGAAGCACTAATAAACGGGAGTGTGCTGAGGTTAAATAATTTATCCCCTCATTTAATATTTAAATTGGTGGCAACTAAAACACAAACATTAAACGAACACTGCTAACCGCAACAAATTCAAAAGTTAAAAATATAACAGTGCCTTAATGTTTACGGTTTTTTTTTTTTTAATATTGTTTTGGAAAATGCGCAATATTCATGAAATCGCATGATGATGACATATTGAGGCATTCTGTTTACCTTGCAGAGCCATTTCTACAAAATAGAACTATAAATTTCTTCCACAGAGTACTGAATGAAATAATTATCGCCACTAAATTGATATGCTGCCTGATATAATTTCTGGAAAACGTCTGCTTTATATTAACATAACCAAAAGTAAGTCATCTTTGTGATCTTGGCAGAAAACAAATGACAATCGTTGCGCATGCACGTGAACTCATTTGAGCTCTTTCTAGCTCTTCCTGCCTCTCTATCTCTCTCCCCACCCTCCTCTACGTGCCGTACTTCACAGCGTACGTTTACATAAATTCTCCATGTGTTGATATTGTATTTCATTTAAACAAGCAGATTCAGAGCATTTTTTAGTGAAAGCCGAAAAAAGTGTACAACTGCTATGAAAATATTGATAAAAGTAGAATCGAACTGTTCAATTCTTCATATTACAAAACAAATGTTAAGGAAACGAGTCGTGGCCGCACTTGTTTTTAGTTAAATCAATTTTAATAGTAAACAAATTAACTTAAGATTTAACATTATTAAAAGTTTGTGTAATTTTATAGCCATATTTTTGCTTTGACTCAGAACCCAAATAGAAAATGCAAACAGTTGCATGAAAAAAAAAATAGTTTGCTGCGCTGTTTATAACAAACATATAGTCTTGTTGAAAACTAGTAAATTGAAGGAAGTAAATAAATATTTGACTCAATGGTGCTTGAAGAATAACATGAAAAGTTTTGGAATATTTAACATAGATTACAGCGATGCAAAATTTGTGGTGTGTATGCCTACATTTTTTTCAATATCTCGAGTATAAAAAATAGCTGCAAAGGCCGTATTACCATCCTGTGTTTTTATTTCGGCACTAATTATCATCGGGAAAACTTCTTAAAATAAGAAACATTATTGAGAGAAAATTGGTATAGACAGTGTAGTAAATACCAAGAGTGAGTGGGTGTAGGGTAAGTGAATACACTTAAAAATTGAAAATAAATGCCGTAGTATCTGCACTAAGTATAAGCAAAATATTTTACAGATACCAATATTACTGATATCAGTTGATACTTGAGTATTAGTATCGTTATCGGCCCAGTCCTAAAGATAAGTCTGGTGGGCCATTTTTGAGTTGATGTTCGCAGCAACCGCATGAATATTTNGTTATCGGCCCAGTCCTAAAGATAAGTCTGGTGGGCCATTTTTGAGTTGATGTTCGCAGCAACCGCATGAATATTTTTTGGTTGCCACAATTGTTGTGACAAGGCGTCTTAGTTCATTGTCTGAAGAGAGAATTCTGCCCCGAATGTTACAGTAGTTGCAGGATATGCAAGATAATATGTGTAACAGCAGTTTTTTGGTAGGAATGATTAATAAAGTTGTGTTGTAGATGTTGGTTTGGACACCTTATCATAAGCAATGAAGTTGAAATAAAAATTCAAGCTTCTTGTTCTGAACTGAGCCCACTTTGTTGCTACGCCCTGAAAGCAGTCACCATACTTTAACTTGTCCTCTATTGTAGTGAGAGTATCTTGCAAACCATTTGTGTCTTACCTCAGTAACATAGGGTCTCAGTAGCGTGTGGAGTTAGGGTTCTAGTAGACTTGTGATTGGACAAAATATTGTTGTGTTCAGTAGAAGCTGAAATATGTTTCTGTATTGCAGTGCCTAATTGAAAGGCTTCGCTACAATTTATGTTCTCTGTTAAGAGTGAACTCAGCAACATCAATTCTGTTTAGTGATCACTCTAAGGACATAGTAAAATGGCAGTATTTTTTTTCTAGCCAGTGGAAAATTGCAAGATGGCAACACAGTACGGGATTCGGTGTAAACGGTCATGTTAATTTCAAGGTTTGGAAAGTTAAGCGCAATTACGATGGAATATTTTGGTCCTCCGGGTATGATAAGGCAGTATTGATGGGAATTCACAGTTGGCATCTGTTCGGTTTGCAAATGTAGTGAGAGAAGAGATGGTAAAGTACGTGCACATTTTGGCGAGGTGGGAGAACGGGGAAGTGCAGTGGTTTAGGTTCGCATTTGGAAAGCAAGATGTTAATATTTTGTTTGGTCAAGAAAATTTATGGTGGGGTTCGTGGTCTAGGAAGGCAAGGATAAAAACAGAAAGCTGGTAGGGTTGCAGGGTGTTAGTGCCTGAAAAAAAAAAGTGATTGGGTCTTTGATGTTGTTCATCATATGGTGAATGAACAGGTTATGGACAATTTTTTTGAGGGTATCGCAGGTGATCCGTTCACTTAAATGGGTCACGGAGAACTTGAAAGAAAGGAGTTGAGGAGGAGGTGGAAGAGAGAAAAAGAATGATGGCGGACCCTGCAGTGGCAGCCCATGGATAGACTGCATGCAGAGAGTAGCGGTATTAACGGAAGAAGCACTGGTGGATTCTGCAAAAGGGAAGTTATTTCAAGCGACATGTTGGGCCCTGGGACAGCTTTGCAAATGTTTTAATGAATTTCACTTAGTGGTTCTGGTGGTTTCCAGGGATAAGGAAGGTTTAGATGCATAGGGACATAACAAACAGCTAGAAGTATTTAATGATTTGTATTATAAAACCATGGCAGTTTGCAGAAACCTCGGCAGATGCAACAGAGAAACAGGAGAAGGCCACTATGTCGTTGGCAGGTGGCTCATGTCTACGGGTAACACTTCCAGTAATAAAATTGCCTACTTTCAGTGGTGAAATAAAACAATGGCAGAACTCCTCTAACTTATTTGAGGTATTAGTTGCACAACATACCTCCTTAAGCAAGGTTGAATAACTCTTGTATTTAAAATCATTGTTACAAGAGGAACCATTGTCATTAATTCAATCTCTTCCATTGACAGAGGACAACTATGAAGTGGCATGGAGTCTATTTCAAAAAAACATTAAAATTATAAGCGCCTCGTTGTTTCCCACCACATTAAAGGTTTGGTCAGTGCTCCACAGGTCACATCCAAAAATACTGCCACTTTGCTTCATCTAATGTCGACAATTCACGAGAACATTTCTGCTCTCAGGTTTCTGTAGGTATCTGTGAAGAGCTGGGACCCTCTGTTGCTGCACCTACTTGAAGGTAAGTTGGATATCAACTTATGAAAGGAACATTATCTGTCCATAAACTGTTTGCGAACCCCACACAAGGTTAAGACATTTCGGTCAAAAATTAACTGCGTGACGTGCAAGTCCAGGCATCACACTTCATTACATTGGGAAAAGGACACATCTGTAACGAAAGATTCAACTTCAGAGGAGTCTAGTAGCCCACAAGAGACAGCAGCATCTCTCACAAGTCTAGCTGCGACCTCTTTTGTCTTAATGGCCACAGTCAAGGTTGGTATTAGGGATGTAACTGGCAAGATTCAAATTTCAAATGTCTTTTAGATTCAGGAAGTTAGGCCAATTTTATTACAAGTGGGTGTCTGCAGCGACTGGGTTTTCCGAGACGCAAATATTCAAGACCGGTGCATGGACTGTTTGAGGGGTCAGCCACTGAAGTCAAGGGTATTGCTAACATGCCAGATTGAACCAGTGGGAAATGCAACAAGTAGGTTAATTTTGGAAATGTTGGTCTTGAACTGAATCAGTGACAAAAGAGGCATACTTTCTTTGATTTGGCCAAGATCTTTAACCCATTGGGATGGTTTGCCCCTCTTGTGCTCTGGGCAAAGTATGTGATACAGCACTTGTTGATTATAAATAATGGCTGGGATGCAGACCTGTCTGCTTACATCTGAGCAAACTGGATCCAATTAAGGGAAGAACTTTTGTTGCTGGAGGAAATAGCGATTCCCAGATGTCCTCTTGTTGGCACTCTAGGCTCTATTGTAGAGTTGAATGGATTCTCAGACAGTTCTGAGATTGGGTATGCTGCAGTAGTGTATCTGCATGTTGTACCACTCCGGGGTTCTGCTACGATCCACCTGATGATTGGAAATTCGAAGTTTGCACCCATAAAAAGGACACCTCCAAGGATAACACACTTACTGTTATCACTGTTATCAGAAGATTACATTGCATTTTAATCCCCCTGCTGCACTTTTTTTTCCAGAGAATTGTGAGAGGAAGTCATGGAGGCGGCTAAGTCCTATTTGCACGAGGTGGTTGGTAACCAGCTATTGACCTACTAAGAGTTTTGTACCATTTTAACTCTGAGAGACTTCTCTCAGACCTGAATCCCAGACCTCTTTGTGCTATAACTATTTAAGATGATGATTCTTCTGCATTATCATGCTTTCTGCACTATCATGCTTTCTGCATTATCATGCTTTTNTAACTATTTAAGATGATGATTCTTCTGCATTATCATGCTTTCTGCACTATCATGCTTTCTGCATTATCATGCTTTCTGCACTATCATGCTTTCTGCATTATCATGCTTTTCTCTTAGAAACCGTTGCAATTANTTCTGCATTATCATGCTTTCTGCACTATCATGCTTTCTGCATTATCATGCTTTTCTCTTAGAAACCGTTGCAATTATCATCGATTATGTTCTTTCCAAATCCTCGATTTCTACACAAAAGGAAACACAAGGGAAGTGAACTGAACGTAAAGATATGTAGAACTCAGCGAGTTAAAACAGCATATAGATTATCAAACACCTCTGCAAGAAAATGTTCTACTTATTAACAGTAATGCAATTTATACTCCAGTGGTTACAACACAGGCATTATCAACCAGAAAGGCGAACAAGGACAATATTTAGTTAGCTATTGAAGAGGGTGTTTCTTTTGCATTATCATTCTTTTCCCTTATGACTGTAGCAGTTATCATCTATTGTGTGCGTTCCAAAACCTGGCTTTCTACACTCAAGGAAACAACAAGGGAAGTGAACTGAATATATAGATAGAGATCAGAACTCAGCGAGTAAAAAAACCGGATATAGATTATCAGACATCTTTGCAAGAAAAAGTTCTACTTATTAATAACAATGCAATTTATACTCCCATTGTTAAACACAAGCAATATCAACCAGAGAAGCGAACAAACACATTGTTTAGTATAACTATTGAAGAGGATATTTCTTTTGCATGTTATTTTTTTCGCTTAGAAACTGTCAAATTATCATTGACTGTGTTCTTTCCGAATCCTCACTTTCTACACAAAAGGAAACAACAAGGGAAGTTAACGGAACACACACATATATATATCAGAAAACAGCGAGTTAAAACAGCACATAGATTATCAGTCATCTCTGCAAGAAAATCTCATAGTTATTAGCAAACATGAAATTTTTACACCCATCATCTTCATCTTTAATCATCATCATCTTAATCTGCATAGCCATTATCTTCTTTATCTTCATCATCTCCAAGTCATCTTATTCATCATCTTCATTATTTTCTTCATCTTAATTATCTTTATCTTATTCATCTACTTCATCATATTCATCTTCTTCATCTTTATCATCTTCATCATCGTGTTCAACTTCACCTCATCACCTTCACCACATTTTTCATCATATTCATAATCTATTTAATTTTCTTCATCATCTTCTTTAACTTCTTTATAATCTTCATCTTCATCACATTATTACTCTTCATCATATTTTTAATTTTCATTATCTTCATGATCTTCATCTTTACCATGTTCTCCAACAATATCTTCATTTTCTGTATCATTATGTTCAACTTCATCATCTTATTAATCTACATAATAATAATCTTCATCTGTTTCATCTTTTTCATCATCTTCATTTTATTCTTCATGTCATCATCTTTATCATCATTTTCATATTCTTTGTCATCAAATTCATCTTCATCTCCATCTTCTTTATCATTTTCATCTTCTTCAACTTATTCCTCTCCATATTATTCTTTATTATCTTCGACATCTTCATTATTTTCTTCCTTGTCTTTATCTTAATCTACATTATGATCATCTTCTTATCTTTATCGTATTCATCATCTTCATCTTTGTCATCTTCAACTTATTTACATTCTTTGTCATCATCTTCACTTATTCTTTATCTTCTNATTCATCATCTTCATCTTTGTCATCTTCAACTTATTTACATTCTTTGTCATCATCTTCACTTCTTCTTTATCTTCACTTCATTTTCATTTTTACATTCTTTGTCATCTTTTTCATCTTCGTGTTCACCTTCTATATCCTAATCTTTNTCTTCACTTCATTTTCATTTTTACATTCTTTGTCATCTTTTTCATCTTCGTGTTCACCTTCTATATCCTAATCTTTATCATAATCTTTGTCATCTTTATTATCTTCATAATATTTGCTATCATATTCATATTCTTAATCTTCTTTATCTTATTCAGTTTCCTCTCAAAAATCTTTTTCATCATCATAATCTTTTTTCATCATTTTCTTCCGATTCTTCGTCTTCAACTTACTAATATTTTTCATTATCTTCAACATATTTTTCATCATCTTCGTCAGTTTCTTCTTAATCTTTTTCACCCATTTCTACATCTTTATGTTTATCATTTTCAACTTTTTTATCATCGACTTCGTATTCTTCATTACCATCTTTAGCATCTTCTTTATCTTGGTCATATTCGTATTTTTCTTCATCTTCGTGATTTACGTCATATTCATTATCTTCTTTATCAACTTTGCCATCTTCACATTCTTCATCTTCATATTTTTATCATTTTTATCATCAACTTAATCTTCATAACTTATTCATCTTAATCATCTTCATCATCATATCAATCCTCATTTTAATTATTATCATCTTCTCCATCATCTTCATTTTCTATATTATGTCCTTCGTCATCTTCATCGTCTTCACCATAATTATCATCTTCATCATCATATTCATTCTCACCATTATCATCTTCTTTATCATCATCCTCATCATATTCATTCTCATCATTATCATCATCTTCATAGTCTTTACCATCTTCATCTTCTTTATCATCTTCATCCTCTACATCATCATCTTCTTCATATTCATATTAATCTTCATCATCTTCACAGTCTTCATTTTTATCATCTTCATCGTCTCCGTCTTCTTAACCATATCCTTCATCCTCATATCTTCATTTTCTTCGTCGTAAGTAGTTAGAAATGGGGGATTGTGAGGCACCAGAGCTGGGATGAGGAATTAAATATCAAGGTCAAAATTTTTTGTATTCAAGGTGAAGGTCAACATTTGTTGTGGGTTCAAGGCCAAATTTTTGTCAAGATTAAAGGTCAAGGTACAATTTTTTATTTATTTTTCGGGTCAAGGTCAAAATTTTATATTTATTTAGGGGGTCAAGGTAAAATTTGTTTGCTGTCAAGGTCAACATTTTTTTAATTGTTTTGTTGCGAATGCCAAAAAACTTTTCCCCGTAGAACATTCCCTGGTGGCCATTTTGTAAGTCAGTACCCAAACTTCGTGCTCTTGAATTCCAGGTCGTCCCACCATGACTCCGACCCAAGGGCGGCCATTTTTAAAATCATTGCTGATGGTGGCCATTTTGTAAGCCAGTATCCAAACTTCAAGCTCTTGGATTCCAGGTCGTCCCTGCAACGACGCCTCGGCGAATCCCTACGGTGACGCCGTTGTCCCAGATCCCCACCACGATGGCCCAGGAATGTTTGCTCTGTGCTGCATCTCACAGCTGCCATTTTATCAGCAAGTACTGATGGAGGCCATTTTGTTAGCCAGTAACCTCGTCCCCACAACAACACCCCGAACCCATATCCCCACCACGATGCCACCTAAACACCTAGCCAGTTCTACAGCGACCATTTTGTCAACCAATACCATCCCTGCATCTCGTTCTCACCCCGACGAGGTGGAGGCGTCCCCATACCGACGTCACAACGACTTGTCCCTGCCACAATGCCCGACGTGGTGTTCTACGTCTGCTGTTAAATTAGAGTACTAAGTAATTCCTTTCTACTAGAACTTGTACATCATGCTCCCAAGCTAGGGACATCCCCATCACGGCTCCACCTAGCCAGTTNAATTCCTTTCTACTAGAACTTGTACATCATGCTCCCAAGCTAGGGACATCCCCATCACGGCTCCACCTAGCCAGTGGCGGCCATGTTGCTACCTAGCTAGTACCCTACATCATGCGTTCCAAAGCAAAGGGACATCCCCGTCATGACTCCACCAAGCCAGTGGAGGCCATGTTGTTAGCTAGTACCCTACGACATGCGCTCCAAAGCAAAGGGACATCACGACGCCTTGTCCCTGCGAGTCGTCCCCACGATGACGCTCTGGCGAAGGTTGCCCTGTGTTCTGCTAAATTAGAATACTAAGTAATTCCTTCCTACTATAACTGGTACGTCATGCTCCCGCGACACACACACTTACACCTCGCAGCAGCAGTGTTGCCCTCACGTACAGAATGACTCCGTAATCCAGTAACAATCGTATATAAAGCAAAAACTACCATACTACCTGAAAAAGGTTTATTATTGATATGAATATTATTATTATAAATGTTATACAACCTCCAACACGAACAGATGACCACACACGCGAAGCGTAACTGGAGAACCGTCCGAGGGACAGCGTCCGGAGGAGATAACTTTCACCAACACCGCCGGCCAGGGAGCAGAAACAACATTCACGGACAGTGGCCGGAGGCTGCAGTAGTATGTGCTAACACACTCTCTCGGGGCAGCGCGCGAGAGCAATCCCGCGCCTGCTTGCCATGAAAACACTTCCCGCCTGCCGGCTAGCAGAAACAACATTATTCTCGGTCAGTGGCCGGAGGCTACAGTAGTATGTGTTAACACTCGCTCTCAAGCAGCGTCGGCCAGCGCACGAGTGCAGTCCCCACACCTGCCTGTCATGACATGAAAACACTCCCCCATGCTTTCACCCACCCAGCTCTGTGNGCACGAGTGCAGTCCCCACACCTGCCTGTCATGACATGAAAACACTCCCCCATGCTTTCACCCACCCAGCTCTGTTCCAGGCCCGGTCAGGCGGAAAGCAGGATCGCTTACACAATGCATCTAGGAACAATAATGCACACACACACACACACACACACACACACAATTCAATGTCTAAGAATAAAGTTAATTACTCAAAATTGCATTCAATTACAGTACATTCATAACTCTTGCAGAAAAAACTACACATCAGTAAGTGCAGATCTGAGGACCTAGCTGTTATGGCGAAGGTGAAAGCCTTACAATACCCTATTTCACACACGTCACTTACCTCGCAGCAGCAGCGTTGCCTTTATTGCCCCCTGTCAACAACTTCTCACATCATAGGCATAGTTGACCCTAATTTCCGAATCGTATAAGATATAGTCACCAAATTTTTAATACATGCATCACCCCCGAAAACTAAAAATTATCGCATAGGCATTTATGCCCTATACAAACTTATACATGTTCATTTTACGTGACACTCGCTTGTATACTGTTCGCACGCCATGCTAGTTTGTATTGCTCGTCTTGGGTTGCCTCAGTGGACGATTGCTGGTTGTGGTACAAACGGTAGCAAGGTTGCTGGACTGGAATAGATTACCTTAACAGCTCGATCGCCGTCTAGCCTGCGAAGTTGTAAATGCAACCTCTCAACTTCTTTACACTCGTTCATCTTTCAGTGTTGGTGGTGCCTTGTTTTTCTTTTGGTGCTGCCCGCTCCCGATGTGTCTTACACCAGCTCCTGGGATGTTGGAGTTTCTGTAACGGTAGCACTATCTGGAAAAACATTGTAGGCGTGGGAGAACAGTCGAGAATCTCTTCGTTCTGTTGTAGTTAGACAGATAGGTGTTTGTCGACGTGTTTTATTTAATGTGTATATGCGAGAAGGAATTATTTAGGTAGGTATGCGAACTCGGTATCTTTGCAGTGTGCTGTAAGTAATTTAATTTTTCCATACGTTATGTTAGACTATAAAATGTTCTAGCTACACGAACATCATCTCGAAAATTTTTCACTATGACCTCTCGACGAGAGAAAGATGTTCTGAGCTGTGTGTAGTGTCGGTCCGGACTGCTTTTATAGACCTAAAAGTTTATAGGGACGATATCCACTGCAAACAACAGTTTATACTAAGCGATATTTTTTAAAGAGTCATTCTAATATTTACTGCTTTTAATCGAACGGAATAAATTGAATCTTGTTATGTATAACTGAATTCCTCTCGTAAAGGCTATGCATGTGTAATATATCATGATTGCAATGGTTGGTAAGTGCTTATAACTACCTTTACATTTTTTAAAATATTAATTTACGTCAGTGTGCATGGCAGTGTTGTCCTTAACGTTCCACACTTCCCAGTGTTAGTTAATTGTTTTTCGCCTAACATAATGTACGTGTTGTCCGCCTTGGGTTGTCACGACATGACCTGATTGTTACCTACTTATAAATGTCCGACAGACTGCCAGTATTAGGAATGAACATACATTGAGTACAGTAATGTATTAACCTATTTTGTTGGATATATATATAGTTCATTGCTAAATGATATGTAATATACATATTCTACTGATGATGAAGTGCCGACATCTGCAAAGCAAAAGCGTAAACGTGTTGCTGAACATAAGAGCTACTTGAAGTTGGGACCGAATAAATGCAGGTTCGAACCTGTACTCTGGCCTAGAGGTATCTAACAATCTACATAGATGCAGAAAAGTGTCGTGAAGTCTAGTTACTTATTTTCTGATGACTCCAGTGACATGGTTGATAGTCTATGGGTGCTGTTTCCTTTGCAGGGAAGTGGATATTTTTCTGTCAGCGAAGAGGTAAATTTTATTATTGATGAACTCAGAGCTAATGACTTTATTGCATGACATATGATTTACATATGCATATGATTTGGTTAAGAATATGAATACATATAGAAAAAATAAAATGCTGTTTATTTTTATTTTTAAATTCTTATCGACTAATAAATCTATGTTTATAAATGCTATGCATGTTTATAAATGACTGGTAAGTTGTAAGTGAATGTCTTACTACAATACTTCCAACTCACTTCCTGTTGAACAGCAAACATTGTCTTTACACTTCTTGCTATGTCTATTCAGACTATCACTGCGAGCGAACATGCAATGACTACTTTCCTATTGTCGTGATGTAAGGGACAAATCTTCAGAGTTCCTTGCTGTTGACGATGCAGTCACAGATGGTAAGTCTTCAACCAATGATTCCATATTTATATTGTAACAATGTATGCGATTGTTGTAGATGTATGTAAACTTAACGATCTGCTTTTATAAGATTATCACGACATGATTGTTCGTGTTGTCCATCTCGGGATGTCATAGCATGACGTGCTTGTTACCTACTTATAAATGTCCGACAGGTTGTAAATATTTGAGATGAACATACTGACGCTACTCGCCTCCTTGTGATATGAGGCACAGGGAGGGTCATAGGGTCTGAGTTATTTTTACCAAGCACAGACTATAAGGTGCCTTGGAGATTTAATAGGGCGAATAATAATGTAGTCACTCGGTGTTTCAAATGTAGTAGGTTATATTGTCTGGAATAATAATGAATAAATATCACCTAGATGTGGTACCTTGCGAGTTGTCGGCCTTAAGGGCTAAATTAATGTACTCACTAACTGTTGCCAACGTCTTGTGGAGGGGGGCGCTAGGCATCTGGGATGTTTCTTCAAGCGATGACTTGATACTTAGCTACACTTGTAGTTCTGGGTCTGCTGGCGGTAGACTAAGGTCCGGTGCTCCGGGCGGCCTTTTAAAGGCCCTTCTTCGGTGACATCTCTCCACGACTGGGGCTCCGGGTTCGCTTCTCGAGGTACGCCTCCACGACACACTTCTTCCGGTAACCTCCCGATCCGACTTCCTTTCGCGAACTTCTGAGTTAACTCACCTGATTCAACTGATCCCGACGTGGGGCTCCAGTTAGCCCCATACCCGTATGTCTGCGCCTCAAGCGCCGGCATGTAACAACTGACTGGCCGATTCTGCAGGGTTCCAATCCCGGCCTCGGCGTGCATTATCACTGACTCGACTGACGTAACTCATACACTAGTTCAACTGACTGACTGACTGACCCCGACGAAGGGCTCTGGTGAGCCCCCCCTCGGATGACTCACTCGATTAATGTGATGCAACTGACCCCCTCCATGTCCCGCAAATTGGCTTTTAAACTCTCTGGACCCCCTTAGAGCCTTATATGTGGCTTCACTCGTTAGGGGAAGGGGGTGGAAAGTGCCGAACAATGAGCCATTTCCTCCACATGTCAGAACTCTTGTTGGTGGAGGGGGAAGATGGAGGTAACCTGCGGCCTTCCGGCCAAACCCTGTCAGATCTTCCCCCATGGCTAACTAGCGGTATGTTGGCGCCAATCTAGTTTAATTCTTTATTATCTAGGCACGTGTTAATGTTCTCCTGCGTTTTGCTAGGGTAGGGTGGGGACACGTGGCACCACTGCCACGCTCTGTCAGCCTTTTTCTGGTATATCTCTCCTTCAGCACGTGTCTTAATTCTCTCGTAGGCGAAAAGTGCTACCCTACCACTGCTTGACCTCGGCACGCGTTAATGACTTCTACGTCCTCTCGGGTTAACCTGCCCTGGCCGCACGTGTCCCACAGCACGTGTCAACTTAGGCGCTCGCGGTGGGGGATAAAATGGCGGGGTTGTGTCAGCGATGCCTCTACTTACAATATGTGTTACGTGTCAATACATTGAGTATGCTCATGTACGAAAATATGTTATTGGAGATATAGTTCATTGTGATTTTTGCATGATAAGCTCGATACTTATAAATATTATATATAAGTTTTTTTGATTACATATAATGTAGGTTTACCTGAGAAATGATCGGACTCTATGGGATTTGCACCTGCGATACCTTGTTTTCAAATATGATGCACTGTCTCCAGTGCTGTCAGAGTACATGAGTTATTTCCTATAAACTGCGCATAGCAGTGTCATCTCTCTCTCTCTCTCTCTCTCTCTCTCTCTCTCTTTTGAATGATGAATGGTTGAATGTATGTTTTTTTGTATGTGCTTACATTTCTACAGTTCTAACACTATAAATGCTATGAGTTCAAAAAAGTATGCGTGTGTGTATATATATATTTGTAAGTAAGTACCCAAACTTCATCCTATTCCATTCCAAGTAGTCATCGTGACGACTCCCTGACCCCAGGGCGGCCATTTTGTCAGCCAGTATCCAAACTTAATTCTCTTGAATTCCAGGTCGTCCCCGCGACAATTCCCCGGAAAATCCCTACGACGACGCCGTTGTCCCAGACCCCTGCCAAGATGCCCTGATAAAGTTTTTTCCATGTGCTGCATGCTCATGGCGGCCATTTCGTAAGACAGTACCAATGTTGGCGATTTTGAAAGGCAGTACCCAAACCCCGCGACAACTCCCTGACTCAATGGTGGCCATTTTGTCAGCCAGTACCAATGGTGGCCATTTCGTAAGCCAGTACCCAAACTTAATGCTCTTGCATTCCAGGTCATCCCTGCGACTACTCCCTGGTGCATCGCTGTGATGATGCCGTTGCCCCAGATCCCTGCCATGATGCCCGGGAAGGTTTCCTCTGTGTGGTGCATGTTCGTGGTGGCCATTTTGTAAGTTAGTGCCGATAGTGGCCATTTTGCCAGCCAGTA
The DNA here is from genome assembly GCA_002778355.1 of Clitarchus hookeri. Lineage (NCBI taxonomy): Eukaryota > Metazoa > Arthropoda > Insecta > Phasmatodea > Phasmatidae > Clitarchus > Clitarchus hookeri. Next base: position 213,183 of record NQII01000307.1, read on the forward strand.
CCAATGTATGCCATTTTGGCAGCCACATTCTCGCCATGATGCCACCCAAACACATAACCAATGTTTCAATAATTTTTGTAAAGTAATAACGTTAAAATTCTTAATTTTTTAATGATTAAATCTGTTAAAATAACAGTATGTCATTATACTTACGTTAGTTTCAGTAAATTCATAAAGATTTTGCTGTCACGCACGATGCAAAAATGTTGCAAAACACACTGTTGATAAGAGATTGTTTCTTTACCATTTTTTACGGAGTTTCTCTATCGTAGGTAATAGCCCAGTTATAAAGAATACATTGTCATTGCTATTGCCTATATGGTGAACTAAATTTCATCGGCAAGCAAAGTCGCGGTAGCTCGCTAGACTTTTATCACGATAATTACTATGTCTGTCACGTTTAATGATTCTCGTCAGTCGTCGTTTGTCCCGTTCGTTCACGATCTTTTTCCGGCCACAGCGATGTCGAAGATTTGATATTTTGCTGGATTCCCGATATTCACGGTACATTCGTGAAATGGTCGTACGCGAAAATCCAAATTTTATCGCTACCTCGGAGATGATATGTCCCATCTCTCGTGCGTCGACTATAACACCACGTTCAAACTCACTTAAATCTTGATAACCTGCCATTGTAGCAGCAGTAATCGATCTAGCAACTTTGCCAGACGCTTGTTGTCTTATATAGGCGCTGCCGACCGCATAACGTTACTCTGATTGGTTCCATACCTCTGTTATTTACATACGCACGCCTATACCAGTTTTTCTGGCTCTTCAATGTGAAATGTAATAATTTTTGTAGAATGTAATAGGAATACAGCGGCTCAGAAGCTATTTGAAATATAAAAATTGAAGTTAGGTCGCTGGACAGAAGCAGGCGATGGAATTATTTGCTTCCATGATCACAATAGAGACTATTGTGTTTATGGAAGCAAATAATTCCATCGCCTGCTTCTGTTGGGCAGAATGATATATATTTGTTTCGATGAAAGACCATCCACAATGAAGACAAAATGAATGCACGTACTAAAATAAAATTTCCTACTGAAGTGGTTTAACTAGTGTTCTTATACGTATATAAACTGTTCGCGGTAAACTGAGTACTTTTGAAAACCCTGCTTAAAATCTACTTGTATGCACATTGTGTATATTTCGCCATTTGTAAAATTTACATTGGCATGGTNTGAAAACCCTGCTTAAAATCTACTTGTATGCACATTGTGTATATTTCGCCATTTGTAAAATTTACATTGGCATGGTCTTGGTCACTTTATTCATGCGTCAATCAAGTGAAACTATAAAATTATTTTAAAGAAATAGGTATTTAAAAAAGTTTTTAGTTATTACACTTACATGCATGAAAGAAAACAGAAAGTAAAATAAATAATTTCGGTATTAACAATTGCTTACCTAACACTTTTAATTCAGTGTCAAGACATGGAACTATTTTCCCTCAGTTTTCAACTTTACTGAGTGCATCCTAGTAACAGTGTGCCTGTTAAAATATACATANCATGGAACTATTTTCCCTCAGTTTTCAACTTTACTGAGTGCATCCTAGTAACAGTGTGCCTGTTAAAATATACATAGGTAGTGACAGTGACATTTTTCAAAGGTTGATTTCAAAAGTGGTCATTTTACCATAAATAATCTTTACCTATAATAATTTTCAAAATAAGTACTGATTATCAGTTAAGGTATTGAATATCAAAAAGCTAACTTATGGAATCAATTAAGGTATCGGTATCGAGAAAATTGAGGTATCTGCTCATCACTACTAATAAACTTAGAAAATTAATGCTTTAAGCTGATTCACGACAGCATCAGATACTGAGTCACTGATGCCAAGCTTTTGTAAGGCAAATTCTTCTTGCTGAACAACATAAATGATAGGATAATGTTCCCTTCCCAAACAAACTTCCAGTTGAGAGACAATCTGAGAAAGCGTAAAACCCGGGCCATGTTGCTGCCTTTAGTGCTCCCCGTGATACAATTATGTTTTCATTGCTAATAGTTCACGTGATATTTACACGAAAAATGTATCTTCTGCATGTCTTGGATATCATCTCACTCGCAGAACTAAAATATTNTGAAAACCCTGCTTAAAATCTACTTGTATGCACATTGTGTATATTTCGCCATTTGTAAAATTTACATTGGCATGGCCTTGGTCACTTTATTCATGCGTCAGTCAAGTGAAACTATAAAATTATTTTAAAGAAATAGGTATTTAAAAAAGTTTTTAGTTATTACACTTACATGCATGAAAGAAAACAGAAAGTAAAATAAATAATTTCGGTATTAACAATTGCTTACCTAACACTTTTAATTCAGTGTCAAGGCATGGAACTATTTTCCCTCAGTTTTCAACTTTACTGAGTGCATCCTAGTAACAGTGTGCCTGTTAAAATATACATAGGTAGTGACAGTGACATTTTTCAAAGGTTGATTTCAAAAGTGGTCATTTTACCATAAATAATCTTTACCTATAATAATTTTCAAAATAAGTACTGATTATCAGTTAAGGTATTGAATATCAAAAAGCTAACTTATGGAATCAATTAAGGTATCGGTATCGAGAAAATTGAGGTATCTGCTCATCACTACTAATAAACTTAGAAAATTAATGCTTTAAGCTGATTCACGACAGCATCAGATACTGAGTCACTGATGCCAAGCTTTTGTAAGGCAAATTCTTCTTGCTGAACAACATAAATGATAGGATAATGTTCCCTTCCCAAACAAACTTCCAGTTGAGAGACAATCTGAGAAAGCGTAAAACCCGGGCCATGTTGCTGCCTTTAGTGCTCCCCGTGATACAATTATGTTTTCATTGCTAATAGTTCACGTGATATTTACACGAAAAATGTATCTTCTGCATGTCTTGGATATCATCTCACTCGCAGAACTAAAATATTTGTGTCTTGCACAAATACCAGCAGTATAGTTACGCATCTGTTTTTGGCAGTAACAAAATGTTGTCAGATTTTAAAATTCGCTTTTTTGTGGCTACTTTTCAAGGAGTCCAGGGTACAGTTTGTTGCNGTTCACGTGATATTTACACGAAAAATGTATCTTCTGCATGTCTTGGATATCATCTCACTCGCAGAACTAAAATATCTGTGTCTTGCACAAATACCAGCAGTATAGTTACGCATCTGTTTTTGGCATTAACAAAATGTTGTCAGATTTTAAAATTCGCTTTTTTGTGGCTACTTTTCAAGGAGTCCAGGGTACAGTTTGTTGCAGTACCTTCAGTACATCATGAAACGCATTTATTTGCACTTTTCTTAGTATGACNCAGTACATTCAGTACATCATGAAACGCATTTATTTGCACTTTTCTTAGTATGACTGAGTGTCTTGTGTGCAAGATAGTGGGTTTAATTCATCCTTGGGTTGAATGTGTGAAAATAGCTTCTATTGTACAGTACTTCTATACCACCATGGAGCCTTTTGCGTCTAGTAGGTTCCTTGATTGATTCCTCTAAATATGCATATGTCAAAAACAATATAAAGATCATCATATTGCCAGCATTTCTTTTGGAATAACACATCAGCATGATCAGCACGGGTTTTTACTGTCATTGTTTTATCAAGGACGTGCAGTTCTCCCATTCTGTCCACAATTGCTACCCAGCTATTTGGTTGATGAGCTTTAACATATGGTAAAGTGTTTTCTGTGGTTAGTTTCAGAAAAAACTTTGAATTAAATTAATTGTAGCGGGTATTGATGAATTGTTCCATCCAGTGCAAACTTAGATCTGGCCCCAACAGACATCTCATACTTCCCCAAGGTTATACGTAGTTCAACTCTGTGATGGATCCAGCAATCATTACTTTTGTAGGTTTTTGTTGCTTGTACGTATATTTAGTTCATTACTTTTTACAATGGTATAGAGACTGACTGACCCATCCAGATCCATGGAAATATCACTTTTTACTGGACAAAATACACTTTCTTATTGCACTCGCTGCCTCAACCAGAGTATTAATTTTCCAACAAAGACCAGTAGTTTCTTTTACTTTGATTAAAACATATGTTGTAGTTTGTATTGATATTATTGTATACGCTGTGCCCGATTTTTGTGGATGGGGCTTAGAAATTGTAGGGCAATGTCCCATAGCTCTTCTTCAATAAAGGGTTTTGTTGTAAGTGCTTTTCTGTTGATAATATGATCATTTTCCATTCCATTTCAGCATATATTTATTTGTATACATTTTCTACTTCCGCATTGAAAACCACTTTTCCATCTAGCAGAGCTTCTGAAAGAGAATGGATAAAGTTCACTTTACATGCACCATCTACTACACTAGTGTCAGTGTTCGTAAGACAGCATTCTTTATACAACATTCTTTGTGATAGGAAATGTCATATTCATATGCATCCTTTGGGTCTTTGCTTTCTGATAATTTGACTTCCCGATGTTCTTTATTGCATAAATTGAAAACTTCACACAATTTCACACCTGCGCTGCTGGTTGAAACTGTGGACTCTTGATGCTATCTGGATTCAGCTTTGTTACAGAAAAACATGTTTTTTTTGCACAGTCTTTTGTATGGTGTTTTTTATTACTTGTAGGTTTATTTACGATTTCAATTGCTGCTTGTCTTTTTCTTTTTATATTTGACTTCCAATTTGGCTGGCTGCCCCTTGTAAGTGCATAATTTGTAATAGGATAAATGTCAATGACTAATTTGTTTCCTCAATATATCTACATCCACAAATTCTGTCTCTCCATTTTGGCCCCATTTGTCAAGGGCTTCTAGAAGTTTTATTTTAGATTTCGATTCCACGAGTGTTTAATTTTCTGGTTGGACACATTACACAGTCACAGTACTACTGGGCTATTTTTTTATTTGATAGCATCTTAACTTCCATTTTCATAGATCAGTTTTCCCGGATGTATTTTATCCTGAAACAGAAAATATGAAGTTACTCAAATCATGAGTATTTGTACCCAATTATTTGAATTATTGAATGGTTCTGCTCTCACAGGATATCTGAATAAGAGTTGTTTTAAAGAAGTAGGAGATTTTTTATTCTTTTTTACTTTAGATTTATCTATGTAAATCAATGTTAGTAGTCAATCTATGCTATTGGGTTTTTACTAGGGATAGGTCGGTTCGGTTCCAATTTATACCAGTTCTTGATGTTTGACTCGGAACCAGTTTTAGGTTAACAACTACTCGGTTCTCGTTTCTACACAGCAATGGCAAAATTATGTTGCTACAAAAATACCTACCGTGTATTTACTTGTGTATACCGTGCCTTTTTTTTTTTNTTACAAAAATACCTACCGTGTATTTACTTGTGTATACCGTGCCTTTTTTTTTCTCCCAAAATAAAGGAAAACATTTCTGAGGTGTGCACTTTACACGGGAAATAAAATTAAGGAGTGGTAGTCGCAAACTGTTTGGTGATATTTGGAAGGAATTGTAGGGAACCGTCTGTTATCTCATCNCCGCCCAACACAGTTGTTGACGTTCTTTTAACGACCGGTTCCTTTAACGACCGGTTACCATTATTGTACAGCACGTCACAATGTTTTGACTTTTAGCACCACGAGTTATTTAATTAAAGTATTTTCGAAACATATCGCAATCACCACATATTNTAGAATAGGGGAGGGGGCGGGGGTGTGTGGAAGAAGATACGTTTTTTTTTTAGAGGATTCACATTCCAGTACGGCAAAAAAAAAAACCAGCACATTACTGCATAAATGACGCAAAAAAAGGAAGCCCCATCGCCCAGTCACCATAAAAGAAACACACAAAGAAAAGGAATCCCGCCGCCCAACACAGTTGTTGACGTTCTTTTAACGACCGGTTCCTTTAACGACCGGTTACCATTATTGTACAGCACGCCACAATGTTTTGACTTTTAGCACCACGAGTTATTTAATTAAAGTATTTTCGAAACATATCGCAATCACCACATATTAATGTAAAAAAGGAATAATTTGTTACATATTTACTAACCTTAAATACATTTAATACAAGTTAATCTGTATACATTAAAACATATCTTCACACTTTGTTATTGTTCAATTCTTCCATATGTTAAATACAACATTGAATTAATATTACCCGCATTGGTTTAATAAAGTTGCAAGCAAAATGCAAGTATTCAAAATATAACCGAATATTGGAACCTATATTTAAATTGTAGAGTCGGTACCGGAACCGGAACCGATATGTTTCGTTATTCGCCCTATCCCTAGTTTTTACAATACATGTTTAGGACATTTATTTTAGTCCTTAACAGTTCCTTTACATCATGCTATAAAATATTTAAATCACTTAGATATAACAACTGAGATAAGCAGTTCTGGTCATCCTAAATGACATTGTCAGTGTCATATGTCACACCCACAAGTTTGTCACCCTTGAAATTATTGAATTACATGTTCTACTTATTACATGACACTGCCAATATCTACCTTTCATTAACTTTGTCACGGGATACACAGTGCTCTTGGAACTATGTGGTAGTGAGTGAAGGATGGGAGTTAACCAAGCATATTTGAACCTGCCACATCAATTACAACAGTATATATTCGCCCTGGTGACTATTTCACCCATATGCCGTCAGATTTTTCAAATTCATTAATTTCTGCAGATACGAGTGCACGTAGTATCGTCTCTGCTTTCATTACCATCACTTAATAATTTACTGTTATTTTCAGTATATTAAAAGTAAACACATTCATAGTCATCATAATATTTATTCAGTTTATTTACTTTCTCACATATTACCTTCTAGTGCTGTGTAACTGTTATAATTTGCTACTTTGTGTACAGAATACTAGTTTTACCTAGGTTGGTTTCACACTAGTTTGTATAATTTTGGTTTCGGTAAGTCAGTTGTGCAGCTAATATTCTCCCTATGTAATATTAATCCATTATTTGTTACATTACATTTTGAAGCCTTTGGTTATTGCTGTGATACATAATGTTAGTATTCATTACAACTACACTTAAAATAAGTAAAATTTTGGAACAAGCTTTTTGATACATGATTAATTTTTCATAATCACAAATTTTACAGTAATGACAGTTTGTCACTGCTTGCTAGCATTCTTATATTGCCACAGTTTTAAAAACAAATCTATTTTCAATCCCTGCATCAGTTTTAATCAAACATCGTCATTTGGGCACTATTGAAATAAAGCACATATTGAAATATATTTTCACAATTTATTTTGTACATCAGGCGATGGATTTCTAGTAATGCATTTTATTTTGTGGGTATTATTTATGTGTTGCACAAAGCTTGGATACCCAGTGTATTCCTGTGAATATCCGATTTTTTTTCAATTAAAGCAGAAATAATTAAGTTTTTTACCACCCAAAACTAAGTTTTCTGAAAGTTATTTTTACAGTTGCATTGTTTAGAGAAATGGTGGTTGGTACCGTATGTGCGTTCATTTCTGTTTCGATGCAGTTTAAATTCTTGTAAATCACCCTTTGCTTTTGTAGTATTTTCTATTTTATTACTAATGAAACTATAGGCATATTTTTTAACATATGCTTCAACAAACACTTTGTACAGTAACAGTTAATATGCCTTCACATTGCTGAGCTTACCGAAAGATTCATTATTTTCTTATCAATTTATATAAAGAATGTTGGTGTATGCAAGTGCGTGCGTGCATGTGTGTGCGTATCCGCGCACAACACCCCCCCCCCCCNNNTTCGCCCTTTGCATTCTCGCCCTTTATACTCCTTTTCAAGAGATTAGGGGCTGATAGTATAGCTGTTTGTAACTGTTGTTCAGCCCCACTGAACAACAGCCGTATACTGATCTTACGTGATCTCTTTTTTGTGTTTCTGTGTGTAGTTTGTGTCTGTGTGTCTTCCCTAAAAAGTTTTGAACACGTGAACCGAATGTGTCACTAGACTCAGTACACATATAGTACTTAGTAAGGACATCCTACTTTTACAGTTTCCGACCACACCAAGTGCCTACTTACTTCGTATCTCGGGAAACAATTAACAGATTCCTACCAAATTTGGCAAACAAGTAGTATTGTGGCAAGTTATGTAAACTGGTGTGTTTTTAGTTGGTCACACAAACATTTACAAAATGGCGGTTATATAGCCATTTTAAAGTATACTATATTTTCGAAACCATACGATCAGTTTCCAACTTAACTTTGTAATCAGGCTATATATATATATNTTTAAAGTATACTATATTTTCGAAACCATACGATCAGTTTCCAACTTAACTTTGTAATCAGGCTATATATATATATTTCTAACATGAAATGTATCTTCATAGAGCCTCTTTTGTCCGGCAATTTGTAAGATAGTGACACNTATATATATATATTTCTAACATGAAATGTATCTTCATAGAGCCTCTTTTGTCCGGCAATTTGTAAGATAGTGACACATAAAGAAATAAAGTTTTTGTCATATCTTGGCAAAAACTCAACCGATTCCTACCAAATTTGGCAACCAAGTGGTACTGTGACAGGTAATGTAAACTTGTATGTTTTAATTGGTCCAGTCACCTATTTTAAAATGGTGCGGCCAAATTGCCATTTTAACTTAATATGCTATATCATGGGAACCACAATCTATTGGCAGTATATATTACATTACATCTATCAAATGTTTTTACACAATGTTTCTTTTGTCTGCCATTTTGTTAGATGGCATCCCATGGAAAAAATACAATTGTTATATCACATATCTAGAAAACACTAATAGATTTCTACATAATTTGACAAATACATAGCACTATGGCAAGCCATGTAAATTAATATGTTTTCAGTGGGTCGGAAACTTATTCTCAAAATAAATTTCAACATAACTGTGTATGCTGGTAGTATCTATTACATCCATTGAATGCCTATATGGATGCTAATTTTTGTGCAATTGTGCAAGATAGGCCTACTTAAATTATGTAAGTTTACATTTATACAGAACCTCTTTTTTAGGCAATTTTGTGTGATAGCACCAGGTAAGAAAATAAATTTGTTATGCCTTAACTAAGATTCTATTCGAATTATTTGCACCAATTTTACACAAGTAGCGCCATAGTAGGTTATGTAAATTTATATGTTATATGTTGATCAGACATTTTCAAAATTACAGTACCATAAATACTTTACTTTAGTAAACCGTATTTTCAAAGCTTTAAGACTGATAACATTCAAAGTTAATATTCTGAATTCTACTTCCTTATTGCAANAGTAAACCGTATTTTCAAAGCTTTAAGACTGATAACATTCAAAGTTAATATTCTGAATTCTACTTCCTTATTGCAGATTACTGCATGTTAGCTTATGGTACTAGGTTTTCTGGGTTTGCATTCTGGATAATGCATGTGTGCATTTGTAATACTCTTGCTACTGTCGCATATGTTTTCAGGGTGTCCTGCGATCGGGAAATGCGGGAAATGTAGANAGTCCTGCGATCGGGAAATGCGGGAAATGTACAGGAATTTTTTCTGGGTTATGAAATCTGCATAAGAACTTCACAAATGGTGATATGGGAAATTAACTGTAAGTAACCAACATCTAATTTAAAAGACAGAATACCACAACTAGATGGATGTGTTATTGAGGATGATTATTGAGCATTATCATTAATCTCGCTGAATGTGTTATTTCCACATCCATCGTTATAACACAGGCAATATCAACCAGAGAAGAGAAAAAACATAGTCTTTAGTGTAACTATACAAGAGTATGATTTTTAAGTATTATCATTCAATACGCTGAATGTGATATTTCCACATCCATCGTTATAACACAGGCAATATCAACCAGAGAAGTGAACAAACAGTTTGTTTAGTATAACATTTCAAGAGGATGATTATTGAATATTATCATTCATTTCGCTGAATGTGTTATTTCCAAATCCATCGTTATAACACCGGCAATATCAGCAAGAGAAGCGAACAAACACAGTGCTTAGTATAACTTTTCAATAGGACGATTATTGAGTATTAGCGTTCATTTCGCTGAATGTGTTAATTCCACCTTCATCATTATAACACAGGCAATATTAAGCCACAGAAGCGAACAAACACAGTATTTAGTATAACTTTCCAAGAGGATGATTCTATAGTATNACAGGCAATATTAAGCCACAGAAGCGAACAAACACAGTATTTAGTATAACTTTCCAAGAGGATGATTCTATAGTATTATCATTAATTTCATTGACATTGGTATTTCCACATCCATCGTTATAACACAGGCAATATCATCCTGAGAAGCGAACAAACACAGTGTTTGGTAAAACTTTTAAAGATAATAATTATTGAGTATTATCATTCATTTCGCTGAATTTGGTATTTCCACATTTATCGTTATAACACAGGCAATATAAACCAGAGAAGCGAACAAACACAGAGTTTAGTATAACTTTTATAGATAATGGTTATTGAGTATTATCATTCATTTTGTTGAATGTGTTATTTCCACATCCAACTTTATAACACAGGCAATATCAACCAGAGAAGCAAATAAACACAGTGTTTTGTAGAACTTTTAAGATGATTATTATTGAGTATTGTCATTCATTTCCTTTGAATTTGGTATTTCCACATTCATCATTTTAACACAGGCAATATCAATCCGAGAAGCTATCAAGCACGGTGTTTAGTATAGCTTTTCTAGACGATGATTTGACGTGGTCAAGCTTGGCTACGGTGGAAAAGCCAACTTGACCCACGGTGTTACCGGAGTTGATGAAGTGATATTTATGTGCCCGGCGCCACAGCTCTGCGGTGAGGTGATGAGATTGGGGGCCGNGTTACCGGAGTTGATGAAGTGATATTTATGTGCCCGGCGCCACAGCTCTGCGGTGAGGTGATGAGATTGGGGGCCGTTTCTGGTCGATGGCCTAGGGGACTCTGGTGAACACTCTGTCACACACGATGGCGAGGCTGTAGGCCACATCGCACACCTTAATTAATTATAAATAAAACAAACAATGCTTGTTGAGGTATTTATTACCTGAGACTCGTTACNGTTACCAGAGTTGATGAAGTGATATTTATGTGCCCGGCGCCACAGCTCTGCGGTGAGGTGATGAGATTGGGGGCCATTTCTGGTCGATGGCCTAGGGGACTCTGGTGAACACTCTGTCACACACGATGGCGAGGCTGTAGGACACATCGCACACCTTAATTAATTATAAATAAAACAAACAATGCTTGTTGAGGTATTTATTACCTGAGACTCGTTACTGCACACACATCTATAACACAATACACATGGCCTAAATGGCCCGGAAACTGTGAGCGACCACGTGGTCTTTATAATGTGAAACTCGAATACACTTAACATTTCCCGATAAATAATAACTGTGCTCTCCCCTCGGTGCTATGCAAGTCAAATAATGAATCAGATGAAAATAATGATTTAAATTGTGACCGATGTCTCTGGATACCCACTCAACTGATGATGTCGTTGCTAAGGCCTCTGCGGAGCGAGAGGCTTACACGTCCGGGTCTGTTGAAGTGCTGACGAGTACTGGGGGGAAGCGTGCACCGGCTTCCGCCACCTGAGCGCAGCCGACGCCACATGGTGAAACAATGAAACACAATATACACTAAAAATGATAATGATATGAAAGGGACATGAATTAAATTAAACTAAGAGTACATAATTTTCCCTAAAACAATACACAAAAAAATGATAATACTTACTTTAAATGTTTCCATCGTACCAGCCACAGTATTGCCAAATGTAAAATGTCACATGTCTCTGGCTGTGGCTGTGCAGACTGTCTCCCATGATGACAAAACAAATGATATTAACTATATACACTGATGCTATTAATAAATACACTGATCATAGTATACTGATGAAATACACTGACATGGAATAAATTAGAAACACTAATGCACTTGCACTCATGCCCACAAGCTTGTCGGTGTGGTGTGTCTGGTGTGTGGATAATACTACGGCAGTCACAGTGGGCATAAAGGACTCGTGAATGTGCGGTTCAAGTCAGACTATTAAGAACTATCATTCATTTTTTCTGAATGTGTTATTTCCACATCCATATTTCTAACACAGGCAATATCAACCAGAGAAGCGAGCAGACACAGTGTTTAGTACAACTCTTGAAGAGAATGATTAGTGAGTATTATCATTCCTTTCGCTGAATGTAATATTTCCACATCNGTGTTTAGTACAACTCTTGAAGAGAATGATTAGTGAGTATTATCATTCCTTTCGCTGAATGTAATATTTCCACATCCATCATTATAACACAGGCAATATCGATCATAAAAGTGAACAAACGCAGTCTTCATTAAATATTTTCAACAGTATGATTATTTATTATTATCATTCTTTTCGCTGAATGGGTTATATTCTCATCCATTGTTATATCACAGGCAATATCAACAAGAGAAGCTAACAAACACAGAGTTTAGTATAACTTTTCAAGAGGACGATTACTGAGCATTATCATTCATTTCGCCTAATGTGTTATTTCCACATTCATCGTTATATTACAGACAATACNGGACGATTACTGAGCATTATCATTCATTTCGCCTAATGTGTTATTTCCACATTCATCGTTATATTACAGACAATATGAACCAGAGAAGCTAACAAACACAGTGTTTAGTATAACTTTTCAAGAGGATTAATATTGAGTGTTATAATTCATTTCGATGAATGTGCTATTTTCACATCCATCGTTCTAACACAGGCAATATCAACCAGATGCGAGCAAACACAGTGTTTAGCACAACTCTTCAAGAGGATGATTATTGAGTATTATCATTCATTTCGCTGAATGTAATATTTCCTCATCCATCATTATAACACAGGCAATATCAATCATAGAAGCGAACAAACACAGTCTTTAGTATATCTTTTCAAGAGGATGATTATTTAGTAATATAATTCATTTCGCTGAATGTGTTATATCCTCATCCATTGTTGTATCACAGGCTATATCAACAAGAGAAGCGAACAAACACAGTGTTTAGTGTAACTAATCAAGAGGATGAATATTGAGTATTATCAACCATTGAGCTGACTTTGATATTTCCACATCCATCGTTATAACATAGGCAATATCAACAAGAGAAGCGGACAAACACAGTGTTTAGTATAACGTTTCAAGAGGACGATTATTGATTATTATTATTTATTTAACTGAATGTGATATTTCCACATTCATCGTTATAACACATGCAATATCAACCAGAAAATCGAAAAAACACGCTGTTTAGTATAACTACTCAAGAGGATTATTATTGGGTATTAGCTTTCATTTTGCTGAATGTGTTATATCCTCATCCATCGTTTTTTCGCAGGCTATATCAACCAGAGAAGCGAACATACACAATATTTAGTATAAATTTTCGAGAGGATGATTATTGAGCATTATCATTCATTTCTCTATATGTGTTATTTCCACACCCATCGTTATAACACAGTCAATATCAACCAGAGAAGCGAACAAACGGAGTGTTTAGTATAATTTTCCAAGAGGATGATTATTGTTTATTATCACNCAATATCAACCAGAGAAGCGAACAAACGGAGTGTTTAGTATAATTTTCCAAGAGGATGATTATTGTTTATTATCACACATTTCTCTGAATGTGTTATTTCCACAGCCATCGTTTTAACACAGGCAATACCAACCAGAGAAGCGAACAAACACAGTGTTTAGTATAACTTTTCAAAATGATGATCATTGAGTATGTGCAGTTCACTTTCCTCAGTTTACTCCCTTCTCTTTTGTGTAAAAAGCTAAGATATCGACAATACCTAGTCGTTGACAAATTCAACATTATCTAAGAAAATATATATAATAACAGAGAAGAAGCTTTGTTAAGAATAATTTTACAATATGTTGTGTTTGTTATGTTTCTTGCATCTCTATTTGTTAATACCTGTGTTTTCACAAGTGCTGTTGAAATCACATACTTGATAATAACTTGAAATTTTGAAATGATTAATGTCTATGTACTTTCGATACATTCGCTTTTAACACAATAGAGAATAACTGGGGAAGTGAACTGCAAATGTAGTTATGTATCACTTATCTTGTGTAAACTGCATTTAGATGAACAATAAGGCCTTATTCACAATACACTGTCGGCAGTCGGCAGTCAGCAGTCGGCTGTCGGCAGTCGAATANAGATGAACAATAAGGCCTTATTCACAATACACTGTCGGCAGTCGGCAGTCAGCAGTCGGCTGTCGGCAGTCGAATACAATTTACATCGTGCAGTCCATGATTTTGAAGTATTGTTTGTAAACGTCGCTAGATTTGTTTTGTAATAAAGAAACATTAGGAAAATTATTTTCTAGCCCGATGATATCCATACACCAAACCCAACTGGAAGGTAACAATTGATTTAATTCGTTAAGCTAAATTTTGTAAATTACCAAATATAATTTTAATTAAATATTTTAGGGTTATGTACCGATACTTTACACACATGAGATGATCTGTCTGTACAGGTAATCATGGACAACGATGATATATTTGTGTTTGCATCTGCTGTATCAGTACTGTCACTTGCTTATTTGGCATGGAAAAGACAAGCCAGGAGTGCAAGAAGGCGGTACTGGATACACCCTGAAAACAAGAATTCTGTCCTCAAAGAGGATGAATATTTCACTCTCTTTACAAGAATGAAAGAGAACAGCCATGACAGATTCAGAGAATACACTCGGATGGAGGTGTGACCATGGGATTACCTGTTGCAGTTGCTGAAACCACACCTGTCAAAATCGTCCTTTCGTCGGCCCATTAGTCCCGAAGAGAGATTGGCTATTACTATCAGGTACTTCAAACACTAAAACATTTTGCGCATAAAGGGGCAAAAAATATTACTACTCTTTTTATTCTCTTAAAGATAATTACTAGACACTTTGTTAATATCTGTATTGTATGCCATTGCAGGTTCCTTGCACATGGTGGCAGTAAAAAGACAGTTGCATGGAACTTTCGGCATGGCAACTCTACCATGCAAAAAGTAATAGAAGAAACATGCAATACCAAATGGACAGTTTTATGTGAAAAATATGTCAGAATTCCACACAGAGAAGGCTGGAAGAAAATCGTTGACGAGTTCTGGAGCCTCTGGAATTTTCCGAATTGCTTTGGTGCTGTGAATGGAAAGCTCATTGACATTCAAGCCCCAAAATACAGTGGGAATGAATATTTTAACTATAAATATAACAGTATTGTGCTGATGGCCATGTACGATGCCAGGTACAAATTTACCTGGGTGGACATTGGAGCATATGGTAAGTAATATATAAGTAGTGTGGAAATATACATCTTCAAAAAGTTTCCATTTAATTCCATGTCCTAATCATTATTACTAGAGTGATTATCGTGGCTTTTTAGTTGGTGTCATGCCTTTGTGGTTACAGTAACTATTTGTTGTACATTGTGTGCACATTTTTCTTAACAGTGACATGTAACTAGAAATCATTAAAATTTATAACCATTATTTATAACTTTGCTGTGTTTTGATCTCCAGCAATTGGACATTTGGGTGATTATTTCGTATTGCGTACCCAAATCACCCCAAAAAAAACACACTATATTATGTATCCTATGATACAACAAAACCCACCCAAAAAGTCGTATATTTTGTATCCAGACAGCACACTTCCGGAGCACATAGATGGTACTCTTCCAGGGCTCCTAGACACCGCCCTTTCGCGGCTCGGGTGAGTTGGCTACATGCGAAAACATAACTGAAGATTACCTACTGCTGGATGTAGGCAGTGTACCGCAGCTGGAAAATGAATAGCCCGAAATGACTGTTTTATAACTGTGTGCGTGTTCTTACGAATGTGAAATATTACATGAAAGGATTTGTGCCAAGTTTTCTACTATCCTAGAGTCTCCAACTTCATTAAACATGTATATAAATGCAAAAATTTGATTTTCTGTGTGGTTGTTGAGTGAATGTTATTTAATTCTGTGTGTGTTCAGTGATTTATTTTTTCTCCATTTATAAAACATAAGTATTTTCTTTCTTTTGAATATATTTATTGTGCTTGCTTTTTCCTTGAAGAAGGAACAAACACATGTTATATTTTTTCCTCTCTCTTTTGGATATGTTTATTGCGTTTGCTTTTCCCTTGGAGAAGGGACAAGTACATGCAATATTTCATAAAAAGGGTCTCTTATAACAGCATAATAATGATAGACTTATTTCCCTCACAATCGCGATTTAAGTATGTCGATGAGGAAAACTGGAAGCAATTTACAATCACAGTTTTGCATTCATTTTAATGCTTTATTCGTTCTGATGATAGTTCTCGAAACTAAACCAAGTGTGAGGTTCCTAGCCAAGTACAAAAAAGTTGAATATATATCAGCAAGGGGGACCAAATCGGACCTCCCCTGTGCTACCAAATTATTGCGCACCTAAATAACAAGTCATTTTAAACCTACACCATAAACAGTAATTATTTCACACTTTGAAATTTTTTTCTTTAATTAAAATTTTTACTTAAATTTTTTACCAACTACTCGTATACATTTTAAACAGACATCACAAACAACTAGCCATTAGCACTTTAATTTGTATCTAGTAAAACTCGTTTCCACTTTAAACTGATGCAAATAGCAACTCGCACACACTTTTTTTTACTCATCCTTGCATGTATCTGAAAATGAAAAAAATATATATATATATTTATATATATATATATTTTTCATTTATCCGTTTATTTAGTTTTTATACAAATGCAAACAATTTACCTTTCTATAAGAGAACTGCCTTCATCGCAGTTGTCTCCTTCGTGGCGAGTCTCCTTATGTATTGTAGCTGCATGCATTAGAAAAGAGTGCAGTCGTTGCCCGTATGGGTGGTTCTTTTTCCAAATGTATTCTGCCAAGTAGCCAGCCCACGACTTTTCCCATCTACCNGTTCGATGTTTTGTGTGTGAACTCTTAAAGATTCACCTTGTCTCAACTTTAGTTTGTTTCGGGTGTTAACTATTCCACTCTTTTCACTGCACACAAATTCCTTCCGGTGATTTACTTGCAGGTGACGATAGTCGTGCATGTCCAAGTTACTGTAACCTCACCAACACTCTGAAATTGTCGTAGTGCCCGGCACAATCCATTCACGAATACATTTGACTAAAGTCGCGGCGTCCCTCTTTTCCACCGGCACCAGGAAGAAATTAGTAGGATCACCTCTCTCCACACCGCCGAAAACCCACTGGCCATGAACTTTCCGTCCCTTGCGGTTTTTACGCTTACCCAACTTTGATTCGTCTATCTCGACTATTTTGCCAGGCCCGCCGATTCTTTTCCTGTAAGTTAACACCCAGTCTATGCACACTTGGCGGCAGAAATTCGACCAGGCGACGACTGTCTTGCCCGAGCACTTAAGTTCGTTTACTATAGTCTGCTGTCGGGGATACTTGATCAGGCACCACAATAAACACAACTCGGTGATCTTGCCCAGCGACAAATTTGAATCTCCCACGAAACTGCCCTGTCTTGCCGACACTTTAAAATTGCTTGTGCTATTCTCCATGCGCTGTCGACACCAGTAAAACAAACCTCGATTGTCCACGACCTTGGCTTCACCTTTTCTGCATCGTCTACACCGTATTGACGGTTTAAGGATGTCATGCTCGATGAGGATTGTGCTTACGTCCGGTGAGAAATAAATCAATTTCCGAGCGTTCAACATGGTGATTTTACACCCCTCACACACCATTGTACGTTTTCCTAATTGAAAACGTTTAGGTTTTAGGTAAAACCACATTTGGATACGCTAAACGGAACAATTGACTTGAACTTGTATTAATAATAACATTAACATTTTCTTGCAGAAATGACTGGTAATCTAACTGCAGTAAACTATTGAGTAGTGTTACATTACTGCATGTGCAGTTAAATTGGTGATTGTTCCGTATTGCATTCTCTTATGGTAAAACCATAGCAAACCCACGAGTGCAGTATCGAGTATCCACTCAAATTATTTACTTTACAAGTCAGTGTACTATTGCGTATCCAGTCGAATTCCGTTTAAATGTTATTATTAATACACAATATATATGTTGCATCTTAAATAAGTTATCAATTACCATTTTTATGTTTTATTAAGAGTTCTATGGAACATTAATTATTTTTCATCGTTTCACAACACAACACACAAAACACAAGTTTCCAAAACGAAGTTTCGTATGATAGTATAATTACTTCACTAAAGCCTTAGTATGGGAAAATGGGTTGCCGAAACAGAGTTTTCGGCCGACTGTATAAACATACATATTATTAAATATGTTTTCTAGAAACCTTGAAAACAAATTATATTTTCTTGGTAATTTTGAAAAGCCAGTTCCGTCACAAACTTTTGTTTCCTGTATTTATTCTGTTGCGAATATTCGGGACAAGCACTAGTTGAAGCATTGACCACCAGAGGTCTTAGAGGTCTTGTGTGTGTGGGCTTGGCGCCCAGTCTGTGTTGTGTTGTGGTTACTACATAACCTCACTCTGTTCTTGTCTCGTAATATTAGTACATACGTTTTGTTATGTGTTGTGTTTTCTATCTTCTCCCCCATATCCAACAACAGGTTATGGGCCTAGTCTATCCGCAGTAAAAGTTTCAACAGTTTGTTCAGTGACAAAAAAAAAAATCTGTCACGAAAAAAATGAGCTCCAACTCAGCTCTCCCTCTGATCGAAAAGCTAAAGGGACGCGAGAATTTTGATACCTGGAAGTTCGCAGTCAAAACTTATCTCGAGCACGAAGATTTATGGGGATCTGTGACTGAGGATATCAACTATGTCCATGTTCAAGATGCCACAACAGGCAAGGAAGCGTGGGATAAACTGTCGTCAGCCTTTGAAGACAGTGGACTCGAACGAAGAGTATCTCTTCTACGAATTTTGACCACGNGTGGGATAAACTGTCGTCAGCCTTTGAAGACAGTGGACTCGAACGAAGAGTATCTCTTCTACGAATTTTGACCACGACCCGCCTCGAAAATTGTTCATCCATCGAGGAGTATGTGAATAAAATTATCTCAACAGCGCACAAATTGAGAGCCGTCAAAATGGAGGTTAGTGACGAATGGGTAGGCACGATAATGCTCGCCGGTTTACCTGAAAAATACAGCCTAATGAACATGGGATTTGAGAGTGCTGGAATTCAAATCACGTCTGATTCCATTAAGATGAAATTGCTCCAGGATATTTCTGATTTTGGTCATGATTCGGGTGAAAAATCCGCTGCCATGTTCTCAAAACAGAACCGAGGTCCAAGTAAGTTCGCCACGCGAAAGCCAAACCCTTCATTCAGTTCATGCAACAACAGTTACAAACACCAACAAGGCAAAGGCCCGCGTTGTTACAAATGCAATGGGTTTTACGGTCATATCGCAAAAGATTGTGATCGGGTTCCGGATGATGATAACGGTGATAAACGTCAAAATAAAAACGAATCAGAGGGTTCAATGTTTACCGCCCTGTCAGTGCAGTGTTCTCCAGAAGAAAACGAGTGGTTTCTTGACTCTGGCTGTTCCGTTCATTTGGCCAAAAATCAGAACTGTTTTGTGAACGACCTCAGGCCCGCAAAGGTCGGCTTCAGCACCGCGAATCATCAAGGAAGTATGAACTCTAATAGTGTTGGTGACATAAAATTACCAGTTAAGGTTGATGGAAACGTGCTGCCAGTAAATATAANAGTATGAACTCTAATAGTGTTGGTGACATAAAATTACCAGTTAAGGTTGATGGAAACGTGCTGCCAGTAAATATAAGATGTGTCTATCTCGTTCCCGAGTTGAGAGTCAATTTGCTTTCGGTCAGCCAAATTGTGAACAATGGGAACTCAGTTGTTTTCGACTCTAAATATGCGCGAGTTCTTGATGCAAACAATGAAGTTCTGGCGTCAGCGACCTTGAAGAACAATTTGTTCAAGTTGGATTTGGATGCACCTGGCTCGACTTTTTTCACAGTTTCAAATTCAGGTATGTTGTGGCACAGTCGTTTAGCACACGTTGGTCTATCGAGTTTGGAAAAATTGAAAACTTTGGTCCATGGATTTGGATTAAACTCTAACTTGAAGGTGCCTGAAGGTTTTGTGTGTAAACCATGTGCACTTGGCAAAAGTCAGAGGTTGTCTTTTCCTGACAGTGAGTCTAGATCTACTAGAATTCTAGAGCTCATACATTCAGAAATAGCAGGACCATACACAGGTTCTTTCTCTGGGTCCCGNCTAGATCTACTAGAATTCTAGAGCTCATACATTCAGAAATAGCAGGACCATACACAGGTTCTTTCTCTGGGTCCCAGCACATGATTACGTTTCTAGATGATTTCAGCCATAAAATTTTCGTCTATTTTCTGAAATCTAAGGACCAAGCTTTCAACTGCTTAGTTCACTTTAAGGCCTATGTTGAAAACCAGACGGGCAAAAAAATTCGAATTTTGAGGACTGATAACGGTGGTGAATATTGCAGCAAGAAGATGCATCAGCTTCTATCCTCCGCAGGTATTGAGCATCAGAATACTGTCCCGCACACCCCACAGCACAATGGGAAGGCAGAAAGGCTCAACAGAACCATAATGGAGTGCGTCAGATGTCTACTCAATGAGTCAGAGCTACCCAACTCATTCTGGGCCGAGGCTGCTAACACCGCAGTGTATATACTCAACCATTCTCCCACCAGATGTGTCGCAAAGACTCCAGAAGAGCTCTGGTCAGGTAAAAAACCTACAGTGAGGCATTTACGCGTGTTTGGTTGCAAAGCATATGCACATATTCCGGTGGCCACTCGCAAGAAATTTGATCCTAAATCAAAACCGCATATTTTGATTGGTTATAGTTCCACAAGTAAAGCCTACAGATTTTTTGACGTGGAAAAATCCACGGTTTTTGTCTCGAGAGATGTCATTTTTCTGAGAACGAAAAAGGTTTAGTGCTACTCAGCAAATCTGGTGATACTTCGAGGAATGAATTTTTTCTTCCTNTTTTTCTGAGAACGAAAAAGGTTTAGTGCTACTCAGCAAATCTGGTGATACTTCGAGGAATGAATTTTTTCTTCCAGATTCGTGTGGAACTGATATTTTTTCAGATAACGACTGTTCTGAAACTAATGATGAATCAATGTCTTCGGATTCCTNGATTCGTGTGGAACTGATATTTTTTCAGATAACGACTGTTCTGAAACTAATGATGAATCAATGTCTTCGGATTCCTCTACAGCCTTGATGTTTGAGGAACAAACGGAAGATTTTCCCGGGTTTCCTGATGATCCAGATGAATCAGATCTTGACGCCGCTTCGTCAACTGCTGGGACCGTGGGACTGATGTAAGGATGAGCTGGGCAACAATATGAAGAAGAAAGTACGCAGGGAAGAACCCGTGAAAGAAGACAGCTGACTCATCTACAGGATTATCTACTCTATTTCGCCTCAACCGCTACTACAAAACTAGGTGAGTACCAGCTACTTCGAGAGAGAGCGGGACTACCTCTTGAATGGTGCAAAGCCATGGACAGAAAGTACAAGGTGCAAATGGATAATGGAACATGGGAATTGGTGAATCTACCGCCCGGACGAAAACCCTTGAAAAGTAANACCCTGACTACATTCCTACTCGACCCGTTGTTATTGAAGAAGAAAGTACGCAGGGAAGAACCCGTGAAAGAAGACCGCTGACTCATCTACCCGATTATCTACTGAATTTCGCCTCAACCGCTACTACAAATGATCCACTCATGGTCGATGAAGCTCTCTCTTGCCCTGATGGAGATGAATGGCGCAAAGCCATGGACAGAAAGTACAAGGCGCAAATGGATAATGGAACATGGGAATTGGTGAATCTACCGCCCGGACGAAAACCCTTGAAAAGTAAGTGGGTGTTCAAAACTAAAATGGATGCTGCGAACAAGGTGACCCACAAGGCTCGGCTAGTCGTAAAGGGCTGCTCCCAGATCAAAGGTGTTGACTATGAGGAGACGTACTCCCCAGTCATTCGTTACAGTTCCATCCGATATCTTCTGACGCTAGCTGCTGAATTCGCCCTCGACATTGACCAGATGGACGCAGTCACCGCGTTTCTTCAAGGGGACTTGGCTGAAGAAATTTACATGCTGCCTCCGGAAATATATGACAAAGCAGATAAAGTCTGCCGTCTGAAGAAAAGTTTATATGGCCTGAAGCAGTCTAGCAGGGTCTGGAACATTAAGCTTGACAAATGTTTGAAAGACGCCAACCTCCAACAATCGAGTTCGACTCTTGCATTTACTACAGAATTGAAAATGGGAAGATTCTGATTGTGGCCGTTTATGTTGATGATCTTTTGATTTTGTCTAATGACAGCCAAATGGG
>NQII01000307.1:235584-264532 GCA_002778355.1 Clitarchus hookeri
TATGACAAAGCAGATAAAGTCTGCCGTCTGAAGAAAAGTTTATATGGCCTGAAGCAGTCTAGCAGGGTCTGGAACATTAAGCTTGACAAATGTTTGAAAGACGCCAACCTCCAACAATCGAGGTTCGACTCTTGCATTTACTACAGAATTGAAAATGGGAAGATTCTGATTGTGGCCGTTTATGTTGACGATCTTTTGATTTTGTCTAATGACAGCCAAATGGGGGGAGAATTGAAGAAGAAATTGACGTCAACTTTCAGGATGACTGACATGGGAAAAGTCAAATACATTCTGGGGTTTGAAATCAAACGTGATCAGAATGAGAAGAAAATTTGGATCAATCAATCTCGCTACATTGAACAAATGTTGAAAAGGTTCAACATGAAGGATTGTAATCCCTCCGAAACGCCCATGGCGCCAGGGTTGAAGCTGTCTGAGGAGCAGTGTCCGACGACATCGACAGAGAGGCTGGAGATGAATAAAATACTGTATCAAGAGGCGGTGGGAAGCCTCCTATTTGCATCTCAAGTATCTCGCCCAGACATAAGTTTTGCAGTGAGCTATGTCAGCCGATTTAACGCTAATCCAGGAAAAGTGCACTGGGGCGCCGTCAAGAGAATTTTTAGATACCTCAAGGGTACTGCTAATTTCCAGCTTGAGTTTTCTGGTCAGAAGGATAAGGTGACCAACCTGATTGGCTACTCCGACTCAGACTGGGGCAGCGACGTTGATGGAAGGCGTTCAGTGACTGGTTATGTTTTCATGAAAAATGGCTCCGCTTTGTCATGGTCAACAAAGAAGCATCCAACAGTCGCATTGAGTACTACAGAAGCTGAATACATGGCCATGTCATCTGCCGTACAAGAAGCGCTCTGGTTACGAGGTTTGTCTTTGGAATTGTTTCCTGCATCAGCAAAGAGACCTACTGAGCTACGAGTTGACAACCANCTCCGACTCAGACTGGGCCAGTGACGTTGATGGAAGGCGTTCAGTGACTGGTTATGTTTTCATGAAAAATGGCTCCGCTTTATCATGGTCAACAAAGAAGCATCCAACAGTCGCATTGAGTACTACAGAAGCTGAATACATGGCCATGTCATCTGCCGTACAAGAAGCGCTCTGGTTACGAGGTTTGTCTTTGGAATTGTTTCCTGCATCAGCAAAGAGACCTACTGAGCTACGAGTTGACAACCAGGGAGCGCAGAACCTCGCTCTGAATGGCGCTTACCAGGCGCGAACGAAACACATAGATGTGCGCCACCATTTCCTACGTGAGCGAATCCGCGCAGGTGAAATCAGTCTCATTCACGTTGCCACGAAGGATATGGTTGCTGATTCTTTTACAAAGCCGCTCAACAGGGANGCTTTGTCATGGTCAACAAAGAAGCATCCAACAGTCGCATTGAGTACTACAGAAGCTGAATACATGGCCATGTCATCTGCCGTACAAGAAGCGCTCTGGTTACGAGGTTTGTCTTTGGAATTGTTTCCTGCATCAGCAAAGAGACCTACTGAGCTACGAGTTGACAACCAGGGAGCGCAGAACCTCGCTCTGAATGGCGCTTACCAGGCGCGAACGAAACACATAGATATGCGACACCATTTCCTACGTGAGCGAATCCGCGCAGGTGAAGTCAGTCTCATTCTCGTTGCCACTAAGGATATGGTTGCTGATTCTTTTACAAAGCCACTCAACAGGGAAAAGCTGCTGAACTGTTTGATTCAACAGGGACTTATCCAAAATAGGGAGTGTGTTGTGAATATTCGGGACAAGCACTAGTTGAAGCATTGACCACCAGAGGTCTTAGAGGTCTTGTGTGTGTGGGCTTGACGCCCAGTCTGTGTTGTGTTGTGGTTACTACATAACCTCACTCTGTTCTTGTCTCGTAATATTAGTACATACGTTTTCTTATGTGTTGTGTTTTCTATCTTCTTCCCCATATCCAACAACATATTCCACATAATACACTATTGCAAGATTTACCTGTAGTTCAAATACTATGTATTTGTTTATTATTGGTTTAGCAATATTTTTGGTTTTTGTTTCTATGCCCAGCACAGCTCCTTCTCTACATTTTATATCTCTAGTGCCAAAGAATACGCATGGATGCTTAGAAATTTGAATATTTAAGCCAATTTGTAACCGGGTCTGTAGTCGGCAATTTTAATTTCGCGCCATTTTACAACTCGTGGTCGCTANGAATTTCGCGCCATTTTACAACTCGTGGTCGCTATCCACATTTTTGAAAATTCACACGTGCATCAATTGATGTACACAGAATGTTCGAAAATTACTGTTTGGGTTGAGTTCGGTTAAACCGATTGATCCACCAGTTCANCCAAAGAATACGCATGGATGCTTAGAAATTTGAATATTTAAGCCAATTTGTAACCGGGTCTGTAGTCGGCAATTTTAATTTCGCGCCATTTTACAACTCGTGGTCGCTATCCACATTTTTGAAAATTCACACGTGCTTCAATTGATGTACACAGAATGTTCGAAAATTACTGTTTGGGTTGAGTTCGGTTAAACCGATTGATCCACCAGTTCAACCACCCTGAAAATTCGGTGGCTAATTTTCNAACCACCCTGAAAATTCGGTGGCTAATTTTCAACCATTACAAAAATACATAAGTAATTTGTACATCGAGTTTTACAAATGGGCTGTGAGAATTTTAGAATTTTTGTTTAATGGCATTAATATGTGCCTGGGAGCAGAATAAAAACAGCTGAAAATCAACCTGATGTTTGAAAAATGTCTCAACCGGTGTACACCGGTGTTTGAACCACTGGTGGATCCATTGATGAATTTCCGAATACATGCATCTGCATTTTCAGAAATANAAAAAAAAAACCGGTATAAGCATAGATAAATGTACTTAAGACTATACAACTGAGTGACAGTTTGTCTCAACAAGAAATACTTCAGTGCTTACACTGATATGATGGTCAAGTTTTTTCGAACCATTATATCCACCGGTTCAACAAGCCTNAGAAATACTTCAGTGCTTACACTGATATGATGGTCAAGTTTTTTCGAACCATTATATCCACCGGTTCAACAAGCCTGAAAGGTCGATGGATAAGGTGGACGTGCACCGGAACATCAACCAATGAATTTTCGAACACAAACTTGCAAACACAGTGACTTGTGGGGGTTCCAGGGGTAGTGAAGAGAGTTCCCACCTTACCTTGCTTATCTCATTAATGGGTGGACTGATGAATTTTCCTGGCACCACAACTCAGTGAGCATGAGTTAATTAAGGGTCGTGCGGTCGACGGCCTGTGGGCCGTTGCAGTCCTCTGCTGGTAGATGTAGATGATGCAGATAATCTAACATGCCTTGTGTGCAGGGCCGTCTTAGGCCAGCAGGGGCCCTTGCGCACATAGAGTTTGGGGCCCTTTTAGAAAGCTAAAAAAACGTGAATAAAAACATCAGAATATACTTTTGTTTAGGTAGTGACTTTATTGATTACTATTGTTAGCTATATACAAATCAAATATAAGTGAAGTGATTACTGGTTTGGGAATTTGACTTATGTTGATGTTAAAGGTTTCTTTCGAGATTTCTGTTGTGCAACATCTCCTATTATGTCCTCAAAGTCCATTTTTTTTTAAGGATATCACTTTCTATGCACATTATTGTCAAATTAGTAAGTCGTTCTTGTAAAATAGTTGTTCGTAATTCATTTTTTATTCTTTTTAGCCGTGAAAATGATCGCTCTCCACTACAATTGGTTACCATTAGGCAAACGAATATCCTTGAAGCAACTTCCACATTCGGGGAAGTTTCTTATAATTTATCTGCCTTTATTAGATTATGTAAGGCTGAGGTACTTAAGTCCACTGATTCATTGGCAAGGTTTTTCAAGTACTGCCTTAAATAAAAACATTCTGATTTGAGCTCATTATCGTTAATGTCTTCGTGATAGAATTCTGCAAATTGTTTGCATTTATTTGTCAACTGGTCAGAATCGATTGTTTTTGACTGAGAAATAAAACTAAAACGTTTGTTAATTCNTGTTTGCATTTATTTGTCAACTGGTCAGAATCGATTGTTTTTGACTGAGAAATAAAACTAAAACGTTTGTTAATTCCCTTGTATGATTCCGATAATTTCTTTAAATGAGCATCCAATGTGTAGATTATAGGAAGAAATGTTTATATACAAAATTTTTCTTTGCCATTCAACTGCACAGTCTCTGATGGTCCTTAAATGTGCGCTACTGATATAATAGGNGTTTGCATTTATTTGTCAACTGGTCAGAATCGATTGTTTTTGACTGAGAAATAAAACTAAAACGTTTGTTAATTCTCTTGTATGATTCCGATCATTTCTTTAAATGAGCATCCAATGTGTAGATTATAGGAAGAAACGTTGATATACAAAATTTTTCTTTGCCATTCAACTGCACAGTCTCTGATGGTCCTTAAATGTGCGCTACTGATATAATAGGCAGGAGATGTTAAAAGTTTTGTTGCAAAGTCCATTGTCATGGCATTATTCTGTACGCTTATGCTTGTTTTATTGATAATTGCCGAAAGGTCATTCCATATCTCCATTAGGAGAATGGTCTCCAGTTTTTCAATTTTTTTGGCAAGGCTTTGAGCCTCGTTTCTTGTTTCTCCTGGTTGATCGGTGTTTCTGGCAATTAATGTTAAGGCTTTAAAAATATGACTGTAACATTTACACAAATGGTTAAGAGCATCAGCGGGCGCAGACCATCTGTTTTCAGAGAGGGACTTCAGAACTTTATTTGCACCTAAACATTCTGTCAAAATTTTCCATCGATTGTTTGAACCCGAGAAAAAATTAAACAATGTTTGGATGAATTGGAAGTATGCTACTGCTTCTGAAACACATCCAACCGTCTGAACACCTACTAAATTAAGTGAATGTGCAGCACATGGGACAAAAATTGCAAATTCACATTTTTCTTTTATTCTTGCCTGAAGACCAGAATAATTCCCAGCCATATTTGATGCATTATCGTAACTCTGCCCGCGACAGTTCTTTATCGGAATATCAAGACTTTCCAAAAAGTTTAAAACAGTATCTGCTATATATTGAGCCTTATGCTCCTTCATAGGTAAAAATTGCAAAAATTCTCAATGGGCGCTCCATCTTTTACGTACCGAGCAATAGAAGTCAGTTGGTCAACGTGGGCCATATCTGGTGTTGAATCCACGCTTATTGAGTAGTATTTCACTGCTTTTAGTTCGTTAACAATCGTCGCTAACACTTNGTTCTTTATCGGAATATCAAGACTTTCCAAAAAGTTTAAAACAGTATCTGCTATATATTGAGCCTTATGCTCCTTAATAGGAGCAATAGAAGTCAGTTGGTCAACGTGGGAGATATCTGGTGTTGAATCCACGCTTATTGAGTAGTATTTCACTGCTTTTAGTTCGTTAACAATCGTCGCTAACACTTGCTGTCCTATTATATTAATAAATTAATTGCAAATATTTGCAGCACATATGATGAACTTCCTTTTCCACGGCTTCCGCAGTTTTGCATATGATCAGCAAGAAAAGGGTCAAATTCACTTATTAGTTCAAAGCATCCCAAATAATTCCCGTTATTTTGAGACCCCTGTTCTCATGCTCCATTAATAAGTTACTTTTATGCTTCCAATCTTTATATCCACTAGAAGAACTCAAACTATTGCCCATAGTATTATTAAAAAGATGGCAGCAATAACAATTCACAGATTTCTTCGATGGCGAATGTAGGAGCCACTTTCTTTCCACACAATCACCATTCGTCAATTTGCAAGTGGAAACATTCCTAGTCAAGTTTCTAGTTTTTGTTTTACCGCTTAGATCAGGAAAACTTGTGGAAGTTTCGGAGATGTCACCATTTTTATTTTGGAAAAACTCAAACTCTTTGCGAGTTCAAATATCGCGTACTTCTTGCATTAAAATCTCATCACAGTACGTACCAGGGTCGTAAGATATATTTTCCAAAATACTTGCAGTTCGTAAGTCGCAGTAGCTTAAACTGGAAGATCCAGGCTGTGATGTGTGTGTGACTGTCTATAAATCTGAAACTGATGAACTCGAAGCACTAATTTTATCTTCTATGCCAAACATGGGCCCGGTTTCTGAGCTTTGAGATTTAGAGGCATCTTGAGATGCGTAAAAAATGAGGTTAGTTTAGGTATTTTTCTAATACACTGAAGAGCCAAAAAACTGGTACACCTGCCTAATATCGTGTGGGGCCCCCCGAGCACACAGAAGTGCCGCAAGACGATGGGGCACGGACTCGACTAATGTCTGAGGGTATGCAGGAGGCAATTAACACCATGAATCCTGCAGGGCAGTCCACAAATCCAATCTGCTCCAATTTGAGAAAGGGTTGCACGGCTGTCACGTTTAATGATTCTCGTCAGTCGTGGTTTGTCCCTTTTTTTCACGATCTTTTTCTGGGCACAGCGATGTCGAAGGTGTGATGTTTTACCGGATTCCCGATATTCATGGTACACTCATGAAATGGTCGTATGGGAACATCCAAATGTTATCGCTACCTCGGAGATTCTATGTCCCATCTCTCGTTCGCCAACTATAACACCATGTTCAAACTCACTTAAATCTAGATAACCTGCCATTGTAGCAGCAGTAACCGATCCAGCTGCCGACCGCATCGCGTTACTCTTATTGGTTCCATACCTCTGTTATGCATACACACTCCTATACCAGTTTGTTTGGCTCTTCAGTGTATTTTCTTTTTGAGCTGTAATTTTTTTATATTTTTTCTGAACCACTTAAATATGTTCTTTTCGACATAATTAAACAAGACAACAAAACACACACAACACTTACGTTAAGATACTGTATAATTTATATTAAGTTAGCAAGTAAACAAACGAATCGTTTAAGTTTGAAACATCAGGGGAATCCTGATCCAATCGACAGCGTCGACATCTATGTATATGTGCGTGCGTCATCTACACATTGTAAGCACGCACCGTAGGTAGCGTTAATGTAGGTGACCGCTAGATGGCATAGTTTCGCCTTGATAACCAAGTTGATGGTAAGTTGACATATATATACTGTCGCACGCTACCACAATCTGATATCAAGATGACTACAAAAATTTAACATGCAAGTTAATCGGCGACGACGGCATTTCGAGGTCCCCATCAGGTCGGGGGGCCTGAGCTTGTGCCCCACGTGCCCTTATGGAAAAGACGGAACTGCTAGTGTGTTTTCACTATTACATTGGTTAGGTTGTGAGACACCTCACACACTTTTGCTTAACACTTTTGTTGTGCTGCAATTAGGCGCAGTGCCCTAACTACCCAGAGGGCTTTAATACAGTAAAAAAACAAGGGTGGGCTTTAGACGTTTACTTGTGGTTTGTGATACATGAGCCCTTATACTACACATCCACAGTTAAGTGGACTCGGCACTCAGTTTGACGATGACCAACATAGAGAAAACGGCCTAGGCCATGAACATTAAGTTGAAGGATACACATAGCACGTTAAAGTCTGGATAAATGTCGCAGGTGTCAGATGGTCAACTCCTCAGCACGAAGAGAAAGAAAAATGTTCCGGTTTTAATAAGTTACTATTGTAGTGAAGTGACTACAGCCAAAGTTGCAGGTGCCAAGGGGGGTCCTGGCTGAGAGTAACTGCCATACTGCCGTTAGTCCGAGTGCAGAAGCCAGACTGAGCAACATGGCGTCGGCTTCCGCTAATGGTAGCTGAAGCCGGCACCAAAAATGTGTGGAAAATACACTGAGCCCTCTCACGACTAAACAAAATGACATACAATAAATTTATATGACATAAATTCTTATTGGTTTTATACCCGACTACTATTGAATTTTAATTATGTCTGTGAATGTGACACCACTGGGTATACCACTGGACTGAAGAATTGTAATAAAATAAACTAAGGCCAGAGTAGATATAGTCTGCTGAAATGGAAACATATTTTCGTTAGTACAATAAAATAAAATAAATAATTAGGATGAATAAAATATGTGTCTGAAAAATTGACACACCATTTCCTGCAGGCTTCCCCGATGGGCGAGTCCAGGTGTTCCAACCTGGGAGGGTTGGACGAGTCAATCCCTGAAAAGGGATGTAGATTGTGTTTGATATTAATACATAATTAACACTGATTTAAATGTCTATGGGCATGGAAGCACTTTTAATGAATTTAGGATATATTTCCCCACAATTTCACTTCACTCGGGTTCATGTGGCACACTTTCTCTGGCCAATAGGCCGATCGATGTCTCGGCACTGGGGTAGACGACAGGCTTCGCGGTGTGAGTTGCCCCGATGTTCCCTCCAATGGATTATATGCCTGACAACTTTGGTGTTCGTGGTACTTCATGTTGGGCTGCTTGTATTCGTCCCCAAGAGTTACTTCTTCAGGTGAATAAAGTAAGAAGTCACATGAGTCATGCAGTACATGACGACAAGGCGGGAGTGTTCTGTTGTCACCGGCACATTCTATCTTGCTCGTGGCCATGTGTTCGTCTCGGCTTTGGTGTCGGTTAGGTGGTGTAAGTGACTGTGGAGTTGTAAGTGGTCACGAGAGCACATGTGGACACCTAGTTCATGTCAACATGTGTAAATAAAAAAAGCACTTGTGAATGGCATAGTTATAGAAAACCAAAAGTTTATGTTAAATAGCAACTGAAACATTTTGTGCCATTCAATGTGCCCAAACATCGCAGAAAGAAAGACCTAATTTGTTATTTATAAATAAAAATAATGTTAAAGAAAATATAGTAGCACAATGTTTAACATGAGTTTACTGTATTATAAAGTTATTTTGCATGTATGAATTTATTCATTTGCATTCGTAACAAAAATATGATCAATTGGCGAATTTTCGAAAATGTGGCATATATCTTCGTATTGAGAGTTATTCTGTAGCTGCCATCAGTGACGGCTCAGATTTTTGAACCTCAGCATCGGGGTTGCGACGTCACTTTGTGTGCTTGGCGAGTTTAATGAACTTTTGATTAATGGTTTTTTTTTTTCGAGTTTTGAGGACTTTGCTCCCATGCTTAGTAACACTTTTCGTTTTTTTTCTTCGACTTTTATTGTCTTGAAATTTAAATTTTTGCTGGCTGTACAGTATATGTTTGCAAGGCCAAGTGATTTTAGCACGATTTAGGTGGTGATAATGATGACAACGACAATTTCCTTAGGATCCACTGTGTGTTCTTAGGGGGGTGGGGGCAANCGATTTAGGTGGTGATAATGATGACAACGACAATTTCCTTAGGATCCACTGTGTGTTCTTAGGGGGGTGGGGGCAATCGCGCCACACTTCCCACTAGAGTGATGTGCAAACACCACTCTGGTTAATCCAGAGTGAATTGAAGTCAAAGAAAGATGTTCTGCCCCCTCTCTACTAGTATTTTCTCAGATGCGTCAGTCTCAGTCACAGTCTCAAGTCGACAGTAACGGACGTGGAGGAGTGGCCCTGCCTCTTCATCAACACGACTTAGATATTTGCGGCACACAGCCTGGGTATTGTGATCGGCCAGTAAACGGGTCATCTCGAGCCTAGCCTTTAGTGTTAGCGGCCACAGTAAACTGCACCTTCTATTACTAGGCACACTGCTGGAAAGACACACACATTCCAGGAATTTCCCAGACTCTCCTCTCCCCCGCTCACCCCTTGGGGACAGAGCTGGTTGGGGACGCGATGTCTTACAAGCACAACCTTGATGTGCTGTTCTTCAGTGCTGGTCGCCAGTACATCCTGCCCAGTGCAGAACAAGTGCAAGGTGACTGCACTACAACACCTGCGGCTGCAATATCACACACGGAATTTACACAACCCCAACAACCCCACGCCCAATCAGAGATGGAAACGGAAACCCTAAGGAAGAACAAACAGCTGGATTTCTTTTCCCAGGCCACG
Source organism: Clitarchus hookeri (assembly GCA_002778355.1). Taxonomy (NCBI): domain Eukaryota; kingdom Metazoa; phylum Arthropoda; class Insecta; order Phasmatodea; family Phasmatidae; genus Clitarchus; species Clitarchus hookeri. The sequence continues at coordinate 245,486 of NQII01000307.1, forward strand.
NACCCCACGCCCAATCAGAGATGGAAACGGAAACCCTAAGGAAGAACAAACAGCTGGATTTCTTTTCCCAGGCCACACCATCACGACGTATCGCGACTTAACAATCTCTTTTGGCAGTTAGAAACAACTTACAATATATTTTCACTACTTAGCCATCGCCGAGTCCACTCGTGGGCTTGCTGGTGAAAAACAAAAAATCCTGTAGTTATTAAAAAAAAATTTTTACAAGCAGGTGGGAGTTCACTACTCTCCCTTTCCTCCACCCCTCTTGTGCGAGGGGACGGTGGTAAACATGAATAACGACCTGTCTGCTGGGAAAACCTGGTGGAAAAAATCAGCTGTGGTGGAAAACTGCCACAACCACAGATTGAAATGGGGCAGTGGACGGAGGCGCTTGCCTTTCCTAACCCACTGCATATAAATGATAACACCATTGGATGGTCAAGAGCCCCTCACGGGGCCTGAACCACCAATGCTCTGAGCTTCGACAGTGCTGAAAATCGGCGGACTAGTATTTTTTTCTGCCTATTAACAAAGATAATGGTTTCTACCCAATTGTCTTTTGTAGCATTTTCTGATAATGTATACAACCATTTTTAATTCTTTCCTGTCGAAAGGGCTTTTACGATGTCTATACCGGTTTTTCCCGTTCTCTTCTTAGTATAATAGTTAGTTAGGGAGGTTGTCGTGGCCTAAACGAGGCCATGGCAGCCCAATCTTCTTCTGCAGCGATGCATGTATCCTGACATTATTTAGGTAATTATGCAGTTTAGGGGCTTTTCTGCAAAAAAAAACCCGACAAGTGGTATATTTCCACTCTACTAACTATGCAGAACACGAATATACTAGGGGCATTAACATCAGACTAATTTGGTAATTTGTGGCCACCTAACCTAACAGAACCTAGCTCCACAATGAGTGAATCACTATTTTACATTTTTTAACAAACCTAGGATTGTTGGGTTTTAAACTAACCTAGGATTGTTGGGTTTTTAAACTAATCTAGGATTGTAGGGTGTTCATCTAACCTAGAATAGTAGGGTTTAAAACTAACCTCGTTTTTTAAGGTTTTAAACTAATATAAGAATTTAGTCAAATCTGGGACGTTAGGGATTTAAAGGATTCGTAAAACAGATGGAAGAATATAAATTAATTCACCTAGTTAGCGGCGAGTACGATTCGTCTGTCCTTGGCCAATTCAACTGTTGTACACCTTACCACACTCGAAGAAACAAGTTACACCCGCCACATAGGAGAATATTATGCACAGAAGCACACGTTCATAGGCGAAAACATGCATAGAAGCACTCGTTATTGCACTCTCAGTTATTAAATCGGCAGATTCGGACGTTACAAGTCGCGCCCGCAACAACACAACCACACTGTTTCGCTTCTGAATGGCAACTGAAATTCGATGACGATGACGTATAAAAGACCACTACGATGACGTCAACGACCTACAGCCAATAAGATGATGGCACAATGCCAAAATCACAAATATTAAGTAATCCGACGTAAAAAAAAGCGGCGGACAGCTTGTACTATTAACTATTTTATTTAATGTGTTCTATATTTATTTTAAAATTATGCCCTCCTGAATATCCGCGGCCGGTAGGTAGCGTGGGAAACAGCGTGGCACAGCCATTAAACGTGGCGACTGACGTAGACACACCGGCCAAACTGCTCGTACATTTCGCAATTTTGTTAAATTTTTTTTAATATGTTCTATTTATTTTAACACGACCCCCTCTTAAATATGAACAAGGTAAGCTGTGCAGAACCCATTAACTCTACTTTTGTTGGTCTAGGATGTTTCGTTCAGAAAATCCCCTAAACTGCATAATTACCATGATTTATTTCCTTTGTATGCGTATGGGGCTTAGTCCTTAGATGCACTAACTCCCGTCCGCACCGCTGTCTCTCATGTTAGTAAAAAAAAAAAATTTCCTGAAGGCCATTAATCTGCTAGCACTCAGATAACTTGAATTGTGAAGTGTATGTTTGGTTCTGTTTGTTAAATGCATTATATAGTTTCGTTTTGTAAAATGTCTATGTACATATGCATTTATGTGACTTTCGTTTTAATAAACAACATTTTGGTATATTCGGTTCCTGTACATCTGCAGGTTTTTTAACTTTTAGTTCAGCATTCATTTTATAGTCTGACCTGGACATCAGTAATTATGAAAATATGTCATACCATAGTTCTTATTTTGTGAATCGTATATGTTAGACAATATGTATTTGAGACTTTAAAATAAAGATGTTTGTAATATTAAGTGCACAATTTTTATATAGCCAGCAAGTGGTTTTACCGTTGGCATCCCTCAAAATACAATCTGTCTATTTGGGGGTTAATAATGCTGACAATGCTGTGTGAAATCATCATGGTGGTCAGAGATCTTAAAACTTGAATAATCATTGTGGCATTCCTGCTGACAGTCTCATTTGTGGGAATCATCTAAATTTTTTGTAGTTGAATTATATTTCCATGATCGGTATAGTTTTATTTTGTTTTCTAAACTATTGATACAAAAGCCACACCACACTTTACCCATTACTTTTAATTGGTAATGTGAAGATGAGGTGGAGAAGCAGTACCATTCTTAGCGTAGCAAGAGATGGTGGCTGTGTGATGTGAGCACAGCTTGTTGCCAGCATTTTCATGTGTAATAAAATGGACTTAAAATGTCTTTGATTCTTGGTATTTTACTGTAAATAACCTAGTATTTGTAGGTAGTTGTGTGCTTTATTGATACAACATACTCGTAGGAGCTGTGATATGTTGTGTCAAAATCTTTAGACCAGAGTGATGTCTTTTGTGTTTTTCAGTATGTTGAATTTAGTATTTTGGTATTTATGTTTTAACTGTTTCCACAAAATTCATGAAAATTAAGATATAAAAGTTTTTTTTTGGAGGGGGTGTGGTTAAAACCAAAATCCAAAAACTTATGTGGCATGCAAACTTTTGAGGAAGTGTACCACAATATTTTGAATGTACTATGTTTTACAATAATGGTGTGTTTGATAACAATAATACACTGCTGAAGGTAGTGGGGTCGATTTCTTCTTTATAGTTGTGCACATGATTGGATTACCTGAAAGTCATTGGCAAAGCAAACACAGTGTTGTTATACTTCTTTACTTTTTTTTTTAAATGTCACACAGATGCTGCAGGCCATGTATAGTACGCAGGTTCAGGAACGATAAAGTATTCAATATAGAAGTGGTAATGATGTATAATTGTGTAAAAATCATGGGTAATGTTCTGCCCCGTTACATGGAGGAAGGTAAGTTTATCACAATTTTGAAGGTTACAAGTCTCATCATTTTAAAGGTATTCAAAGGGCCATTTTCCTGTACAGGATTTCCTTGATAAACTGTAATGGCAAGTAGCAACCTGTAACTCCATCTTGAAGTTTAACTGCAATTGTGTATATAACATAAATAAGGTAGCTTATGTACACAAATTTATAGCATATTGTACTTGTACTTCGATTGGAGTTACAATTACATATAATTCAATATTTTATTTGTAATATTTTTTTTCCCTTGTGTATGCCAATGTGTTGCTTTGTGCGTGTGTACAACATAAACCATACATATCACTCCTCAGAAACACTACACAAAATTTTGAAAATACTTTACACTAGTCCAATATAGTTTACGGTTGACTTTTACAAATTGTACCTAACTACAAGTTTTATTAATTTATTTTTTCACTCCCAATAAGGGCAGAAGACCATGTATATAGAGTTTGTCAATGACATCTGGCGACATAATATGTACAATGAGGTGCTACCATTTGACCATCAAATAAATAGTTTGAACAACATAGATAGCTGGCGACATAAAATTTATTAATTTATAAAGTGCGTATTTTATAATAAACATTTTGATAATTATTGCTCATTAATAAATTATTTAATTGTATAAAATGCATTATATACCACATTCATTTTAAGTTTGGTATGTAATTTTTGAAATTGTGAATGTTCTATTTATTACTATCGCTATTATTATCATGTTAGTTTTATTGTTAGTTCGGAGCAGTGTTGGTTTACTAGCCATAACTAAATCGAAAAGTAAAAAAAAAAAAAACTAAAAAAAGAACATCATACAAGACCATATTTAAAAAGCCCGCCTCTCGGCGATTAGTTGGGGGAAGAACCACTTCGCGGTAGTATCGCTCCAGCAGAGTCCATAGATTGTCGCAATTAGAGTACCTTCTATATAACTATCTGTTCAATGGATTCAGTTCTGATGAGTTGTGCGATGGCATCTGTGGCGCCGAAAACAGACTCTGTTTCAAAACATGAAAAAGACCAGGTTCATCGGAAGCGCGACGATAAAAAGCCCGTAGAGAGCACGAAGTATTACCTTATAAGCCCTGAATCAATTGCGTCTTCAGGGGAGTCCATTGGCATATCTGAACTGAGTAGTGATGTGACAAAAGCTTTGAGCGAAGATGTTTCTTATAGGTTAAGGGAGGTTATATTTGTAAGTTCTTAAGAACTCACGCTTTCTTGTAAGGTATTTTACGTTCGATTAGTTAGATATTATAAGTGGTCATTCTTGTTCGAAATTTATTGATATTAATAACAGATGAAAGATCGTATTGCAAGATGTTTCGTGTAGCTAATGCATTCCGTTATAAAGAGAGAAATTATTTTATTGGAACAGTTTTGCCAAATATTAATCCGCAGGGCGGCGTTCCAAACCGTTACTCCGAGAGTTAAGTACACTAAAACAGAGTAACAGCTGAGAATTTTTTTAAAGAAACATTGTTTTGGAGCGGGCATGATGCAAATAGCATGTTGTGTTGGTAATTTTCTAGTTTAGGGGCTTTTCTGAAAATAAGAAAAAAAACTCCAGAAAGTGGTATATTTCGACTCTNAAAAACAAAAAACCAAATTAAAGATTGTTACTAACTAGTAGATGACCTATATGTCCCAAGAATGACCCCACACATCATGCACATGAATGCACACACTATTGTACTTGTTAATCTAATGTGATTTTATTACTCTGTTTGTATTTCAGAATTTCAGGAGGAAAATATCTACTCCTGGCTGATATCAAACTGGATGCCTGTATTACCTCCTTCATATTGTTGTTCGTGTACCTTAAAATGTTTTTTCCTTCAGGCCTCTTCCACTCTTGTGAACCACTGAAAGTCATTGTGCTCACTTCAGTTTCATTTTTTTTTCTTGCATGTCATTACACCAGGATAGAATTCCCCCTCATATTCAACAATCACCTTCTGAGTTTACATTAACAATCTTGTGGATAGTATACTCNACCAGGATAGAATTCCCCCTCATATTCAACAATCACCTTCTGAGTTTACATTAACAATCTTGTGGATAGTATACTCATCAAACTCCACTTCACTCCACGTTCAGCGGTTCAGCTCTGGAATCTGTATCGTGAGTTGACATTATGTCATCTGTTGTAGAGCTTTGTACACTGTCCCCTTCTTCTTCTAGTTTGCACCATTTTTGTTCTGTATTCTGTTTTTTAATGTCCTTTCTCTTCTCAACAGTTGTTGCAACACTTTTACCTGTATTTTTCTTCTTTTTTTGAGATGCCTTTTCCTTCTCTCAATCTTTTAATTTCTTCTTGGCAGCTCGTTCTTTCTTNTATTTTTCTTCTTTTTTTGAGATGCCTTTTCCTTCTCTCAATCTTTTAATTTCTTCTTGGCAGCTCGTTCTTTCTTTTTATTATATAGTTCTTCTTTCTCCTCCTTTTCTTTCTACATGTTCTCACGATATTCCTTCAATTTTGTATATGTTACTGCGAAAGACACTCGCTTGAATTTTTTTTCTTACAATGTGCAGAATTAAATTTTGGCCAATGCAGTTAGGTGGTCTTCCCAAACACTTTTTTGTGTTTTGTTGCATATGGCTAGTTGGCTAGGAATACATGAAACAGCTAAGACCATTGAAAATGTAGAATTGGTATCTGCATGATCTTCAGGACCATTGTTTATTGTTACTTGTTCTGGTTTAGTGGAGGTCGTGGGAACAGTCTCAACCCCAACTTAATTGCTGGTATTAATGTTCTTCTCGTTGAGTCGGGATCATGGTATCAGTGTTAACAATAATTTCATCATTTGCTGTGTTCCAGTGTTTATCTGTAGACAGAATGTACACATTTCTGTTCAGTTTGTTAATTCTACGAAACTTCCCACCGTTTTCAGTTCACCTTTTGTTACTCACTGAAATCTATAGTGCATGTAAAAGTTTTATTCTGACAAGATGCTCAGAGAAATTACTCTGCAGTTGTGGGACACTACCAAGAGCGAGTAAAACATTTACTCACAGTGTTTTGGGACAATAAAAGAGAAAAGTTTACTTGCAGTATTACATATTGGAATACTGCCCATGGAAAAAATTATGCGTAAGGTACACTTAGGTCTACGGGTTTCAGTTAATGGTTTAATTTCTTATGTTATACGAGCATTGAAAAAAACTGTTAACACCTTGTGGGCTATTTAGTTGCAATTTATTGTGGCCAAACTAAAACGCCAAAAAGTTTTCTTGTTGTTTACCTAAAATAAGTAATGTAAAAAAGACATTTGAACACCACCTCATTAAAATTTTGAAAAAACTCAACCGAGGTGAAGTTAGCGTCGAATCTTGGCTTCAAATTGTGCTGCTCCACGCGTATCTGGTAACATCCAACCTCATGAAAAAGTAACTAGAGGTGCATATTGGAGCAAAAAATGCATGTCACCAATGCAAAGAATTAAGTATTTGAAACAAAAAACAGTATGTATGCATGAAGTAAGTAAATAATTGTGTCACAGTAAGAAAGCAACATGCATATAAAACTTTTTTTTTTAATTTTGGTCTAACCGTCGATGAACTTCTGACTCAAAACTATATATAAATTCTACGTGACAAGCTTCAGGCCTTCTAAATTCGAAACCTTCCATTAAAGATGAAGAATTCACATTGCAATAGTATCACAACTGGCATATGTACTGCAAAATGTGTCAGATTCATGTATTCTGTGCTCCAGTTTTGGTCTTAGTATCGGTAAACTTGCAACTCAGAATAACTTGGCGATTCTAGGGGACAAGTTTAGACCCTTCTAGTTTTGAAACCTTCCAATAAAGCAGAACAACCTTAAAGTATAAAATGTATAAGGTTCATGGCGACTGTGCTCCAATTTTTGTCTAAGAGCCGATAAGCTTGCAACTCAGAACCACTTAGCTGGCGATTCTGAGAGACTAGTTTAGGGTCTTCTAGAATCAAAACCTTACATTCAAGCGGAAAAACTTATATTGCATTGTTTCAAAAAACTAGAAGGCCCTACACTTGAGTAGTCAACGGGGTCAATATTTTTTAAATGGGAGCGTGTGGGTGTGAGTCTTCAGCTTGACTCAGAAGTGCTCGGCATGCCTTGGAAAAATCTGGGCCCCCTACTTCAGCTTGTCTCAGGATTGCTGGGCTACCCGAAGTAGCTCGACTGTTATGCCCACTAACCCAGATGGCAGATGGCCATATTACTTTTATAGGCATAGGTTATGCCAAACGTATCTACTATTCAATTTAAGAAAACATTTTCCAGCAGAGCATCTACTGATAAAACGTACATGGTGTAGCATTTTCGCTAACTATAATTATTAGATGAATGAATGAATGAATTTTTTTAGAGTATAAATGTAACTGCAAGGTGAATTTTTTTTAGTGAATACGAAACCATATGTAGTACATGGCAGAGACAGAAATAATTCCCTTGCTTTTTATGTAATATGTTATTAATTGTTTGATTATTAAGTTATGTTATTTCATTGAAAAGTATCAAGCTATTTGTTAGGTTTGTACTGGAATTTTGCGAAACCATGCAGAACTATATATATATATATATATATCATATGCATATGTTGTGCCGTTTTTATAAGCAACCATGACTTGATTAAATCAAAACTGACTAAAAGACAACCTCACTGCCTCAAGTCTTACTATAAACATAGTATCTTACCCGATGGTCCACCTGTCAAGGCACAGATGCCCAACTTTCAAAAAAACCTGAAAGGACAGCGCAATCAAATGAAAAAAATGCATTACAGTCTCAATAAAAATCTTGTTTTTTTTTTCTTTCAAATGTGTTCTTATTTGCACCTGAAAAAGAATTTCTATACATACTCCCCATTGGCAGAGAAAATGCTATTAGCAGCCATTGCCCGTAAAAATAAAGACAATTATTTTTTTTTAATTTAGAGGGGAGGTAAAACTTTATGCTTTGAGATTGGCACTTGAGTGTGTATGCCCACTGAGAAAGTGCACAACTGTTAAAGTTTATTTCTCTTCCCCATACATCAATGCTAGCTTTTGATACGTTGGTTTAGGAACAAGCAAGAAGCATGGTAATTTTCTTTCCTCATACAAGTATAGGTTAAAAATATATTGTTACGATTTCCTCAAAAGTCAGTGGGCTAAACCAGGTTCGTTAAGGGATGGAGGTCTTAATTAAATAAAAGAGTTAATTGTAATTTCCTAATTTTATTTACAATATCTACAGACAAAATTCTCTCGGCTCAACATCTCACAATACATTATCACTTGCTGTTTAAAATAATTAAGTCAATACAGTTTACAATTACCTCAAATAAATTAATGTAACTTATTTAATTAATTAAAAATCAGTCCCGATAGATAGTGTATTGAAACCTATTGAATTACCTTAAATTATATGTCCATATTTGACAGTTCCAATATTTACAACAAAGTCCGTATCACATGTTCATTCAGTCCACTTCATTTCAGTCTAGATCCCACTAGTCCGCAATGTTCTAAAGTTCTCTGAGCGCCCTCATGCGCAGTAGTTTTCACTCGTTGGATTTCACGCCTTCTTGTCCGTTCACACCACAAACACCTCGTCCGCCATCGTCTCGCAATCTCCCGTCATCCATCCTCTTCACCAATGTCTCTCGCCGCATTCGACTTCGTCTGGTTACTGCACTCAGCCAGAAGGTTTTTGCCAAGATACTCGACCCTTGGACCACTGCAATATTTATAGGGTCATAGGACATTGCCCAGAAATTTCTCTAAATGCTTGTTGCACCGAGGGTCCTAATTCCAGCAGGGGGAGGAGGGGCTGTGATGTCAGCCAGGAGCCGGGCGAAGTGACTAGGCAGACCGCCCGGGGGGAAGAGGAGGGTCAGCCCTCCCACAGTGCCAGCCTGCGCGTAACGTGAGCTCGTGCACAAGGCAATAGGTCTTGCACGTAACAATATGTATATATTTCAGAGTTTGTTGTGTTTTATGAAGGAAAAATAAATGCAATGTATTTTGAGGAGGCTATACCATAACCTAGTGTAACCATTGTAACTTATGCATTTGTTAAAAAAAAATTTTTAGATTGAGTAAAATGTCATACAAAGTTTAATGAAAATAATTGTTTGTGATGATTCAAAAGAAAGTTGTATGCTTTCAGAATGTCACAAATGTCCTGTAGTTTATGTACTGGGTGTCATCTATAAGGAAGATGAATTAGTACAAACAATTGTTGTCAACTGACTGCTGTGAGCTTGCCACCTTAGTGACTAATATAGAAGAGTTTTTGATTGATCCAAAGGAGAAATTGATAAAATTAAAAACTATCGCTATTGCAAAATGTTAGTCTAAATTACCTAAAATTAAAAAAAGAAAATTTTGGGAGATTTCTCAGAAAACTATACTTTCGTGATGCAAGATGAAGTACAGGCATTTCATTGTGTTAATGCACAAGCCACATTACACCCATTTGTTGTATATTACAAAGAAAGTGATTCCACAAAGTGTGAAAACTTTTGTGATGTCAGCGACTGTTTGACACACAACACTGTAGCTGTTCACACTTTTCAGAAAATTCTGCTTCAACGTTTGAAAGACATATTTCCCAACTGGACAGAAGTGACGGTTCAGCTGCTGAATATAAAAACAAAAATAACTTTGTTAACCTGGCTACGCACAAAGATGATTTATGTCTGTCTGCTCAATGGCATATTTTTGCCACGTCATATGGCATAAGTCAGTTCGATGGTGCCGAAGGTACAGTTAGCAGCTACAGTGAGCTTTGTTTTGTGACAAAGGTTATTCATCAAGAATAGCTTTCATAAAAAACTCAAATTTTAATTTTGTACCCCACATAACTTTTTTTGGCTTTGAGAACAGCAAATTTTTTCCCAAATTGGAAACTATTTTTTCTAGGACGGAAGTCTTCAACCTAGATAACTTTGATGTTGCACAGATTTCTGCATGTAGACATTAAGCACACAAAAGATCAGATCTCTAAATGGAACTGTGGTGAAGCAGGGTGGGGTATAAAGTAGGGTAAAACCGTCATCTGAATGCTGAAAACAGATGGCCACCATTTTGAAAATACAAAATCTATTTTATAATATAAAAATACAGTGTAATAGTATCTCAGTTAAGCTTTTAAATGACACACAAATCTTCACAATAAGTGACTTTTAAAAAAGTTACGGCTAGTTGCATAAACCTCTGAAATATGTGAAATTTGCCTGCAGTGTGTATCAAAAATGGCTGCCATCATCCACTTGAAGGTAAACATCTAAATTAATGTTTTTATTTCACCTTGAGGGTAGGGTAACATAGGAACAAATTTTTATCAAAATAAAAAATGGTGCAGCTTTCACTTTTTTTTTAATTTGATGGTTTCAAGGAGAAAATGCATATATGTAAGCGATGCTTTACGTGTTACCATAACCTGCCATGAAAATCAGGTCTTACAGCAAAGCAGTGCTTAGAGGAACACACAAAATAATGTAAGGAAAATGCTCCAACGAAAATCGAGATGCCACAACCAGGGAAGGATGGAAGACCTCCATTACTGAAATTAAAAAACTACCATCATATGAATAACTTACCAATAATTGTCAAAGCAGACTTCCAGACATTGCTCAAGCCCATTCAGACTTGTGAACCACATCCCAACCACTCATATACGTTTGTCTAGCAGAAGCATGAAGCATACAGCTATTGTGTAGGTGTGTGTGTATCTATATATATATAGACACACACAAGTCGATAATGATGTAATTCCTGGAATCGCTCACCATGTCACTACATAAAGAACTGGTACTCTATGGATGGCTGGATGTGGAGAAGCACTTCATGGAAGCAATAGTGGATATTGACAATGTGGTCAAATATTTTTACATCACTTCAAAGCAAATGATGCTGCTTACACCAACTGAAAAGGCAAGCTACTTACGGGCGACGAGATGCTGCGACTGTGAATCACTTCACTGTGTGGTGTGGTACATCGGGTCTTGCACCACCTGCAATCTGTTGCACCGAAGACTGAAGAAACTCGTAGTTTTCTTCCATAATTTAGGCTATGACGTGAATTTCATCAGGCAACTGGGATACGATATGAAAGACATCTTCATCACTCCACTCATGAGCAAAAAAAATGATAATGTTTTCAAAGCAGTGGGAGACAGATTTTTAGTGCAGTTTGTCCATACAATCCGGTTCATGGTCCACAGTCTTGCATCCCTGGCAGAATACCTGCCGCCTTCAAAGTTTATTGCATGAAGTTCTTTGGAACTAACAGACTACCACTAGTCGCACGCAAAAGCGTGTTTCCATATAGTTACATCAACAGCTGGGAGAAGTTGGATGAGCGGCAGCTGCCCCTGAAAGAAGCATTTCACAACCGACTGACCGGCACTAGCATCACTGCTGAAGATTACGCTCATACCCAGATGGTATGGGAAACATTCAACTGTGCAAACCTGGGAAAGTATCAGGACTTGTGCCTGACAACGGATGTGCTCATCCTGGCTGATGTCTTTGAAAATTTCAGGGACTTATGTATTTCCACGTACAAATTCAACTGTGCTCACTACATCAGCACTGCGTGACTCGCTTTCAATGCCATTCTTTTCTTGATGGGGTCTAAAGTTCGAGCTACTCACCGATAGCAACATGCACATGTTTATTGAAGAAGGGATCCGTTGTGGCGTGGTACAGTGCGTCAAATGGCATGCAGTGGTGAATAACATCTACACACCTGCGAAATACTATCTCAGCAAGCCCACTCCGTTCCTGCAGTACCTGGATGCCAACAACCTGAATAGATGGGCCATGCCGTTGCCGGTGCTAGTACGCAACTTCAGGTGGGTCAGCACAGACATGGGTGTGCCTAACAATGATAACACCAGATACATCCTTGACGTCAATGTTGAGTACCCCGCAGCTCTGCATGCAGTACATAAGGACCTGTCGTTCTTACCTGGCTCCAAGCATCCAAAACTAATGAAGACTTTCAAAGACAAAAACTATATAGTTCACTACCGCAACCTGAAACAGATGCTGTGTCACGGATTGAGACTCGAAAAAATTTATTGTGTACGGAAATTCAGGCAAGAAGAACAACTGAAGTCTTACATTGGGCCTAACACTGCAAAGCATTTGGTTGCCACCAACAACTTCCGGAAGGAATTCTTTAAACTAGCTAATAATGCCACTTTCAGAAAATTGATGGAGAACAAAAGGAAACATTCCTGGACTGATTGATTTATGATGAATCTCTTTCCCTGAGAAAGAAGCAGGGTTTGCAGTGCTTGACTTGTCAAACACTCATGTACCGATTCCACTGTGATGTGATGAACGGCTGGTATGGAGAATATCTAGAGCTCCTATATATGGTTACAGACGCCTGCCTACCTATTTGATATTCAAACCCAGGACTTCTACGACGGCATGATCGTGGACGCTCTGTTTTTCGCAGAGTTCAACACCAGCGTCTACCATGCCACGCACCCCTGCTACTCTGATAAAAACAAGAATGTTACAGGCAAATTCAAGGATGAGTGCGATGGAAAGATCATGACTGAATTTGTAGGCCCGTGTACCAAACTATACTCCTACAACAGCAATGGCAAAGAAACGCAAAAAGCTAAAAGAATTCAGAAGTATGTGGTACAAGACAAAATCAAATTTTACGACTACGTAGCTGCATTGGAAGAACTAAAAAAAGTGCATGTTAAACTAAACACAATAGAAACTCACCAAAAAAAATTTTTTACGTGGAGAGTGTAAATAAATTGACTTTGTGTTGCGCCGATGACAAGCAAATATTTTGCAAAGATTTTATACATTCTTTGTTCTATGGCTGTATAGAGTAGGATTTTTTATGTTGTAAATATGAAACTCCAGACTGAATCATGTATGTAGAGAGAAGTGATAGACATGAGTAGCATATTTCTCTTTAACCATTTAAATGTAAAACATTGATTTGGAAGTGCACACATGCTCTCTCTCCCCCTCTCTTTTACCCCCTTCATCTGGTCATATTTTTCAAATATGAAAATTTTATATGAAGGCCGATGACTGGCTGCGACGAATATAGAGCCAAGACTGGCACCTTATTCGCAAGGTCGTCAACATACTGCGGCAAGTTTAGCTGATACACTGCTCATAAACATGTGAAAAGTGAAATTTGTGAAGAATCTCCCGTGTGCAACTTTTAGCTACAGTAACTGTTCTGTGAAGTATTTGTGCAGCGATACTTTGGAAACAAGAATCATCAGTACCTGCAAAGATAATGTTTATTCTCCTACTGTGAAACACCATGTGTTGGCATCAATAGAGCCTNCGCTTCCCCTCAACCTCTCCCCCCTCTACCTCTTGCTCAGTTATTTTGGAAATGTAAATAAAGTGTATATTAAGGTGTGCAATTGACTGTAATGAATATGGACCCAGGACCTACACATTCTTCATGAGATAATCAAGATACTGCTGCAAGACTTCGGCTACACTGCTCATCAATATGAGAAAAGTGAGAGTTTCTGAAGATTCACCCTCATGCAATTATTCGCTGTAGTAACTGTTCTGCACTGCATTCGTGCAGAGATACTTTGGAAAAAAGAAATTGTGTTAGTTCCTGTAAAGGCAGTGTTCTTTTTCGTACTGGAAAACACCATGTGTTAGCACCGATACCTCCTTCAACCATGATGTGTATTGGTGTAAAGACAATGGCGAGACTATAGTCATTACAAGCAGCAAGTATTTGAGAAATGCAAATTTCTAACGTTGCATATGTGAAAAAAAAAATTTTGGTGACAAATTTTTGTGGTATTTATTTTATACCATACCCATCACCTGTTCCAGCAATATGCTATGTAATGTTTTAGGCACACTCATACAAAATGTTTTTTTTTACATTCTGCTAGCCCATAACTGTCAAAACAGATGGGACTGAAATTAAATTAAGAAGGCATCAATTTGTCTTTTACTCAATGTATTGGTCTGACAGTCAATGTCTACAATCCCTCCCAGGACCGCATATTTTAAACCTGCTTTGGTGTGGTGTTTAGACCACTTGCCTCCTACTATAAGAAACCGGGTTCAGTGCCCAGCAGTCCAGCTTTGATTTTTCCATATATGAGTAAAACTGTGCACATAGCCGTTGACTATCAGGTTTCAATGTGATGATTTCTTTTCCTCCACCATGTCATTACGATACAGCTCCATCCACATCTCATACTCATTGGTGCTCACCATTAGGTACAGTCCAAACCTTAACCATAATATAATTGTGGCACATAAACTCTCCAGACTTCCCTTTTATGTATGAATATTTTCCTATCTAAACACTTCATTTTCGTATGTGGAACATTGTCTCTAATGTTATACAAAAATGCATTTCTTTAGAAAGTTTTTTATTTAAACTTTGTAATGTCAGTGCTTACATTATACAAACAAGAAATGGCCAATATAACTAATAAGCCTACTTTCCCCCACACGGATGCAATAATTTTGATGACATATTGACAAGCTTAGATGGTAAGTAGGGGTTGACATTTCATCGACAGCAATATTATTAAAGATGGAAAACCAGAAACATATACAACAATAGTGAGACACTTAAAAATAAATACATGCCTTACCCGGGACTCAAACTCAGAAGTCCCCTTTCTGTAAGCTGGCATACAACCAACTGCATTTTCGAGGTAGAATAGGGAGCATCGACTGTGGTTGTAATCAGTTTAATATATCTGAATAGCACTTAATAATATAAAATATTTACAGGGCCATAATTTTGAAAATATGTGTCTGAGCAACTTAAATCATCTACTAATAAGGTTATATGGTCTACCATAGTGTAACGTGTGTGAAAAATTTGGTGGAAATCAGTTGATTGGTTCCCGGCAGATATTGCATAAAAGCCTTTTTTCTCAATTGGCACTATCATACAAAAATACCTTAAAACAGAGGTTTTGTATGTACATGTATGAATTATATTTTTAATAGATACTGTGAGCATACAAAGATTGGTTGAATTTGGTTCAACTGTTTGATATGACAAATTTATCTAAATTTTGAAACATACTATGTTCCAGACCATACAGATCAACCATTTCCTTACCTGATATTACCTTACAAAATGGCAGGCAATAGAGAAATCTATTAACAATTTGATGATTCTGATGGATATGGTCAGCATACAAAGTTTGCTAGAATTTCGTTAAATTGTTAAATATATATAAAAATATTACCTAAATTATTTATTTTGCCTCCATTTAAAAAATAATGCCTTACGTACTTATACCTGTTATTTTAAATAGTCTACCAAAGCACTACTTGCATGCATAATTTGGTGTATTTTAGTTTTTTTGGTCCCTGATATATGGCATAAAATCTATTTTCTCATGTGCTGCTAGTTTTATAAGTGGTGGGGGGAATAAATATTTGTCATACATAACTGTAAGCATGTAAAGCTTGATTGAAGTCTTTGGGGACGTATGGTATACCAACTTAAAATATTTACATGGCTATTATATTTATGAACAGAATGTTTCACCAAATCTGTGCAAAAATGAAACTTGGGAATAGGGGCTGCACCACAAACTTTTTGAGATCAGGAACATGTGGTCCGCAAAGCCAGCGAAGAGAGATATGGGTGCAAACATGACTAACACAAATACAGGTGTCTGCATTGGTTATGTTGATTATTGACATTGCGTGTGTACACTGTTGACAGGTAGTACTGTACAGGACCACTCCACTGATGGACCGGTGTTAACGTATTGGTTTGTGGCTCACAAGAGTTACTGAAAGTGACAGCCACCACCAACCTCAATGCAAGTATGACAATGGCATACGAGATTCTGCCTCATCTGTTCAAATATCCCATGAGTTTTGCATCTATTGTTGATACAAGCATGAACTGTGTTAATGTACAGATGAGGGTTGACTTGTGGACAATAGGTGAACCTCGCATACTACATGGGTTGCCCGTATGTTTACGTCCATATCTCCATTCGCTGGCCTCCTGAATCACATGCATTTACTGAAACTTCCTATATGTGAATAATCCATTAAGCCATATAAATTTAAATGAACTATATAACTAGTCACCTTAATTTGGTGGGAATCAGTTAATTATTTACTTTTATAGCACATAAAATCATAGCATTCATTGGGCATTACCTTCAAAATAGTAGACCAAAGAGTTTCCCAATTAGCTCATCTGATGCATAAATACTGCCAGCATACAAAGTTATGTTGAATTTGGTTACATGGTTTTGTAGATATAAGATACAAGCATAAATGATAATATGTCTGCCTTTCTGAAAATGTGTCAGGCCAAATTAAAATATGTTAGTTTACATGGCTTACCCTATTACTACTTGTTTAATGAATTTGGTAGGAATTGCTTACTTTTTCCTTGAGATATGGCATAAAAACTTTATTCACATGGTGGATAAGAGGTTCTGTGTGTAAATACATTTAATTGCTGTGATAGATACTACCAGCATTCAAAGTTAAGTTGGAGTTTGTTTCATGGTTTTTTATATGTAGCAAACTAACCTAAAATATTTATATCGGTGTGATTTTGAAAATCATTATCTGGTCCACTTAAAACATACCAATTTACATGGCCTGCCTTAGTACTACTTGCTTTGCAAAGTATTAGTTTTTGTTTTTCGAGATTATACTTGAAAAGTATTATTTTTGTGTGGCACATCTTACAAAATAGCGGCTAAAAGAGGCTATGTAGCGACATATTTAATGCATGTATTATAAGTTTTCAGAAACCAAGTTTAGTGTATCTTGTTAAACAGTTTGGTAGCTATAACAGATTAACCCAAAATATTTATATTGCTGTAATTTTGAAAATAAGTGCATAATCTATTAAAACTGCTTATGTTTGTATGTTCTACCATAGTATTACTTAACATCAAGTTTGCTTAGATTAGCTACATAGTTTCAAAGATATAATGTAAAAGTATGGTTTTTAATGTAGTGTTACACAACTACTATGACTAACTCATTCATTCTGCACTGAAACTGGGAAGATTACACAACACCAGTAATTGGGAAAGTTTTTCTGCTCAGGTTCCCAGTACCAAGGTGTACTATTTACAGATTAATATAGGATTTAATCATTTAGAACTTAAGTAGGCCTATAACAGAATTTTGAAGAGAGTCTTTATTTTGCTCAAAAAAAAAATACAGTGTTGAATTTGCATGTGTTCTGAGGAATTTGGGGTTGGTTTGCACCATAAATAATAGGGGAATTGTAGAATCAGGCACAAATATTAATATTAATGTTAGGTATTTATAAAGTACCACATTTGCTATCCCCCCCCCCCNTCCTCTCAACACACACACATAAAAAGAATTGCCTGTACTTTGACATGAACTTGGAATACCCTTAAAGAACATAATGAAGCAACCTCTATATAACTCAAGAATGCTTCTTCCCCAAGGTTTTCTGGATTTATAAAGTATGGTAACTAAGGTGTAAGGAAACCAGCTTTTCAACTTTTATTTACATTTATTTTTTAACACATTTTTGGTAAATGTTACTACTGCATACTTTTATTTTGGAGGCTCCAGACTATTTTAGTTAGATTTGTATAATTAGAATTACCTCTCTTCTAAATTCATTAATTTTTAGCTTTCAGTGATTTTTCATGTTAATGCATTTGTTTGTTTATTTATTTGTTGATCGTGCGAAGCAGTATGACTTTTATTTGAAGTGTGTTAATTTTTCATGTCTATCTAAGCAAAGATTTATGTACGTCATAGCTATGCATTTGTATAGCCCAAGAGAGAGCTATTTTTTCAGTAATTTTTGGCATAAGTTTAACAACTGAGGAAAAAACTTTCTCTAGGTAATCTATCTGGTATGTAAGTTTATTGTGTGAACCCCAGACGACACTCCCAAATTGAACGTCATGGAGTGCAGTCCATAAAGATTTTTGCTGTTGGAATTTCCATTGAATTCTTAGCATAACTGCACTTCATAACATAGGAAAGGTGTTGAGAGCAGCCTCAAAGTCAGTAAATGTGTGTGGGTAAATAAGAAGAGGCCCCAAACACCAGATTTTAGCTGATTTGAGTCCGTTGTAATATACGATGCTTCCGGCTCCACTTCTGAATTGCAGATGAGTATGCTATCTTTGGAGGCTTGTGCATAAGAATTTTTGGACTATCACCAAACTTTGTGCTATTTGATCTGGTGAACTAAATTCTTATTTAAATTTTGTTACAGAAAATTTGAAATGCTTATAGCGAAACTTTCGCGGACTAACCAGGTGTCCTCTACAGATTAAGTTTCCTTCATACTCTCTAACCATGGTAAAATGATTCCAAGGAACTGTATTAAATATTTCTCCATGCGGGTTTATAGTAAATTTAGTAACTTTTCACGTAATTTGCTTATTTTGCATGATTTGTGAAATAGAGGATTGGCTTCTATTAGTTTGAAAACTAAATTAATTTTCTGTTTTGAATAACAGCACATGAATTTTCTTTGAAAGCTGCATTAAATATAATTTTTTTATGAATCCTTATTTTAATACATTTTCAAATGATTTGCTTACGTTAGATGCTAATAAAACACTTTTTTTTCTGTAATGTTTTTGTATTTGTGTAGCACTGATGTAATTGTAGATATTGATCGAGTGCTATTCATAACAATTGGAGGAATATTTTCTGTCGTTTGTTTCTTGTGTGTGTGTGTCTTTCTCTCTCTCTCTCTCTCTCTCTCTCTCTCTCTCTACATATATCT
>NQII01000307.1:264952-350856 GCA_002778355.1 Clitarchus hookeri
TTTTACTATAATGTAGGAACATACAGCAGACAGGAAGACAAAAAGAGCACTATATCGCAGGAAAAATAAGAAGGGTAGGTGAACTAAGGAAGCTAGCAACACTCCACCCAAGCCAAATGCCTATGTATGCTCTGATGGTACGGTGTACTTCCTACCTAACAAGACTAGCCATAGCAGACTGGTTTCTCCCTCTGCTAGGAATTCTGCTACCAATAATCCAAACAGTTGCAAGTATGGTACTGTGCATCCTGCTATATAGTACCAGTAGCTACACCCACACAAAGCTACCAAAATAACCAGAGATCTGTTCAACAATGTCACAACTAAGCTACTGGTAATACACCTCAACCACATGCAAATACACTGTATTTTCAGTTGGGAATAATACCCAGGGCTATTTCCTATGGAATGAACCCTTTGAACCTGTTGGCACTGCCTTATCCACCACCTGGCAGAATTAGTACATTTTCGGCTGATCCTGGTGGAAATGCATCCACATCCAATGAAATGTTAAACTAGCACTGGCAATTTCTTAAAAGACTTTCTGCCAAGACTTGACGCGTCTACAACGGAGGAACACCCGAAGAAGATACACTGAGAGATTGAAGGTTTAGTGAAGAGACTCCTTTATATGTCAGCAGAGAACCATAAGAAGCAGCAGAAATTGTGCAAGAAGAATACGTTTAAAATTAACGATTTGGTTCTACGCAGAACTAACCAGATTAGTTTGGGTTAGGTGCTAGTCACCCCGCAAGTTGTGTTTGTTATTTGAAGAATTTTTCGAATCACTGGCATTACTAGGAATAACTGTTATGAGTTGTCAAACCTAGAAGGAAAGCCAGTTGGCAAAAGTAATATCACTCTGTTGAAGTCGTATCCTGAACCCAGCATGAATGTCTTGATCAACACCAGGCAACAGTTGAATAAAGAAAAGTTTGCAACTATAGCTAAAAGTGCTTGTCGATGGCTTGTACTGGGATTAAAAATGCATCCAAATGCTGCAAGTTGATTTTAACGATGTAGATAAGTCCTGAAAAGTGATGAGCTTGAAATATACTTATTTACGGCCTAGTGTTATTGTTATTGTTTTGTTTGGTTTAAAGTGTTATTTTAAGGGTACTTTGTTATATGTTGTTTTATTATGACTAAGTGAAGAGTAGTCATATCACCATATATATGCCAAGCCTCAGTTATTCATTTAATTACGCATTGGACCCACATGCTACACCACTACTGATATCCTATTTCCAGAGGTAAACTCCAAGCACTGTTTTTCTGACTAATTTGTTTGATGGTTGTTGAAGTTATTGTATTTCAAGACTCGAGGGGGCCATAATTTGATAAGGTCATGAAAACGCTGGATATGATATTACGCCACTGAATATGGGTAACAATGCTATCGCCCTGACTGACACTCACAAAAGATAATAAAGGTCGAACAGCTGCAATATTACATTCGTCAATAACCTGCCATCACACTTGACATTTTAACACACTTCTAACCTTACCTGCGCATTACTGTTGTGCTGTTGTGTTCACCAGTTTCATGTTTTATCAAAATTTTAATCTGGAAACGAAGGACATGCATTTTATTTTATTTTCAGATACAGATATTCTCATATTTCTTTTCTGGTTGTACCGTTGTACATGCGACACACCACCTCACATTATTTTTGTTGAAAGATATACTCATACATTTGTTACGTGAAGTGTATTATGTTGTTACTTGTAAATATTCTGCTTCATGCATTTATTTATGTAATAACTACGAAATTAACCACCCATAAAGTTTTAAGGGTTAAAATATTTGTCTTTTTTTTTTATGAAGTTAAATTTTAGAGACGTGATGGAAAATCGAGCATTCTGCTCCTGACCACTTTCTTTTTCCCATTTCTGTCGTTTAGAGTCTTCACTATTTGAAACTAATAGAGTTGTTGTTTGTAGTAATGCGACGAGTCGAGTACCTCGGTGGCAGACTCGATTCTTGAAGGTACTCGACTAACTCAAGTAGAAATCCTAGCATTCTCGAGTCTGCAGGCAGTGAGTCAGGAAACTTTAATAGTGACTTTTATAGTGATTCTGATTTGTGAAACATTGAATAAATATTATTTCATGCTAATGTTAAGTTTATATAAATGTATGTTATTGTACATAATTATATCACAACTTGTATCTTTTTTCAACATTGAAAAGGTTTTATGCTGATTCTAATATTAGGGGAAATGAAAAAAAGGAAACTGTGTCATGGTGTTTAAAAAAAAAGGGTATGTAGCATTGTGGATGCTTGACAGTAAATGGAAGTTAAAAGAAGTATCAGTACAAATCAAGCACAACAGAGCTGTGACTATAAAAAATACAAGTTTGCTATTTGAGTTTTGAGTACTTGGACTCGACTTCGAACTCAATTCTTTTATTAAAGTACTCAAGTGTACTTGATTCTCAAAAACATTAACTCGTCACATCACTAGTTGTTTGTTAGGACAATGTGCTCAGACAGTTTATACATTGCCTAATCACCTCTCCTGCAAACATGTAAACAGTAAAGATAAATTTTCTTCTAGAAACTAATCAAGTGTAGAAATGCGAAACTTCATTTAAAGACAATTTACAGTAAAAATAAAGGCTAGCAAAGTTAGTGATTGCATTTATAGTGTGAGACTGTTAGCGTAACATGAACTCATACTCTGACATCTGTAGACTATCGCAACAAATGCTGACATAGTTAACGTTTTTCAATGTCTTCTCTAATACACATAGTAAATTCTTGTTATTTCACAACAGAATTGTAAGTATCACCAATGTCAACATTGTGATAATTTTTTAGTTAAACAAATTGTGGGAATTTGTTAAATACAATTTATTCTTTCGCAAATACATACTCAATATCTAAAAGTTTACAGACACTTTTTGCATCTTGACTGACAGAAGACATTGATTTGCCACTTGGCATTTTTGTAAGAAACTCTTTAATTGATTTGGGTTTATTACCGATATTTACAGCATGTGTATGGATATCGGAGTTGGAGTGTTTAATACAATTGTCTTTCTTTAAACTTATACCATGCACGCCAACAATAAACAAAGAATTGTATTTTCGTAACCCACGTTGTTTGTCTTAATTTCCACTACACAGGCCGTAGTAAACAAGCTGAACAAGTTTATCACTGGACTCACATTGCAAGTAGCTTTTCACTTTTTAAAAGCATTTAGTCGTACACCTGCATTACTTGCAGCCATTTTACGCACAAGTTAGGTCTTTCTAAAAAAATGAATACGCAATTGTAGCAATTTACAATCGTTGGTGTTTTGTTTTTACCATGGATGTCATAGACTAAGTGAACGCATATGCTTACGCAATACTTGTGTGGTGTAAGCTGAAGACACTATAAGAGTTGACAGCGCTAGTCTCAAGTCAAAACTATGATAATCTACATCATAATGTTACAGAAAGTATTTGCGTGTACAAATATTTTTATTGTCCGGGAAAAAATATATGTTTATATTTTCACAAAACAAAATATTGCGCTGTGCATCAGAAAATTAACAAACTAAAGTGTGTAGTATTTTACAATGCGAAAACTCATTTTTTTCACAGGTACAGATTGATTATATTGCAATGTGATGCAATACTGCTAAAAATTGTACACTTGTTGTGATCCATCGACACGCTCAAATTGAACATCATGGAGTGCAGTCTATCATAATTTTGCTGTTGGTATTTCCATTAAATTCTTAGCATTACCGCCCATTGTAACATTAGAGGTGTTGAGAGGTACCTTAAAGTCAGTAAAAGTGCGTGGGTAGATAAGAAGAAACCCCAAGCACCAGATTTTAGGTAATTTAAGTGTTTTGTAATATATGATGCTGCCAACTCCACTTCTGAACTTCAGACGAGTGTACTATCTTCTACGGGGACTTGTGCATAAGAATTGGTCGATGATCACCTAACATTGTGCTATTTGATCTGGAGAACTAAATTACACTGGTCAACAAAAAAAATTTTTTTCTTTCACAATGATTAAATAAACAAAATCTAACTATCTTTACCATGCTGAGTTCAAATATGTTATCAGATTTTTTCCATCAGGCAGGGTTTTTTTGTGGCACGTGTTTAAAGTTTTAAAATAATTAGTACTTACAAAACACTAAATAATAAACATATGGCTAATTTACGCTTACCTAAAAAGTTTTATATGATAATTTTTGGCCATATTTTGCGTTCGGGATGTCTCTCTTTGTGGTACAGCAGTAGTCGGCCAGCACATTGGGACTCCATTTGCCTTGGTACCTCTTTTCCACAGTAGAAATCTGCTGATGAAAATGCTCACCATGTTTATCAGAGATAGCCCCAAGATTTTCAGGGAAGAAGTCTAGGTGAGAGTCCAAGAAGTGAATTTTCAAAGACATGTTGCAGCCCATTCCTTTGTACGATGTCAGAAGATCACTCACTATTTCACTATAGTTTTATTCTTTATTATTGCCAAGAAATCCACAACAGATATTTTGAATGACTTCCACTCTGCTTTTTCCGGTGGATGTAACAGTTCCTCAAAATGTTCATCATCCAATATTTGTGTTCTTATTTGCGGTCCTATAAATATTCCTTCCTTCAATTTTGCATCACTTATTTTAGGAAATTTAGATTTCAGATACATAAATGCAGCAGAACTTTTATCCATTGCTTTTACAAATTTTTTTATAAGCCCCAGTTTTATATGCAGTGGAGGTAAATACGCCTTTTCGGGATCCACTAATGGGGTATTTGTTACATTTTTATGCCCAGGAATAAGAGATTCATGTTTAGGCCATTGTTTCTTTATGTAGTGAGACTTCCTATCCCTACTGTCCCATTCACACAAAAAACAGCAGAATTTTGTGTATCCAAATTGCAAACCTAGCAATAAAGCTATAACCTTTAAATCACCACAAATGTTCCAGTTATATTTTGTATAGTTAATTTTTTTAACAACATTTTCATGTGTCTTTTATATCACTGGCATGCGCGACAGATATTGATGATAATTCATTCCCATTATGCAGTAGTACAGCCTTCAAACTAACTTTCGATGAGTCTATGAACAACCGCCACTCATCTGGCTGGTGTTGATGTCCAAGAACCCGCCCTGTATCTCACAGGGAGCGAGTAGCATTATACAGAGGTAAATTACGCTAAAATGACTGTCACAAGAAAACTATGCCTGATGGAAGAAATCTGATTACATATTTGAATTCAGCATAAAACACTGGACTAGGGACGCTATTCAGTTTCCTTGTGAAANAAATCTGATTACATATTTGAATTCAGCATAAAACACTGGACTAGGGACGCTATTCAGTTTCCTTGTGAAAAAAATTATGTTGACCAGTGTTATCATTTAAATTTCACTAAAGAAAATTTGAAATGCCTTGAGTAAAACTTTCTTCTACTACCCAGCAGGGGTGGATAACTTAAAAAAATGTGCAGTAGTAACACCTTTTTTTCCATTACATTATCCACCTGATATTCGTTAACAAAAGTGAGTCAGTAAAATTATTTGTCATAGTAACATATTGACAAATACTGTTTAGTAACGTTACTGCAAACACGAACATCTTTCTGTTATTTCAATAACGTTACTTATTAAATAACCTTAATAGGCAGAACCAATGAACAGTTCTTTTCAACATTTCGTTACAATGTATACCGTTTACACAAAAACTAAGAATATTTTGTTATTTTCAGTGCGTTACTTATTTGATAACTTTCTTACGGACCAGATATAACAGTATTCAGAACATTTCGTTACAATATGTACCGTTTCCGCAAAAAGAAACAGTGTTTTGTTATTTTCGGTGTGTTACTGATAAGTTACTTTTTTTGCCATATCCAATATAAAAGTTTTTTTAGTATTCCATTACAATATTTACCGTTTCCACAAAAACAGAAAGGATTCTGTTATTTCAGTGCTGTTATTTATCGAATAATTACATTCAACGAACCCAATACAAAGGAATTTTGAATGTTTCTTTACAATCTATACCATTGCCACAAAAACAGAAACTGTTTTGTTATTTCAGTGATGTTATTTGTCAAATAACTTCATTCGTCGGATCCTCTATGAAGATACTTTGAATATTTTGTTACAATCTGTACCATTTCCGCTAAAATGGAAAGATGTCGTAATTTCAGTGGTGTTGCCGATCATAAAACATAATTTACCGAACCCTCTATAATGGGTTATTCTGAAGCAACAGAGAGTGTCGGAATTGTTTGATAACGTTAATTAATAATATCAGAAGATAATCAATTACGCCCACAATATTTAGTGACGTAAAAAATTAACATGTTCATTCAAAATTGAATATACTATGCAAGATGTTACAATTGTTCAGTATGGGAATATTTTGCTGCACCTTTNACATGTTCATTCAAAATTGAATATACTATGCAAGATGTTACAATTGTTCAGTATGGGAATATTTTGCTGCACCTTTAAGATTATGAAATGCAGTGGACAAACGCAAATATTTTATTTAATGTCGAGAAAGTGTTTTCGGGTTAGTAAAATGTGATATTCATATGATAACATTATTGTCACTAGTGCTAAAACACACCAAGGAATATCCAAACAGGAAATATTTTTTTCAGCTTGTCATACTGTATTCACAGAACGTCATACTGCAGTTATATTATAACCGATTACCTACAGGAAATTACGTAGCTCCTTAAATGTTGCTGTAATTTAGTGTGTGGATACGGAAATACAAATATAGACCATGGTCACAATTACTCTGNTAGCTCCTTAAATGTTGCTGTAATTTAGTGTGTGGATACGGAAATACAAATATAGACCATGGTCACAATTACTCTGGCCCTTTTTGACCGAATATCCTTTGTAGGGTGATGACTAGGGCATTTTATGTACAATTCACTGTACATACGGCATGTGCATCACTGCTTTCTCTCCACTTTTGGCAGCTGAGTCAGGGACCGACACTATAATTAAACTGGTGCCACGGCGGTGCAGTGGCTAGAGCACTCACATCCCACCAAGATGAACCGGGTTTGATTCTTGGCAGGGTTGCTCCTGGATTTTCAAAAGTGGGAATCATTTCGGACGATGTTTCTGGACAGCAGGTGTTCTTTGGGTTCTCCCGTTTGCTCCGCCCTTGCATTCAGACGCAGCTCCATACTCACCTCGCTTCACCCTCATCGCTCTCAAGACCCTGATGTTAAGAGCCACTCGTACATCTCCGCTGAAATTGAACGGGATATAGAAATAACGTATCCAAGAAAAAATTTAATTCTTATGTTGCTGAAATGAAAAGGGAAGAAATATGTTCCCGGGAAAGTGAATTCAGAAATTCATACAATTTGTTCTCATAGTTAAATTAACTGTTCTGTGCCTTTCGTTTAACGAATATAATATTTTGGGTCATTTGTTTTATTTATGATAAACAATTGTAGAAACTTATTGTAGAAATAGCATGACTAAGGGTGGTACCTGTATTTTCATTAAAAATAAAATAAGTTTTAGAAATGATATGTGAAGATAGAGTGTTTGAGTGCAGTTATGTGGAAGTAACAACTGACAACTGTAAAAAAGTGGGGGTCCTCACTATATATATTCTACCAACTTTAGTAACTTCTTAAAATTTCTTGAAACAAACCTTAAAGTCATTTACAGAATCAATCTAGAAATTATTATCTGTGGAGACTTAGACATTGATTAGGTAAAACAAAGCAACCAAAAAAAATTAACTTGATAGTCTACTCAGTAAACATTGCTACCAGAATAGAAGAAACCAGTCAGACAGCAATTGATAACATTTTCATTGAGNGATAGTCTACTCAGTAAACATTGCTACCAGAATAGAAGAAACCAGTCAGACAGCAATTGATAACATTTTCATTGAGAGTAACGCAGTTGCAGAGTGCCACTGTCTCCCAGTAATAAATGGCTTATCGGATCATGTTGCACAAATATTAATTTTATGTCTTCCATAAAAATGCCCTCCAAAAGCATTTCCTATAAGAAAATATGAAATTTTTTGCTGGTAAATGTCTTACTATTCAAAAGTTAGCTTAGCAGGGAGCAATGGTAAACGTTGTATACTTGTGCCGAAGTAAATGAAAAATTCAACTCTTTTCTTAACCAAGTTCTCCGTTGTTTTGAAAAATGTTTCCCATGCAGACAGACCCACAGTAATACAAATCCAAAGAAAAATGTATAGCTCACCAAAGGAATAAAAATTTCCTGCGAAATGCCAGCACCAGCAGCAGCCCCGACACAATGAATTACTACAGGAAATACTGCAAAATTTTGAGTAAGGTCATTAAATTTTTTTCTGTAAACTCATTTAGAATTCTCAAAACAAAATAAAAACTACATGGGATATTGTAAAAAAACACAACAGGAAGAACAACAGAGCAATGTCCAGTTGTAAACCTAAATGTAAACAACTGTATATCCTCAGACCCTAAGTTAGTAACAGATACATTTAATTCATATTACTTAAATGTCGTAGAAAACATGATAAACACAATATAAAACATATTTCTACACTCCAGAGTACTGAATACCCTGCTATATCTTTTACATACACAACTCAAAAAGAAGTGGAGAAAACAATCAATTCTTTGCAACCAAAATTATGAAGTGGCTATGACAGCATTAGCTGTAGGTTATTAAAGCAATGTACTTTTCAATAAGCCATATTTGTAATGCTANATGAAGTGGCTATGACAGCATTAGCTGTAGGTTATTAAAGCAATGTACTTTTCAATAAGCCATATTTGTAATGCTATCTTCAATACAGGATTGTTTCCAGACACTTAAATGGGCTATGGTAACACCATTATTTAAGAAAGGTAACAAGACCAAAGTAACCAATTATAGACCTATCTCACTTCTTACCTCCCTTTCAAAAGTAATTGAAAAACTAATTTACAGGCGATTGCTGCAACATTATGAGATTCACAACATTTTATCAAATTTTATTTTTGGTTGTAGGAAAAACCCCCTCAACAAATGATGCAATTTTCAAACTAACAAATTGCATTCTTAATGCACTTGATATAAAGATGCCGTCTAATGGAATCTTTTGCGTCCTCACCAAACCATTTAACTGTGTAAATCACAACCTATGTAAAGNATAAAGATGCCGTCTAATGGAATCTTTTGCGTCCTCACCAAACCATTTAACTGTGTAAATCACAACCTATGTAAAGAAAAATTAAAATTTTATGGAGTCTCAGGTACACCCAATAAACTAATGTAATAAGGCCATACCTTTCAAACAGACAACAAATGCGGATCAAAGGAAAAACTACTTCATTCTACTCTGAACCAGGAAAAATCAAGCATGGGGTCCCACAAGGCACAATNAGAAAGATGCCGTCTAATGGAATCTTTTGCGTCCTCACCAAACCATTTAACTGTGTAAATCACAACCTATGTAAACAAAAATTAAAATTTTATGGAGTCTCAGGTACACCCAATAAACTAATGTAATGAGGCCATACCTTTCAAACAGACAACAAGTCGCCTAGTTTCCTTTTTGATGAAGTAAGATGAGACTTGGTCCTTTTTAGAAGCATGGGGTCCCACAAGGCACAATATTAGGCCCCTTACTCTTCCTAGTGCGTGCGTGCATGCATGGAATTTCATACCTTGGATCAAATGTTTTCATTTCAATGAAATATTCAATATTATTGACAGGGGGGTGTGTGAGTCGGAGTTGAACATGCATTCTGGGCTATACTGACTACTCGTCTTTGTGGTTGCCGTCATGCTGTCCATGAGGGCAGTCGTGGATGATATACTAGGTGTAGCCTGTTTCTAGGACAAGTGGATGAGGAATATAGGATGTAATGGTTTCATGTTTATAGGATGAGTTCATTTCTACATCACCTTAGGCGTTGGCCATGAGGTAGAACTTGTGATGCCATACTCCTTTTTTATTATACAGAGCTGGAGTTCCCCAGTAGGCCTATTGTGCTCTGTTTGTATATTTACATGATATTACCGGTATGGTAACCGGGGTTCCACATTTTGGTTTGTGTTGTTGATATGTCTTGTCCTTGTGGTAGCACACAATAGTCTCTTCCANGTAACCGGGGTTCCACATTTTGGTTTGTGTTGTTGATATGTCTTGTCCTTGTGGTAGCACACAATAGTCTCTTCCGTATGGTATGTCATTTGAGAAGACTGGCACATAATGGAGGAATGTTCTGTCACCTTTGGAGATGATGAGGTTTTGACTGCTCTCAAAGTCCCAGGTTGTTGTATTTGTCGAACCTTGCATTAGTAGACTTTTTCTGGTTGTTGTTTGGTTATGAATGGAGAATTTTAAACTGTTTATCTGAATCATGCTAGCCATGTTTACTAGGTCAATAAATGTTTTGCGATAATTGCGTAATGATTCTTCAGGTACGGAGTTGTTGGTTCCTATTCAGAATGTCATTGATCTGTATGGGATGAAGATGGCTTGTTGGTCGCTGCTGAAATCCACGTCCCACCAGCAAGACAACGGTAGAGTGCCATTAACAATAAATTGTGTCCATTTGAAATAATTTGAGGGCATTGTTTGTGACATGTTGTACCCATAGCCATCTTGCATATTGTTACTTGTTTGGCCAACTCCAGAAGGTGTACCGTCGGACGCTGACTCTTGAATAGCGCTCGTGGCATCATCGTCGTTGTCTAACGGAACAGGATCAGGTCCACCTCTTGACATGGGGAAGGTCTCTTTCTTTTCTTTTTTCCATCTTTAGGTATTGTCTGTGTACATGAGACCATCGTGTTGTATTGAATGTAAGGTAAGAGCACTTGCAAGTCTACCACTAGCAGAAAGAAGGTTATCTATTGTGTCTCATGGACAATGAATGTAATTATTGGAGATTTGATTAGAAGATATATTGTTTATTAGTTCTGTTATTTTGTGCATATGAAGTAACATGTGATTTTGTATGTCGATATGCGTGAGGTGGTTTGGTGGTTGGTCAAGTTCTCCAGCTGTGTTGTGATGTGTGAAGTCTGTTTAAAGTAGAATTTTATAATGCAAATTTCTAGTGGTGCTTTTTCAGACGATTCACACCAGCTGTGTAATTCTGAGTTGGAGGTAATGAATATAGGCAGACATTCTATTATCTCCTTATCCTGATGCTTTACATCTGTGTTAATTCTGGTACCTTTGAGGAGAAATTTCCAATAACCACCAGAAATATTATCAATGCATGGCTCCTCGAATAAAACAGAAGTGACGTTTGGAAGTTGATCCAAATGGAAACCACTTCCATTTGGATCAACTTCCGTACGCCTCTTCTGCCTCTTCCTCGTGAAATAAGCATTGGGTTGAGTGGTTGTGTTAAGAGATGAGTTAGCATATGCTTGCCTGTATTAGTAGGTCTAATAATTACTAAGCCGTTGATTTTTTTAAATAACATACTGTAATGACGCAGTATTGTTAATTTTTGGGATACGTGTTTCATTTTCTTTAGCTTTGCTAAGCTTCGTAATATTTTTGTCGGGTTTGAAATTAAAAGCAGTGGTGGTTCGTTTTACCGTGATAGTTTGTTTATCAGGTATACGCTTGCCATTTAACGTTTATCAGGCATCCGGTTGCCTTTTTGAAAGTTGGAGTTTTGGTTAAGCGTCAGCATTAGATTAGCTTTTTCAGACTGCGTCAACAGTTTTGCGTTGACAAGTTTTGTACGACGCAGTTTCGATAACGTGTGGAGAGCGTGCGTGGCACACCAGGCCCTTATCTGAGGAGAGGAGGTGATAGGCAGGACAAGTACAAGTGTGCCTGTCGCCATTCAAGTCAGTTGATACCGAGCAGTTGTCCAAGTCAGTTGATACCGAGCAGTTGTCCAAGTCAGTTGATATTGAGAGTTGAATCAAGTCAGTCGACTGAAGCAGTCAACCAGTGCTCACCTAGGCTGCGTCGGGCGTGACGCTAACCCCCACACCGGCAAACTTGAACTTGCTAGATTATATCTCTGCCGGTGTGGGAGGTCGCTGCATTTGTTATTTCTTCGGGCAAGTTTTTAAGAATTGAAATAATTCGTAAACAACTGTGGCTCTGTTCTGCATTTGTCTATTTATCTGTGAACGGTTCGTACTCTGCATACCTGAACTTCGTATGTGAACTGTGTCACTAAAATGATAAATAAAAGTATGAAACAAAACAAAACCGGAACTTGACTTTATTTCTTGTTTAATTGGCGTCCATTTTAAAGAGTCTCGTGTTACTCTGTCTTGAGTTAGTCGAGTGGTAGTCGGCAACTTAAAGCTGGCTGTAACTGTGCATGTGCCACGTTACAATACTCTGGATGCAGATGGAAGCAGTGTAGAATTGTGCTGGGTCAATGTTGTTTAATGCATAGAATTTGTTGAACCATTCTAGGTTTTGAATATGTTCATCGTTGGGTGTTTGAGGGTTAATGAACTCTAAGTAGTTTGTAATTTTAATTTGTAAATTTTTTTCAGCATTTCTGTACTTTATAATTTGGCGTACGTAGGAGGGAAGAGAATTGCCACAAGTTTTGAGATATTGGAGTTTTTCAGGGTAACTGATTTTGTTAATGAACTTCTCGTAACTTTCACAAAATTGTATTTCTCGACGGCTGCTTGGAGAGTATTGACTGTTGTTACAATGGTTTTGATAATTGTCAGTGGCTTGGTTCCAGGTACGTTTTTCTATATGTATGGCTCACAAATAGTCTCAATTTGTGCGTTCGGGTCTATACCGTCAAGGTTGTTGGTTATTCTGTCAAGATGGACAGAATGTATTCCACAATGTAGGTATGTCCCAATACCTTTACGGACGCAATAGGCAATGAATCTGACGATGTTGCGTACTTGTTGTAAGCTTCTATTTCATTCTGCAATTTCCACACCGCCGAGACCAAGTGCGGCGAGTATGCTGTGATGAGTTCCTGCACTGCTTGCGATTTTTGCCCAGTAGACGATGTGGGTGGGTGTGGTCGGTGTGCCTAAAGGCGATGAAGGCTGGGTATTTTCGTTTTGCTTCTCTGGATTTGATGTGTTGCCATTCTGCATCTGAGGTATGGATGACGAAGGTGTTGTAATGTCCTCGGTCATTGGTTCCGGCGATGGGTTCCGTTATATTTGATGGGCCTGGACTTCACTCTCTAATGTGTGATTGTATAATACTTGTATTTCCTTTGTCCATGGTGGTTCGTGGTCTAGTTGTCTGCGTATCTCCAATGATATTTTGTTCATTGGAGATAGGCATATGTCTACGGCGGTTCTTTTGTCGCATATCGACATCTGATACCACCTTTCATTTGCGTTGAGTTGCTNGATAGGCATATGTCTACGGCGGTTCTTTTGTCGCATATCGACATCTGATACCACCTTTCATTTGCGTTGAGTTGCTGTGTGTACAGAGTCGTTAAGTTCCAGTTTTTAGATGATTTAGTGTCTGTAGCAGTAGAGTTTGATGTGTGGCTCGATGACTGATGTTTGTCAAGTTTAAAAAGATTTAGTTTAATACGGTGGGTTGCTGCGTTACTTGTAGATGGCTCATGGGGTTTGTCAGGTGTTCTTGTTCGTGATGAATTTGCAATGGGATAATGACCTCGTGGAGCGTTCCTACTTGCATTTGGGCTTGGCGACGTTGAATGGGTTGGCATTGTAGGCGGAAGATGTATCTTCGCGGTACTGTGCGAAACCGTACACCCGTTGCATTCGTTAGATATGGGAGATCTTTGATGTGATTCTTTTGATCTGTCCAGAGTAGAATGATATAGTATGGTTTCGTCGAGGGTGGTTTGTTTTAATGGCTTACTTTCTTCTTCGCTGGAGTCTTGTATTGTAACTGGAGAATCACCTACGTACCAACCTGGAGATGTTGCGGTCACTACAACATTGTTGTCTTTGATAGGCACATAGTGACTTTGTTCACTTAATGATGGACCTGGATATCTAATTATCGGTTGACACTCTTGTCCCGCATAGCAATAGAAGCAGAGACAGTGGCTCAGTCTGTGGCTGCAGACGGGATGCATATGGCAATACTGCGGCATGGTTGCTGGTGTAGGTACATTTGTACTATTTATTTTGGCGGTTTGTTAACACAGGTGTGTATGTACAGGTGTGGTGGCGAACACTTGTGTTTGTGGTGACTGGTGACCTTGTTGGGTGTTATTTT
Organism: Clitarchus hookeri; assembly: GCA_002778355.1. Taxonomy (NCBI): domain Eukaryota; kingdom Metazoa; phylum Arthropoda; class Insecta; order Phasmatodea; family Phasmatidae; genus Clitarchus; species Clitarchus hookeri. The sequence continues at coordinate 279,113 of NQII01000307.1, forward strand.
ACACTTTCCAATTCCTTTCACCCGGATGACAGGAAGAGAGTATATAGGCTAAATATGTAGTAAGGATGAAGTATAAGTCCTTAAGGACGTTTACACCTAGTCTGTACTCCAATATATACCCATAAGTACTAATAAAAGGNGGATGAAGTATAAGTCCTTAAGGACGTTTACACCTAGTCTGTACTCCAATATATACCCATAAGTACTAATAAAAGGCTGTAATACTACTCCTATCCTGCCCTCTTATGTCAGTCATACAACCCTGTCAATAATATAGACCATTTCATTGAAACTGGAATAAAATAAGGACCTACAAAGTACATTTAGAAATACAATTATTTCATACAGTCACCTCAAAAGGTATTGACACCCACATTTTTGAGGTTGGTTATAAAGAAAGCCATGTCATTTGTGATTAAGAGCAAACTATGTGTTATACCAATTACAGACTGCAGGTAGGTAAAAGGGTACTCGTAATTTGGCCGACAAGTCGTATAAACAGTAAATTTTTGGCATTGAAGAAAATCTTAAAAACAAGATTATAAGGCTCAGTTCCAAGGTCATTTGCACAAAAAATTGGTAGTTTTCTAAATGGCCCATATAAATACTGTGAAAGTATTTTCAGCAAATATCTAGGACTGTAACATTATTCTGAATTGTTCCAGATTAGTACTCTTACACGACGACAAAGATACAAACAGAATATAAACTTATTGGTAGAGCTTTGTCATATTTCTAGGCGTATCATCAGTCTGAATAAAATTACTTTATGATGATTACTATTTCAAAGTGAAGGCCATTCTAAATAATGATACTTACAGATAAAGTAATATATTATTATTTATTATATTGCATTCTGTAATATTCGCAGCAACAAAAATCATATATAGAATTATATGCTGTGACATTATAGTGTACCACAATGTTATTTTTACCCAGAGTTATCACGTTACTGTGTGCATATATATATATAAAATTATTCAGAGAAACACACATACAATTCAAACTTTTACCTGGTTATGTAGGTACCTTGACTTTTATCATGTAGAGTAACGTTTATTTGTAACCACGAGCAATAATGTTATGCGAATGTTATTTGCAGCAATGCAAATATACTCATGTTTTTTTACTTTGTTATGACAATGACATTATACTGTACCTTCACGTTATTAGGTTAGCACGAGCTAAAGTGTATGTAAATAGGGTTATTCACAGCAACACAAATATACTCGTAACCTTTACTTTGTTATGACCATGACGTTATAGTGCACCTTAATGTTATCAACTTAAAAATGTTGCACACAGAAACGCAAATATAGGTATAACCTTTACTAAGTTATGTACCATGCGCGAGTTCATGTGCACCATAACGTTATTTTGTTACCATAAGCTATAGCATTATGCAAATAACATTATTCATGGCAACAAAAATATATTAATAACTATTACTGGGTTGCATACCATGATTTACACATAACGTTATAGTTGTTACATACTGTAAACGTTCCGTAATGTATTTGCCGAAATCATGTAATAGTAAATTTGTTACTCCGTAAAATAACGTTACTAAGTGTCACTGTTAAGTTATCCACTCTTGCTACTTGCTAACCAGGGGTTCTATACATATTAAGTTTTCCTTCATGCTCTCTAGCTATTGTACAATAATTCAAAATTCAGTAATTTTTTTGTACTCCAGGCCTCCTGGCCAGAGTGCACTAAAGAGACTGGATAACAGGGAAGACACAGTTGTTTCCCGACTACTGCAGCCTTCTGCTTGCCAACTCCGACTAAATACACACTCGCAACAATCCTGTGATCCTTATTGCAAATACGTAACAAATGTTGATAAAGTTACAAAGGCAAAAACCAGACATTTAGTAANCCAGACATTTAGTTATTTTTATTTTTATTTTTTTTGTTCATGTTGCACACGTTACAGAAATCACTTCCGTTGATATACTGCCGAATTTTACTGCAAGGTATTTACCAAGTCATGAAAATTCCCCCATCCAGATACTGCATTTTTAACTGAGCTGATGAAAGTTATGTCCAGTCATGCACACGCATACCGACGAATGAGCTAGAGCCCAAGTGTCCGGCTAAGGCTTTGCTGCTGCCTCATGCAGATATCTTAATTTATATGTTGTTTGAATAAATTGTGGAGCTTAACTTTTGAAATAAGAAAAAAAATTACTTTCTCGGGGCAGTCTTCAATCTGCGCAAAGTAAGTTTGTCCGCCCTTTCACATTATTTTAAAAATTACACTGGACCACCACTACGACAACCTTCCCTTGCTATGTACTGATGATAACTGGTGGGTATGACATGGTGCCAGGCACCCACATTGCGAAAAAAAACCAACTCCTGATTCGCCCAGTTTGCTCACGTGATGTATTGTCCCACCAATGACCTAAATATCTGTCGCCCTTGTGGTGTCAACCTCACATCTTACCCACCTGCACAGCAAAACAAACTAAATGCCTCAACTGAAAAATATCACTATACATGCATCCCCAAATCAATATTAAAGGAGTGCCTCGGGATACCGAACAGCCTTAATTATTTGACAAGTACAAAAATAATCTGCATTACCCTTTACAAAAATTATATCTGACAGTTCCCCTCGTATATACTCTACAAACTTATAGGCATAACCATCTGCAACCGGCATCATTTGTAAGATCTGTAGAAAATTTATTTGTTGTAATTTTTGGGAGATGCAAAAAATAGAATTGAATCAGCAATCTTAGTAATCTGCAATGTCACAACTTTTCACATAATTTACTTCTTTCGCATTATGTGTGAAAGAAAAGTAATTAGTTTGGTTGGCTTCTATTAGTTTGAAAACTAAAGTAATATTCAAATTTCAGATAATAATTATTTAAATTCATTTCAGTATTGTTTCCTGCAAGATTTTCTCTTTTGATGGGTGTTGGTTTGCCGATGTTGTAAATAAGCTGCTTAAGTCAGCCAACACAAAGAGAAAGTAAGGTGGCGTCAGACAAAGAATTTCTGATACATTACACTCATTTCTGCCATGGGTCCAACTTACATAAATAAAATAATTATAACACTCAAACACACTATATCTCTTTATTCTTTAATTGTTTACTTAAAGCATATTTTGTGAAAAATTGGTAAATTTCTGAGACAGCTACATAAAAAATAGGGAATTATAAAAAATTAAGGCTTTTATGAAAAATTAAGAAAATTCAAGAGAATGATATATACTGACAGTATTATAGGCCATTCACGGTTACTTCACACTTTTCTGAAGTTCTGCTAAAGTTCTAATTTTGGTTACTGATTATGTATCCTTCCGCTACATGTAAGCAGAAACACTGCCATGTGACTTCTACTTTTTAACTGTTAAATGATTCGTTTACTGTTTTCAGCTGTTCAAAAAAGTATCATTTTTCAAAAACCATTTTGTTCAAATGTTTACAATTTATGCCTATAACCATATTTAGATGAGCTTTATGACTTTTTTTATGCCTGTGTTGACGATAGTTCTTATGGTTATTATTAAGCATCGTTAACTTATTTGTTATACACGACATAGCACATTGCACGTAATACATGTTAATATTTTGCTACGACTGTGTTCAACCCTTTTACAACTGCGGGGGAGAGAACTAATATTTAACCTCATGTTAATTATATGTGTTGCAATATTTTGTTAAAAGGTTGACCTCAGTTGGAATAAATATTAAAAAGAAGGAACAAACAGTCCAACGAAAAGACACAGTAAATTCAAGCTCGTAACTCTTGTCGCTTATTTTTGTACACAGCAGCGACAAACGTAAACGATAGTGGTGAACATGCATATAAATGGGCATGCCGTAACTTTTATTCTGCTCATATTTCTATGTATTGATACCTACTGTTTCTAGGTTTATTACATTGTTTATTAAAATTTATCTAGCTAGCCTTAGTGTTTTGTTGAGATTATGGCAAACATTCAAATCACAGAAACCTAAGCACGTTATACAATAGTGCTTCAAACATAGACCTAGGGCAAAGTTACAACGTTGTAATAAACAGATATAACTTTCAAAAAATTAATTTTGTCATATCAACGGTTCACGGTTAAACATATAAATTTTGCACATCCCATATTTGCAATCACACACCACTGGTCCAGCATAAGGAGATGCAACAATACCATTTCACACACAGCGGTCACGACATGTTACAGTATATTTATTCCTGCCGTGGACAAACATATTTATCTCAACAACGTAACTTGCCTAGGTAGGTTTAAAAAACACAACATGTACAAGCTTGATGTGGTAACTTTGAAGTATTTTTCACAAGAAGAGAAATTAACACTTCGTTCAGCAACATGCCATGTCATGTTGCCAGTCACCACTTCTGCCAACTTCAGATTTGTAACTGTCCTGCCATCACATCTAAATATAAAGTGTTCAGACAATAAATCTTGTTTCAGTTGTAAATTACAAATTCAAAAATCATTATTTTTGTGGTAATTAGTATGAAATATGCTAAAATTGAAAATATGTATAATCTTCCTCTTATTACTAGCTATGCAAAACTTACAGAGAGAGAGAGAGAGAGTGACCGACAAGCTCCGCTCGGCTTAAGTTTCTTCCTCGGATGAAAAAAAAACTCTTACGTCATTAGGGTTCACGCACCGTAATTTGTGCTGATATTTTTAACTGTAACAGTAACAATGAAATATGGTATTTGCCTTCAGTGCTACCTAAAAATGTAAATATATCAATAGGTAATGTTTAATTTACAAATAGCATACCAGAAAACTAGGTTAAAACGATATTGTAACTGTGAACTATTTCTTACTAGCCATTGCCAACATATCGCTGCTCTTGCTGTTTTTAATTCTTATTTAATACAAACTAAATATTAAAAGTTATAGAAGATACTAAGTTAAAGTTTCATTTATTCAAGAGTACATCACTTTAAAGTTAATCACAATGTTATATATTTGTGGCATATAAGTTATTTGAAAAACAGGTTGACTTGTTACTCCCAGGGTGATTTTTCAAAGGTTTGTTTCAAAACATCCAAGAAATTGTGAATGGACTATAATAATGTTAAATTATAGTCAAATAGGGGTATTACATACTATGAATTACAATAGCGGGGAGGAATATGGGAATGGGAGAAATTGTGGGATAACACAGACATAGTACTCTTAATATTTCACACATGCGCACGTATACACACACCATGTTCCTTCCATGATGACTGGTATTACAAGTATGGTGATTGTTTGTATGAAAATGCTTTATTATTTTAAGTAATACTCAGGGTCATTGATATTGGAAAAGTACAACAAAAACATCAGTGTTAAAAGTTATTAAAAAATAACTTCTTTATAAAAATGTGTGTCAAATAAATTTTAATAAAACATAATTCACACTGGATAGTTTAGGGGAACGTTGTAAATGTACTCAACTCAGCCAGGAATATCACAGATGAGACCCCTACAATGTCAATAAACATCTACAGAACAGTGTTTAGACCAGTGCTTGTGCACAAGTACATTGTTACTTAACAGTAATATTGTGTTGAATTTGATAACATGATAGTGTAGGATAACCCAGCAAATTATGTAAAAAAACTAAATTTAAAATATTTTCCTTTTTGCCTTATTTTGCAAATAAAAAAAGTTGTGTTTCTTAACAATAACTGCAACAATTAATTATGTTTTTTTTTAGCTGGGACACACAATTTTTATTGCAATATATAAGCTGTGGATGATTTCACCTATCAAATACACTATACTAAAGAGCTCTATCCTACCCCTCCTCAAGTCCACATAGATAATCATTCAGTCTGTACAAACCTTGAGTAAAAAATTATATTTCTGGAAATGTGCAGTCATTTCTGTTCCTTCTTTTGGAAATTTTTCAAGAGTAATAAGCTATCACGTCTCTTTTCATTTATGTACATAAACAATTTTACACATCACGGATCTGGATAAAATTTGGCAAGGATGCCCATACTGTGTAAATCAACCCCTCCCCCACCCCAAAAAAGAAATCCCTACAATACGGTAGTGTTGTGTTGTACACTGTTCAATGGATCAGTATCAAATTTGGCGGGAGATGCCCTTCAGTACACAACTTACAATAATGTATACTGAAAAATAGGCTATGACCCCCTATTAGGTCCAAAACTCCTAAAAATAGGATTGTGTATCCATAAGTTTGATGGATCTGGACTAAATTTGGCAGGGATACCATTCACTACTCAACTTAAAATACTGTATGGGCCAAAATGGGATTTGGCCTCCTATTGGTCCCGAACCCCCAAACCAGGGCCGTGTGTATCCAAGCCTAATTTAGCTGTAAAAATTCACATGTTTTTCTCAGTGAAATTTTGTAGTATTATTTTCTTTTCATAATGACATTTCACAGTCATAATTCTAATGTTTTTGAAAAGTACAGATATAACTCTACTCTCTTAAAAAAATTAATCGATTTCATTGGATGAATGGTTACAAGTTACATTGAGATAGAAGAGAAGGAATTAGTTAGATGACCTAGTGGTACCAGGACCAGATTTCCCATTAGGTNATAAGAGGCAAAGTAGCAAAAAAATTATATTTATCGGGGGACAGAATCTTGTGTAAATGGAGCATGCGACTTTCTCGTAGATCTTCATTGAGTTTTGGGTTTTCAAGTTTCGCTCTGCTAGCAGCTGATGAGAGATATTAGCTTAATTTCAGTTCTAACAAAAGTTTTATTTATTGCAACACAAATAAAGGTGCGGAGTTTGTGATTTATGATTAAAAGGTTTTACTNCACAAATAAAGGTGCGGAGTTTGTGATTTATGATTAAAAGGTTTTACTGATGCTGAAAACTGATTATGGTGTGTGAAGTATCTGCGTGCGGCCAGATATTAAAATGGAAACAAATACACTCTTCAATAAATTAGTACAAATAACACAGGCCAACAAAAGAATAGTTTATGAAATTTTTTTATATAAATATAGCTGAATCTTATGTATTTTTGGGTGCTGAAACCGAATCTGGCATCAGTTTTTTTGTATCACCCACTGTTCTTTCACAATATGCATTTGTATTTAAGATTTTTGAACTTGTCTATCATATTAGCTACGATAAACTCATAATTTGGGTCTTTAACATCGCCCAAAAACCCAGCGAACTGTTGGATCTCTTGTTCTAAATTGATAAATAGATGCTCTAGGTGCCAACAAATGTTTTTCTTTTAGCCTAGAGCCAAGCAATTCAGCTTTCTCTTTAGTCAAACCCAAATCTCTTACCAAATCATTTAACTCAGCCTGTGTAAACAACTGAGGTTCTAAATTTTCTAGAGAACATTGGAACTCATCATCCAGTTTACCTTCATCAGATTCAGTTTCACTGGACTGATCAAGTAAAACGTCATCAATAGCTTGTGGTGGCTCAGGGACAGGAAGTCCCGGACCATGACCAACTGGCCGAATAGCTGAAGGAAGATTAGGGTAGATAATTAATTTCTTATTTTTGGAGTTATATCCAGTAACATCAATGCTACAAAAATAACAATTGTCTGAATGATTTTTTAGTTCTCTCCATATCATGGGTACTGCAAATCTAAAAGCTATTTTTTTTTTTGACCATTTTCTAAGGTCTTTAACACAAACATAGCATATCTTGTGTGGAGCCCAAGGTTTTTCTTGATCACCGAGTTTTATTCCAAGATATACCAAGTACACTTTTTTACAAACTCTGTAATGGTTCTTTGATGTTTTTAAATTACAAACTCACCACATATATATAACAAAAACTGTTGGAAAGTTTTTACAACCATGGTTAGCCATTCTTAGAGCACATGGGCAAAAAGCTGAAAAGTGAGGTTGTGTTGACTGAAAGAAAACAAACAGTCGTACCACCACTACCAACCTAATTTCATTTAGATTTACTGTATGTTTTAGTATATTAATAATGTATTTCAAGTATATAAATAAAGTAAATAAAAATGCACAGATATTAGATAAAAAATGAATTTCTCACATTTTGTATATTCAAATGTGAAAAAATGGTGGGTGTTATGACTTTTTTATTATTATTTTCGGACTCAGCACACCAAAAAACATAAGAATCCGGCAAAATAGTTTAAAAATTTATTTTATCATTGGCCTGTGTTATTATTGATCAACTAAAACAAATACCAATTTAAATACAATTTATTAAAATTTTTAACTGGCTACCTATATTTTATTATTTAATTTATTGAAAGCTTCAATTTTATTCATCAAGATATTCTGCAGTGATGTAATAATTATGTAAATTAAATACTTAAAATGCTCTGCAAAATTTTTTTTGAGATTTTTTTTATTTCTTTGGTGAAATATTTCTTACAAAGGTGGTATAAAAAGATTAAACCTTGAAGCATTTACTTTTTTTGGTTTTAATCAGTGTGTGGATTTTGTAGAACTGCAACATTCTGCTGCGTCACTGCAAGAGCAGGAAGCTGACCACAGATGTTGTGGATGCGGTCTTCAACACTGGCAACATCCCTCCTGTGTATGGACACTCTGCCATCGAGCCTATCGCCTTCAACAACATCGTCCTGCCTAATTTGTCCGTCATTGATGATGTGGACATTGACCTGCCACAGTTCGCAACCAGTTCTGAGCAGTACATACAGCTGCCTGACATCTCTTTGCACGGTGAGCATTTCACCCTGTTGTTGTGTACTTATGGTAGTCTTGAAAACCCCTAAGAATTCAGTAACAGTAATATAGCAGTGCTCATGGAAGTCTATGATGGTATAAATTAATGTATGTTGTCTTGGAGTGCACTCTAGGATGAGGGTAATAACCAGATTTCAAGATGTCCATTGTTCCAGAAGGATGATATGAGGCCCTAGAATATAACTATGACAGAGTAGAAGGACAATGGAAATGGGAGTTAGCAGAGAAATCCTGCTAGCTGCAAGCAACATGTCCCATATTTACCACATGTAAAAATTTGGGGTGACACCGTTAGGAATCAACCCTTAATTTCTGTGGTAGAAGGCCAGTGAGTAAACCACTAAATCCCCATGGAAATTAATGATAGTTACAAAAATGTATAAAGTAAGTTAAAAAAATTGTTTTCAAATACAGTAATACTGCTTCAAACTAACGTGAATACTACTCGTTAAGAAGGTATTCCATATGTACAGACACTACAAATACACTGAAGAGCCAAAAAACCTGGTACACCTTCTTAATATCGTGTAGGACCCCTGCGAGCACGCAGAAGTGCCGCAAGACGACATGGCATGGACTCGACTAATGTCTGAAGGTATGCAGGAGGCAATTCACACCATGAATCCTGCAGGACAGTCCACAAATCCGTAGGAGTGTGAGGCGGTGGGGATCTCTTCTGAACAGCACGTTGTAAGGCATCCCAGATATGCTCAATAATGTTCACGTCTGGTGATTTAGGTGGCCAAGGGAAGTGTCTAAAGTCAGAAGACTGTTCCTGGAGCCACTCGTTAGCAACCCTCGACGTGTGGTGTGTCGCATTGTCCTGCTGGAATTGTCCACATCCGTCAGAATGCACAATGGACATGAATGGGTGCAGGTGATCAGACAGGATGCTTACGTATTTGTCACCTGTCAGAGTAGTATTTAGACATATCAGGGGTCCTATTTCACGCCAACTGCACACGCCTCATACCATGACAGAGCCTCCACCAGCTTGAACAGTCCCCTGTTGACATGTAGGGTACATGGATTCATGAGGATGTCTCCATACCCGTACACGTCCATCCGCCCTATACAATTGGAAACGAGACTCGTCAGACCAGGCAAGGTGTTTCCAGTCATCAACAGTCCAATGGCGGTGTTGGCGGGCCCAGGCGAGGCTTAATGCTTTGTGTCGTGCAGTCAACAACGGTATACGAGTGGGCCTTCAGTTCCGAAAGCCCATATCAATGATGGTCCGTTGAATAGTTTGCACGCTGGCATTCGCTGATGCCCCAGCGTTGAAATCTGCGCCAATTTGGGAAAGGGTTGAACGTCTGTCCTGTTTAATCATTCTCGTCAGTCGTCGTTTGTCCCATTCGTTCACAATCTTTTTCCGGCCGCAGCGATGTCAAAGATTTGATGTTTTACCGGATTCCCAATATTCATGGTACACTCGTGAAATGGTCGTACGCGAAAATCCAAATTTTATCGCTACCTTGGAGATGCTATATCCCATCTCTTGTGCGCCGACTATAACACCACATTTAAACTCACTTAAATCTTGATAACCTTTCATTGTAGCAGCAGTAACCGATCTAGCAACTTTGCCAGATGCTTGTTGTCTTATATAGACACTGCCGACCGCATCGCGTTACTCTGAATGGTTCCTTACCTCTGTTATTTGCATACACACACCTATACCAGTTTTTTTTTGGCTCTCCAGTATACATTGCTACATAGAAAGAAAAGTTTCACCTTTGTTTAAGTTGTACAGTTGAACCTTTCTGAATTGACCCCTCATGGTTTCCCGAAATAAGGCTAAGAATAAGAAGGTGGTTATAAATATTTTGGGAAATTTGCACCAATTTTGACCCATCCCCAACCCTTATACTTGAAAATTGTTAATCTTTTTTCTTTAAGTCTGTATTTCTCTCTAATGTAAAAATTGCATAACTTTTTTAATTAAATATAGAACTATTTTAATACAGACATTTCCTAAAACATGATACCCCAGAAGCATATCCTTAGCATCCCCTTGTCTCCCGAAATGTTAAAAACATAAAGTAACAGAGGTTTTACCAAGCATTGTATGTTCATGCTCAGACATATTTTGTGTGAAAATAATACTTTTTTTGGTTAAATGTAAATTTAGTTTTATAGGGAGACAGTGTATATTTTTAGCGGTATCGCATCATATTTTGCGATTCAATATACCTGGACCTGCGACATAAATGAGATTTCACATTGCAAAATGCTACATGCCTTAGTTTGTTATTTTTTTGATGGATAGCGCAATATTTTGCATTGTAAAAATGTAAACAATATTTTTTTTCAGATGACAAAGATATTTTTACAGGCTAATACTTTCTGTAACACTATGGTGTAGACTATCATAGTTTCGACTTAAGACTAGCGCTGTCGACTCTTATAGTGTTTCCAAGTAATGCGCGCGCATTTGCGTTCACTTAGTCTATGACTTTCGTGGTGTAAACAAAACAACGCCAGCTATTGTAAGGGTTTATGATTAACTTAACAGGAACCTTAAAGCAGTGTGCTTAGAATATGAACCAATGTTTTCAAGTTTATTGGTTTATGGCTGCAGTGTGCGGATCGTGTATGGGTCATGTGCTTTTTGGCTTGACTTAAGATATCGTTATATTTTATATCTTAAGTACAAGTCAAGATGAAATAGCCAATCAGAGCACAGTGGCAGTTGTTGTTGGCAGGAAACGGTATTTAAATCTTGGATTTAGGTTATGTCATATTGTGAAATTGTATGCAATTAATTATTTTAATTGGAAGATAGTATCCTCTGTTTAAAGAACTGTTCATCATCACCTTTTATTTCTTAGGAAAGGTTATTGAATTTGCTTTATTTAATCTTTTTCAGATTTATTGACGTAAATGCCATAGTTAGCATTGGCATCCCTTCTATAAGATATTATGAGTTTTTCAAAACAGTTACACAAGCAGTAACCACAAATAATTAAATACACGTAAATAATCTTTACTATCGTCCATTTTTCCAGGTTATGTTGGCTGCTTCAGTTTCCTACTCCGATTAGCTAGACTTAGTTACCAGATCNGCTTTATTTAATCTTTTTCAGATTTATTGACGTAAATGCCATAGTTAGCATTGGCATCCCTTCTATAAGATATTACGAGTTTTTCAAAACAGTTACACAAGCAGTAACGACAAATAATTAAATACACGTAAATAATCTTCACTATCGTCCATTTTTCCAGGTTATGTTGGCTGCTTCAGTTTCCTACTCCGATTAGCTAGACTTAGTTACCAGATCNACTATCGTCCATTTTTCCAGGTTATGTTGGCTGCTTCAGTTTCCTACTCCGATTAGCTAGACTTAGTTACCAGATCAATTGTTAACTGCAAAACTTATTTTTCCTGTACTCGAGTCATAAGTACAAGTCTTAATTCATCATAATTTAATTGCAAATCCACATTCTTAAGGAAAGTTTACAATTAAATACTGAAGAATTAACGACTTGTACTTATGACTCGTTATGTACACGGAAAATAATTTTTCAGTTTATGACTGATCTAGCAACTGTTGTCCAACCAATCAGAATCATAGGGGTCAATATCAGCTGATGTAACGTGGAAAAATGGACAAGAGTGAAGATTATTTACATATATTTAATTATTTCTGCTTACTGCTTGTGTAATCGTTTTGAAAAAATCAATATTGTAAAAAGGGAAGCCGATGCAAACATTGGGTATTTACATCAATAAATCTGAAAACTTTAATTAAAACAAATTTAATAACCTCTTCCTAGAAATAAAACATGACCATGAGCTGTTCTTTAAATAAAGAGGATACTGTCTCTCAATTAAAATAATTTACTGCATACAATTTCACGATATGACATGACCTAAACCCAAGATGTAAATACAGTTTCCCGCCAACAACTTTTGTTGCGCTCTGATTGGCTACTTCATCTTGATTTGTACTTAAGATATAAAATATAAAAATATAATGTTATCTTGNTTTGTTGCGCTCTGATTGGCTACTTCATCTTGATTTGTACTTAAGATATAAAATATAAAAATATAATGTTATCTTGAGTCAAGTGAAGAACGCACACGACCCGCACACCCGCACACCCGCACACTGCAGTCATAAACCAATAAATACCCTTGAAAACAATGGTTTATATTCTAAGCACACTGCATAAGGTTTCTGTTAAATCAATCATAAACCCACCTTTAATAGATACAATTATCGTATTTTTTTTTTGGAGAGACATAACTTGTGCGTAAAAAAGTTTGCAAGTAATGCAGGTGTACGACTAAACACTTTTAAAAGTGGAATGCGGAACTTGATCCACAAAATATACGGTTGCAATGCGAGTCTAGCGATAATTTTGTTCAGCTGGTTTACTACGGCCTGTGTCGTGAAAATGAAGATAAAACTACATGGATGGCAAAACTTCAATTTTTCATTTATTGTTGGCGTGTATGATATTAGTTTGAAGAAAGACAGTTGCATTAAACATTCTAACTCCGATATGCATACACATGTTATAAATATCGGTAATAAACCCAAATCAATCAAAGAGTTTTTTGCAAAAATGCCAATGGAGTAATCAATGTCTTCTGTCAGTCAGGATGCAAACAACTGTCTGTAAACTTTTTGATATTGAGTACGTATTGGCCAACGAAGAAATCACATTTAACAAATTCCCACAATTTGTTTAACTCGAAAAATGTCACAATGTTGACGTTGGTGATACAATTCTGTTGTGAAATGTCAAGAATTTACTATATGTATTGTAGAAGACATTGAAAATACATTTAAAGAATACTTAAAAAATGTTAACTAATTCAGCATTTGTTGCAATGGTTCTACAGATTTCTGTCTGGATAAGAAATTGTATTTTAGATTTATGTAGACAGTAAGGCTGATGTGCAGTGTAAATTTCTCAAAATAACAGATTTAGAAGATGACATAGCAAAGGGCATCCTCAGTGCTCTTACAAAAACTTTTGATTTTTTCAGTATTGGTGAAATTGAAAAAAAAAAAACTGGTGGGTTTTCTAGTTGATGGAGCTTCTGTAAATGTGGGTAATAAAAAAGTGGTTGCTGCTGAACTAAAAAAGATTTGCCCATGGTTGCCAACACTTCACTGCCTCAGCCACCGACTTGAGTTAATTGTTAAAGATTACGTCCAGTCAACATATCTGGCAAATATATTTGAATTAGTAAGGAGCATTACAGCAAGATTCCAAATCGCCTACAGAAGTTTCGAGAACTTCTTCAATTTTAGGAGAGAAAACGTGACTTCAGTGCCTACTACTGAGTACAAGGTGTCAGGTGGATGTCTCACAAGAAAAAGACGCTTGAGCTGTAAGCATGGCCTGCAGAAAATAGTCAGTATTCTGCAAAACTAGCTACTTCGGTACACATTCTCAAAACTGCAAAATTTGTCATACGGGCTGTATTTTTCAATGCGGGAGCTGGAAACAACGTCAAAAGGTATCAATGTCATGAACATAATAAGCGAATATTTTGAGAAGCGTAACATTATGTGGGAAAAACTTGCCGGTTTATGTACAGATGGAACTCCAGCTATGTTAGGATCACGCTCCGGTCTCGCGACATTAATAAAACAGAAGAATTCCTCTGCATTAACAATGATTGTATTATAAATCGCCAGGCGTTAGCTTCTAAGAATCTTCCGGAATGCCTTGCTAACACAATGCAATTGATAAAAGTGGTCAATGTCATCAAAAGCAGTGCCTTAAATACACGCCTTTTTAAAAAACTGTTTACTGAAATGGACTCCGATCATGAGACACTTCTTTCTCACACCGAAGTTCGTTGGCTTTCGAAAGGAAACATGCTAGGAAGATTATACGAACTAAGGGAGGAAGTTGAGAAGTTTCTAGCAGAGAAGAAAATAAAAGATTTACAAGAAAATATGTTATGCTGAGAGCGGCTATACAAGAGAAGATCAGAAGTCGTCTGCAAATGCTGGTCGATGAATTCAATCTTTACTTCCCGGAATATAACCAAACCGAATCGAGAGGTATCCAAAAGCAGATTTGTAACCCTTTTGGTATCAATGTTGGAGAGGTTGCTGACGAAGTCCAGGAAAAGCTCATTGAATTGCAAAATGATAGAAACTGCTTGGATGCGTTTTAATCTGACCTTGCTCTTGAGGAGTTTTGGTGTAAAAAAGCAATTTCATATACATACTAAAATTCAGGAAATCGCCTAGCACTATCTTATGCTCTTCTCCACGACTTATTTGTGTGAACAAAGATTTTCTGCTTTGCTTGTAATTAAAAACAAGTTCAGGAATCGTTTGAATGCAAGTGATGATATGTGTGTAGCTTTGAGCAATAATATTAGCCCGAGGATTACACAGTTTGTAAAGGAGATGCAAGCTCAAAAATCACATTAATAATTTGCCAAATTTAATTTTCTATAAAAAATGTTCTTTTTATATTATAATAGTACTTTCAGTGCATGTTACTATTAAGTTAAACGAATATGTTAAAAGTTTTGATTAAAGTTTATTTTAAGGTAAATACAGTTTATTATTCTTGATCCTTGTGGTCTCCACTAAGAGTCAAAAAATCATAGTGGTCCCTGGTCACATAAAGCCTGGGCAGATTTCAAAACATTCTGGCAATATAATTTGAAGTATCTGTCAGGAAATGAACTTTGGAAATGTGTGTGTGCAAAGCCTATAGTAGTCATTTTCTACATCTGTGTCATATGTTTAGCGTATTAAGAGGGTTTCAATTTTACAATGCCAGAATGGAGATAGCATTTTCTACAATGAAGAGAGTGGAGACTGATTACAGAAACCGTTCATTTATGAGAACACTTGACACCCTTTTGAGAATATTCATTGAAGGCGCAGAAATGCCGGATTAAAAAAAAAAGACATTGTCATTCTGAAACTGAACCTTATGGTTCACAGCCAAGGCCATCAAAGAAGATGTAGACTATAGCCAAAAGTGCAGAACCAGAAACACTTTCAGAGTCAGATATTTCTGATTCATAGTTCCAAGGATTTTAATAAGATCCCACAGTTTGATATTTATATAATTAAGTTAATGAAAAGTTCAGAATGATGTTTTAAAGGATTTTAGTAGGGTAAGAAGTAAACATCCAAATATATCTACGACTTGAAAACTTGAATATATTTTTGTTCATGTTGTGTTCATATATATATATATATATATATATATTTTTTTTTTCATTATATGAAATTCTAAAAAAAAATTGTTGTGAAACTGCTAGGCAAAATTATTAAACTGCTATTCAAAAACATTTTCAAGCCATATACATCCATCCTTAATTTTTTACAAGTTTTGAAATATTGAACTTTGCTTAAAATTACCAACTTTCAACTTTTCAACCAATTTCAAAAGAGACAAAAGTTAAAAATCTTATATTTTCTCAAAATACATTAAACTCCCAATGTACCGGGGCGGCTTAATCGGGTTGCGGCTTAACCGTGGAGCCACCAGTTCAAAATAAAATATTGAACAGTCGCCGCCAGTCGTGTGCCGCTGCTATCAATAACCCATGCACACGCTGTTGAATACCAGGCTGCAGTTGAGTGATGCAGTACAATTAATTTTAATATTAAAAGTGGTCAGGTACTATATTTACACACGTTTTTAACAGAGAATATATGTAAAACTTGGAAGTATTAGGAATTCGGGGAAATGGTCAGAGAGCACATTTTCATTCATAATAATAAATTATTGACAATTAAAACTGGCATTTTGTCGTCAAAAGGCGAGATTGTGTTGTTTACAGTAGTTCGTACACGCAGAGGCGATTTATAAATTATCCGTGTCACCGAGAGCGATTGGATGACAAAATACCACATTAACATAAATATTATTTACCACAAAAATGATTTCATCGCAAATAATGCAAGTTTTTAATAAATAATTAAATAACATTTATTACCGCTTTGTTGCTGAAGTGGGAGTGTAGTCAGAACAAAAAAAAAACACAAAGGTGAGCCAGACTAAGAAAGGCTTGCCGATTTTAGTCCAAATCCAAATTATTTGCAAGCAGAATCACTTCACACGGAAATATGTTATGTTAAAATATTTATAGAGGTCACTGAAAATTTAAAACTCTGAGAATTCGTTTGCATATTTGCATTTTACACATGAATAACAAGCNATTTATAGAGGTCACTGAAAATTTAAAACTCTGAGAATTCGTTTGCATATTTGCATTTTACACATGAATAACAAGCCATTTCATGGGGGCATGGTATCCGAAGCAAGTCCTGCGCACTAGCCAACAGATGGCAGCACGGTTACCTATTACGCTGCTGTTTCACAAAAGTATATCTATCATGTCCTTTTAAAAGTAAATTTTTCATCTTGTGTGGGCTTAAAACAATTTGGGTTTGAAATATATNGTATATCTATCATGTCCTTTTAAAAGTAAATTTTTCATCTTGTGTGGGCTTAAAACAATTTGGGTTTGAAATATATTACGTCACATTAATGTAGAAATATTTGAAAATGACTCTGTGATAGATGTGTGGCCTCTTCAATCAATATGAAGCATGCACGTGGCGACGGTAGCAGCAAGCACTAGCTACGGCTTATGAAGAAGAGATAAACGAAGCTAAACTATTGCATACAGTGTTCCATTTCGTTCACACACCTACACATTATTCTAGAACAAAGTTTAATTTGTTACACTAATAACAGTTGTTTTGTAACAATATAAAATACATAGACATTTCGTGTACGATATCCTTCCTGCCCGCATATTTCTTCGATGTCTCTTGTGCAAATGGAGGCTGTCAAAATAGCCAACGTGAAATTTTGTTGCAATTGTTCACGCATCAGCTGATACAGGATTTTGTGTATGTGATGATGTTAATATCATTAGGACGTTGCCACACACTAACTGTTAAAGAATTTAATACTTATATGACTGTATTAGTTTACATAACGTATGTTTACAATATTTAGGACTAAAGTAAACATTCCCCCTCCCCCCTCAATTACTATCTCCGTGAATATTGGTTATCCGTGAACCCTTAGCCAGTCATTCCCCGGGAAAATCAGGAGTTTGCTGTACTCTTCTTACAAGTGGTAATGGACACACAAAATTTTATCATTGTGTTTCAACTACAAGTTCTGTAAAAAAAATTTCAAAATTTTCAAAAATTGGGTTTTGACACAATGGATGAAAACTGTTATGGGATACTATAAAAACATTAAAAATAATTAAAATGACAAAATGTTAGTTAGAATTCTGAAATGACAATTGTAAATTACAACATTGTGACTAAAAAATTGTACATTGTGACTAAAAAATGGTATCAATTATTTTTTATTTACAAAATCAAAAACTGCTTAACCAACCAACTGCAAACCAATACAGAAAAATTATCCCTTAAAATATTTAAATTGTTTAATACTGTAATTACCTACTGACAAATAGAGTAATTTAAGACAGTAGACTTGGTTGACATAGACATTCTTAACACAATATTGATTGACTTGCCTTTTGTATTTAATCTTATTAAAAATCTTTTGTATTATGCACCACAGATCACAAAATACTTTTTTAATGTGAAAAAACACATTTTCATAACAACTTGTTGGTGTTGGGTTGTTAAAATAGGTAAATTTGTATTTAACGAACCAGCGAAATAGAGTAATGGTTTTCAGGAACCGTGACATTTTCTTAAATCTGGGTTCTATTAGAGTTGGAAAATTTTGTGTTGGAGGCAAACTTTGCTGTATGTGCCTGTGTACTTAGGATGCTACCTCAGTTTCCCTGTTTTTGGCACCATACCTATCTCCCAGTTACAATGGAGACAGGTATGACTTTATTCTGTTCCCTGCATATATTCTCCTCCTGATAGTTTCTTTTCCATTCAAGAGGTCACCAGGCCCAGTCTGTCATCTATTGTCAATATTTTTTTTTCTAATTTTTTCTTTGTTAAACTTTAAAATTTTCTTTTATGAAATATACATGTGCCACATAATTCCGAGTTAATTGTCTCTGAAGTAATTTGTATTATCAAATTTTAATTAATTGGTTTCATGTAAGAGTTACCCCAATTTTTAAGGCCTAATTTAAGCTGTAACCAGTAGGTTGAATTCCATTATAATTTTTATTATTCTATTATAATGTGAGAAGCTTTAGTATCAAGTTTTCTGTTATCAAAGATTTTTTTAAGTGCTTTCTATTGGGTAACTANATTATAATGTGAGAAGCTTTAGTATCAAGTTTTCTGTTATCAAAGATTTTTTTAAGTGCTTTCTATTGGGTAACTAACTGATGCTTCAATTTTTAATGACAAATTTTTTCAACTTATTTTGTTGTCACTTATTTGTACACAAATCTTGTCNTAACTGATGCTTCAATTTTTAATGACAAATTTTTTCAACTTATTTTGTTGTCACTTATTTGTACACAAATCTTGTCAATGATTATTTGTTGAAGATGGTTTAGTTTGTTAAATTCTTGAACTAAAAGAAGGAAAGAATTTCCAGAGAAAGGATGTAGTAACATGCAACCACAAGTCTGATAACAGTTCCCAGGAAAATGGTTGTTACTTCAAAGGGGTCGTTATTTGAACTTGCACCAATTGTGACCTCNCAAGTCTGATAACAGTTCCCAGGAAAATGGTTGTTACTTCAAAGGGGTCGTTATTTGAACTTGCACCAATTGTGACCTCCTCTGCCCCGCCCCCTATATTAAAAATCTGGTTAAAAATTTTACATAGGCATTTTTTTATAACTTTAGCAGCAAAATTACATTTTATGTATGTTGGATACAGTAAATGGTTCTTGTGAATCGACTCGTAATATCTATGTGCTTGTAAGATAAAATTTGACTTATTTTGACTAACTTTGACCTGCAAAAACTCAAAAATTAAGTCAATGTTCAATTGTTTGTAGAGTGAAAATAACATGTTTTACTGAAAGATTAAATTATTTTAATATTTAGACATATTCCGAGAGAAATTATACCCTAGACGGACATACAATTCCTCCTCTTTTCATCAAAAAAGCGTAAACAGAGTGCGCCGAGCAACTTGTAGCGAGTGCAAACTACATTTTCACTGGCCTGTTACAGGAAAATCAGTTCATTTATGTTTACTTATTATTTAGTGTTGGGCGAGTTTGATTTTTACAGCTTGAGTCGAGTCGAGTTGTATGAAAATTGAGTTGAGCCAAGTCGAGTTTCAAGTTAAATAAAATTTGAGTCAAGTCGAGTTCAGTATAAAATGTTTTGAGTTAAAATCGAGTTTGCACCACAAATGTAATTCTGAAAACCTATGTACATGGTAAGTGATTTACAGTGTTTATTTTTCCCTCTCGCTAAAAAGTGAATGACTATTACCGTTCCGGTAATGTCCGTCGCATGATGCTGATAGAAAAATAAGATAACTTACAGGGGTGGAGTGGGAGGGTAGCTTTCAGGCTGGTCTGTCAGCATGCTACCGGGTGAGTGGACAAGCAGTCCACATTTAAAGTTTTTGTTACCATAGTTCTTTTTTTTAAAACGCAAGTTTTAAAAACAGTACTAAGATGGGAAAAGTAATGAAAAGTTTACCATTATGCATATTTCTGCTGAAGGTGTGACGTGCCACGAGACAAAGACCTGTCATGTTTAAATACTGTACGTCCTATAGTTGTACATATTGGTGTTGTGCTGAGACTACCTGTCAACCTTGTCAAGTTACCGGTCCTATTATCTGATGTCACCCAGTGTGGCGTTAAAGAGGAAGCGCTTTGCGGGGAAACAAAATGTCTCAAGTCACGAATATAATGCTTGCCGGATTTTATCACAGCAGAACATCACAATCGACAATCAAGTGTCAAGGCATGTAGCCGAGTTATTGTTTGTTTTTATTCCGGCGCAACTTTAGCAGTTTAGCAACGTAAAATGATTGATTTACGAGACACCAAAGGTGATTATGTTGATTGTTAGTTTGCGAATATTTGTTTATAACTAAAAAGCACTGTGACTCAACTTGCACGGTTAGTAGCTTAATGTCTATTGTAAGTTTAATTCTGGTAGAATGTTTTTTTATTTTGCCTTTTAATTAGGCTGTACATGCCTGCCAGCAGCTATAAAGGTCTTTAAACATAAGCATTGTAGACATATATTTCTGTGATGTGTAAATATTAGAAATACCCAACATAACAACAACCTGCATAAAAAAAACAATCCAGTCCCTTAAATAAGAATTCATAACAATGTTAAGGGGGAAGGTGAACTCGTTGAGAAACTTGGTAACCTTAATAGTTATAGTCCATACTGTATAAGAATGCCACTTTTTGACAGGTCTGCGAAAGTAGTGCCACTGTTTACATTTGACTACGTATCCTTCCGCCATCAGCTGGTCCGTCAAGTCGGGCTGTATTTTTTATCAACACGCTGTCAGCTAATCCACTTGCCATTGTACTGTAATGCTAAAAAATNGTCCGTCAAGTCGGGGCTGTATTTTTTATCAACACGCTGTCAGCTAATCCACTTGCCATTGTACTGTAATGCTAAAAAGTTTTTAAGATATTTTAAGACTGACAACTGTCTAAAAAAATAAGTAGGTTATAAAAGTAAAAATATAAAATGTTGCAAATAATTAAATATTTGCTAACTCTTTTTTAATTTGTCCAAGATGGAGAATTTGGGTTAACATTTGCGAGACGGTCTGTTGTATCTATTATCACACTTTGGACGTTATAGCTAATATATTCGAGTTGGAAATATGTGACGTGGAATAACGTTAGAATTGCTTAAAAACTATTCACGCGTGTCTCACTTTCTACGGAAACAAGGAGATGGGTTTCAAGAGAACAATATGGCGTATAATTTACGTAGACGAACGATTACCGGCCGAATATAAATTACTTGTACTCCAAATCGTTGTACATGAAATATATGTTACTTAAAAAATTATGCAGAACTCATGGAAAAATATAACTATTGGCATCTGTTTGTAAATTCGTTATATTTCGTGCAGGAAAGCGGTTCATTTCTGGCTGGTATTACCTTGCATAATATCACAGAGATGGTGCGCACAGCATGCCACTGCGAAGTTTGAGCCGCTGTTTTTGGATAACAGATAGCGTATTTTTTAAAGTTGATTGTTCTTATATTACGGACTCGAAATATATTTCAAATTCGTGTCGTTTCGTCAAATTATTAGAAAAAATAATTCAACAATATTATGCAATATTTCTGTATTTTTTTGGAATTAATATCAAGGACGTGTTGAAAGCGAGGTTGGAGAGGTATGATACAAAGTGAAAAAGCTTTCTGAAGTTAGCACAACTTCAGAAAACTTTTCCACGTCATATCGTTCTATTGTACATTTCATTTTGAACACCTATACATAACTACATTATCACGAAGTTTAGTTTTTAACACTAACAACCATTGTTTTGTGGCCTTGTAAAATAAAATGTATTAATAAATCTAAGAACTCTTTCTTATCCGCGTATTTTCTGCTTTTCTGATGTGCATCGGCAGTGCACTCAGAATAGCCAACGTAATTTTAACTTTTGTTCGTTCGTGCATCAGCTGATACAGGATTTTGTAAATGGCACTTTGTTTGTTTCGTATACATCAAGTTACCACTCACTCACTGACTGCCAGAAAGTGGCCTTCTTATACCGTATGGACCATATTTCAGGAACTCTTGACATGCAAATTTATACTCATGATCCATGTAGGCTATAAACACTGCACTAATACGAATCTGTATTTCAACCATGTACATAGTTCAATTGTTAAAAGCAAAATCATTTGAAAGTTGGAAACTAAAGTGTTTTGCAGAATCACCCATGTATGTAGTTAGAAATAAATGTACAGAGACGTTGCTCTTTCCTGCTTTTATTCATATGTGATAAAATTGTGAAAAATGAAATACATCATCAGTCTGCAGCGGAAACCTGTGTCTGTGCATAAGTGTATGCAAGTAGTTGTGTTTGTGTGTGTGTAATTATGAACCACATTTGAAAAAATTTGTGGTATTCAGCAATTACTTTTAAGAAGGAAGTTTGTAAAGCACCTTGTGTTCACACCCTCCATCTTAACCACAGGTAGACATCTGTTCAGTCACATTGTGCATGGTTACATTACTAATGCTTTGTCCATTGCTAAAAATAGGTATTCAAAGTGAACAAATAAACATCACAAATAACACACATATTTTTTGTTTTAGTGATGAGAACTCTTGATTTGTATTCATTGAAGTGGTTCTGGTTTTATTTTCTGCTCAATTTTTGTGCAATTTTGGTTGTTAGACAGTTCATTCTTTGTAATCAATGACTGCTAGGGTCTTTGTTGCATCTTAGTTTTCATTCTTTTCTGTATTTTTATTTTGGTTTGTGGTGTCCTTTTTTAAAAATATTTTTTGGCAATAGACATAGTTCATTTAAATGCTTGTGGATGTGTTGCAGGGGAGTGGGTTCACGCAGACAGTGGGAGCTCAGAAGGTACCACTGTGTCCAAGAAGGATGAGCCAGCTGCTGCCAGTGGGGAGAAGGTAGCAGCACAGCCACCGCCCAAGAAGGAGGATGCCCCTGCTACAAGTTTGGAGAAGCCAGCTGCCACCAGTGGCACTCACATGCCCTCCTTCCTTGGCTCATACTTCCGACACTTTGCCAAGGTNATGTGTTGCAGGGGAGTGGGTTCACGCAGACAGTGGGAGCTCAGAAGGTACCACTGTGTCCAAGAAGGATGAGCCGGCTGCTGCCAGTGGGGAGAAGGCAGCACCACAGCCACCGCCCAAGAAGGAGGATGCCCCTGCTACAAGTATGGAGAAGCCAGCTGCCACCAGTGGCACTCACATGCCCTCCTTCCTTGGCTCATACTTCCGACACTTTGCCAAGGTNTGGAGAAGCCAGCTGCCACCAGTGGCACTCACATGCCCTCCTTCCTTGGCTCATACTTCCGACACTTTGCCAAGGTCATCCTCTCAGAGTCAGACAAGCTGCTGCAGGTTAGACTAGCATGCAAGTTGTGTTGTTCCACAGATCCTCCCTCGTCTATCTGGACTATGACCGTGCTTCATCCCAATTAACCAAAATTTTAGTAATACAGGAATCAAGGGAATAAAATATAATACAGTACTGCCTCACTAATTACATGCTGTATTCCTTACAAATTATAGTTTATTTTCATGTACATAAATAATTTAAAGAACTTTGTATAAACAGTTTCATGTACAATGCATTTGTGCCAAATATGTATATTTACATACAGTATGGCTTCGTAGGCATGTGGGGTGTGCTGTCACAACTTAGAAACACATACACTAGCACATACCATAGAATCACACATGACAGAAGATTATAATAAGAATAAGTTCTATGTTTTATGATTCTAATATATGACAGTTCTTAGATGTGTGTTTCTAGTGTATGATAGTTCTCAAGCATGTGTTTCTATTGTACAACCATTCTAACATCTGTGTTTCGGCTGTATGATCGTTCGAAGGTGTGGATTTTGGTTGTACGACATTTCTAACATCTATGGTTCTGTTGTATGTTCATTCATAGTTGTGGATTTCGGTTGTACGACATTTCTAACGTATGTGATTCTTGAACTNATGGTTCTGTTGTATGTTCATTCATAGTTGTGGATTTCGGTTGTACGACATTTCTAACGTATGTGATTCTTGAACTTGTGTTTCTTTTGTACGACCATTCTAACATCTGTGGTTCTGTTGTATGACGGTTCTAAGATGTGAATTTTGATTATAAGAAGTTTCTAACATATGCTGTTCTGCAGTATGTGGTTCAAAATTGTGTGTTTCTTTTGTGTGATTGTTGTAACATCTATGGTTTTATTGTATGATAGTTCTAGATTGTAAATTTTGGCTGTACGACGTTTCTTATGCATGTGGTTCTGAAATGTGTGTTTCTCTTGTGCGATTGTTCTAACATCTGTGGTTCTGTTGTATGATTGTTCAATAATGTGAATTTTGGTTGTACAATGTTTCTAACGTTTGTGGTTCTAAAATGTGTGTTTCTTTTGTGCGATCTTTCTAACATCTGTGGTTTTGTTGTATGATTGTTCTAAATTGTTAATTTTGGTCGTGTGTTGTTTCTAATGTTTGTTTTTCTGCTTTAGAGATTTACATTCAATTTTTTAAGACAGTGTTTTTACAAGGTNGTGTGTTGTTTCTAATGTTTGTTTTTCTGCTTTAGAGATTTACATTCAATTTTTTAAGACAGTGTTTTTACAAGGTTTGTAGTGAATTGATCCACAGACATTACCACTACAGGTTTACCAGAGCCTCTATCTAAAAGTACCTGGCCTCTGGTGTTATTTCTTGAAGTTATTTTTGTAGAGTTGAAACATCATCCGGTAGATCGCAGCCGCAGTATTGTTTTGATGTTATCACTGACCAGTGTTTTTCAAGAAAATATTTATCACCACAAAATATTTCTGGTTTTCAATTAATTGATTGTTTTGGAATTCTCTACTGTGATTTACTTGCAAGTAAAATCAATTATTAAATTATGAATTTCTATCTTAAATTAATTCTGCTTTTAATCTACAAACTAACTGGAATTTAGAAAAAAAAATTAATTTCTCAGAATTATTTGATTACGTGCACAGAGTAAATACATTTATTGTATGGAGTAGACACTTAGTAGTATTGAATGTTGGGGTGAGCGTTACTTAATGTAACCGTTAAATTTAACCTTTAAAAATAAAAAAATTTAACAGCTATGGTTTAGTTACCAAAGTACTGTTTAACGGATACCCACAAAACAACAAATACGTTCCCAATTTTTTTTAATGATAGTGACAGTTATATGTTGCTGTTTACTGCAGAACAGGCATTATTTTGTCATTACATAACATTCACCTTTCAGATAAATACTGCGAGTACGTGTAGTGATTATGACAATGTTTACATTTAAAAAGAATTCTAACTTATTAGGTACCCATTTCATGTAACTTTTAGGTTACAGTTAAAAAGATGATAACAGTAAAAAAGAATTGTAACTGTTTAGGTAGCCTTTTAACATTTTTCACTTAAAGCTCAAACAAACAGAGGCCTTCCTCCGGTGTTGTTAAATAACCACATATGAAATTTTAAATGGTAAAATAACCTATAAAATTTAATGTAGCAGTTTTATGACAGTGTCTTTGTTTTCACCAAAAGAAATGTAAAAATGTGGGTATTGCTGTATGCATGAAAAATAGTAAATTTTCTACGCTTGAGAACACATCTCGGAAGTTCAGTAAACAACATAATGTAAACCACAAGAATTACTTGTAATTTAAAGAAAACTATGACAGCTATTCAAATTCTAGCAACATAAATAGTATAATGCATATAAAATGAAATCAACCGTCAAAAAATAACTTGCAGTATTCACCCGAATATAAGACGACCCCCTACATTTGCCCTTTGCTAATGGGAAAAATTGAATTTTGCCACAAATATTTATTGACGGGCCATAATGATAAAAAACTCAAAAGTCAAATATCCCATAAAAATTATTTTTAATATAAGTAAAATAGGTAAAAGTTTACCAGTCATCAAACCTTATGTACAAGAAATAGAAAAGAATGCAGTATTAAAAAAACTGTTCTGTGCCAATTATTCATCACTTGAATCAGACTCCCCAGTAGAATGATCCTCACGATCATTTGCTTCGGTAACACAATTGTTATGCATTTTTGCATACCGAACCACTATTTAAAATTCACATCATAACTAAGACGTTTAAATTTTTTTAGTTGCGGTCCCAATGAACTTTTTTTTTTTTCAATCTGGTCACTCATTGATACAAAATCGGAAAATGGCTTCAACCAGAAGTAAACAAACTACGGAAAAATAAATTCGAAGTCATAGATACAGCTACTATCTCGTAGTCACAACTCCAGACGTATTCACTCTGGGAATGTTGAACGTCAGTGCTAAAGTTGGTCATCAAACAACTTTGATCACTCGCGTTCACAGGTATGACGCAATTTTGGTGATCGNAACGTCAGTGCTAAAGTTGGTCATCAAACAACTTTGATCACTCGCGTTCACAGGTATGACGCAATTTTGGTGATCAAGTAGCTGGTCTAGATCACAAGACGTTTAGTTTACCACCATGATACAATTGTATCTTCGGTAAACGCAACCTAACCGAACATAACCACCTGTAGTGTAATGTAATTGACTGACCCATTTATGCATACAGTGGAACTGCGTTATAACGATAGTCGACAAAGGCAAAATAAATTATCTCTATAGNGACTGACCCATTTATGCATACAGTGGAACTGCGTTATAACGATAGTCGACAAAGGCAAAATAAATTATCTCTATAGTGAGTTATCGTTAAAACCAAATTTACCGTTCCCCGTAATTTTTGTATTGTATTTGCCCTTGTAGATTCTGTGTTTAAAGAATGCCGTGAACTACGCATATGCAGCGACAATTTAATACAATAAATCTACGTCTGACAGCGGCATTATGTAACGACCAGCAGACGCGACTTTGCTTCCTCCTCCCCCAAATTTTCGGGTTGCGGGAGGGAGTTAGTTGCCTACCAATCAGCATACTGCTTCACTCCTTGTCTCTCTCTTTCACCTACCCCTTCTTCTCCTGTTTCGTTTACCTCTTCGCCCCCCCTAAGTTAAACCTGTCTCTCGCCCCTTTGTCCGCTTCCTTTCTTCTCCTGTCTCCACTCCCTTTCGCATTCGTTTTATTTTACCGGTCGATAAATTTCTCCAAGCCTTCTTTGTTTCTGTGCCAGACAGAGGATTGCCAGCTCAGGTAGTGAAGAAGGGAAGAGGCGACACAACGTTTTTTTAAGGGATGACATTCCAGCACGGCAAAAAAAAAACAGCACGTCACTGCATAAAAGAAAAGGAAGCCGATCGATAGTTAGAAGAAAAAAATCGCCCACCACACTTGTTGACGCAGTTGTTGCCGTTCTTCTTTTAACTTAATTAAAGTATTTTCCATTGTATAGTGTTAGTGGTGAGTAATTACATTTTCTTCTTATTTTTGTTACATACTAACAGGTGCCACAAATTGTTGGTGCAATTTTATAAAAAAAAAAATTCTTCCTGATACTTGNTAATTTGTTACATACTAACAGGTGCCACAAATTGTTGGTGCAATTTTATAAAAAAAAAAATTCTTCCTGATACTTGTTGCAAAAATCAAGGTGCGCACTATACACGAGTAAATACGGTATCATAAACAATGTAACATCGTCTAGCAACTGTTAAGATGTAATCATGCTTTTCCCCTTACACACCTTGCACGTGGCGATGCGATGATCTTGCAAGCCGCAGAGTCTTCCTACCCCACAACATAAAAGGAGCGGTAGGCTNTGCACGTGGCGATGCGATGATCTTGCAAGCCGCAGAGTCTTCCTACCCCACAACATAAAAGGAGCGGTAGGCTGCTAGCATATCACCGCCACCATCCCTCTTCCCCCTCTTCATAATTACAGCACTTTTCCAGCGTACCCCTCCTTTCTTGGCCTCGACTAGCTCTTCTCCCATTTGTACCTCTCTCTCTTCTATCATACCTTCTTCCTTATTCCTAAGAACACTCGCCCGCTCCGCTTTTCTAGCTTCGACCGAANTAATTTGTTACATACTAACAGGTGCCACAAATTGTTGGTGCAATTTTATAAAAAAAAAAATTCTTCCTGATACTTTTTGCAAAAATCAAGGTGCGCACTATACACGAGTAAATACGGTATCATAAACAATGTAGCATTGTCTAGCAACTGTTAAGACATAATCATGCTTTTCCCCTTACACGCNCTAGCAACTGTTAAGACATAATCATGCTTTTCCCCTTACACGCCTTGCACGTGGCGATGCGATGATCTTGCAAGCCGCAGAGTCTTCCTACCCCACAACATAAAAGGAGCGGTAGGCTGCAAGCATATCGCCGCCACCGTCCCTCTTCCCCCTCTTCATAATTACAGCACTTTTCCAGCGTACCCCTCTTTTCTTGGCCTCGACTAGCTCTTCTCCCATTTGTACCTCTCTCTCTTCTATCATACCTTCTTCCTTATTCCTAAGAACACTCGCCCGCTCCGCTTTTCTAGCTTCGACCGAAGCGAGTGTCGCCATGCGATACAGACTAACAAAGGCTGGCTTGCGTGTGGCAAGTGAATGAATGTCACTTGCGATACGACGTGTTTAAACATTTAAAAAATAAGAGTTTACAAATGTTTGTATCGCTATAGTGAAAGGCTTCATTAACATAGGCTTCATTAACAGATTTGTGTTTATAAACGAAATTAAGTACCTTTCAAATGATAGGGAAAATGACGTTGCATTTAAAAACTATCGCAATAGGGGACGTCGCTATAGGCCATACTCGTTATAATGCGGTTCCACTGTATTTAATACTTATACCAATATTTTAGCAGTGATTTTGTCATGTGGTTTCGCGATAATTAGAAACATCTGCTCGTCTGGTGGATTAAAGACCAGTAACAGAGACTATTGGAAGAAAAACTTGACGGAAATTGAAGTTAACCTCACTTTTTGTTGTGATTGTGTTTTTTCGAACTATTAGCATATTTGTCTGGAAACCATGAACTAAGTGCTATGCATAAATATTAACCTCAATTTTTTTGTGATGCAAAAATAACATGAACCCTACATTTTTGTAAGTGAAATTTGGAACAAAATATGGTCTTATATTCGGGTGGATACGGTATTATATAACCAGTTAATTTATTGTAACTGTTATTGCTATAGCAGTTAATGAAAAGTTACTGTTTAACTCATCAATAATTGAATGTTAGCACTTTTTTTGATGCATATTCTATGGGAAAATATAAACTCAACCAACATGAAAATTAATCTGCTGCTACTTTAAAATAAAAAGTGTTTCAGATAGTTCTCTAAGTTGTGACCCTTTTTACTAATCATAATTTGCATGTTTATATGCATTTCATTTAAAAATGAAAAATTTTTTTTTTTTGTAAGTGAAGTGCTGACAACATGTTGCTTATCTGTTCTAGCTCGTTTGGTTAAAAATATGTTGATATGTATTTTCTTAATTATTTAGTGCTGTGAATGATTGTTTTGTACACACCTCTTGATATATTAGGTTCCGTGGGTTCCACCAATTTATTTCAGTACAATTATGGGCCTTTTTTTGCTGGAAGATAGTTGTTTGCATAAACACAAACTTATTTAGGCAGATATAGTTGATTTTTGTGCTGCACGAAATGGCGTTATAGGACTGGACAGTTTATATATATAAATTTTATTAATGTCGAACAAAAGTAGTTTCTAAACAACACTGTGGACAAAACCGAAAAAATCACAGGGAAAACTAAAGCCAATGNTTGTACACACCTCTTGATATATTAGGTTCCGTGGGTTCCACCAATTTATTTCAGTACAATTATGGGCCTTTTTTTTGCTGGAAGATAGTTGTTTGCATAAACACAAACTTATTTAGGCAGATATAGTTGATTTTTGTGCTGCACGAAATGGCGTTATAGGACTGGACAGTTTATATATATAAATTTTATCAATGTCGAACAAAAGTAGTTTCTAAACAACACTGTGGACAAAACCGAAAAAATCACAGGGAAAACTAAAGCCAATGAATTCTTAGTTCGGGACAGCCATGTATATCGCAGTAATATTGGCAGCGCAGTACGAAAAGCTGCCTAAAAATCTTTTGTGCAACACTGCAACATTATTTAATTAAATAAATCCAACATACTGCACAATATTCAACAGAAAACCTATAAGAATACAAGATAAATTAAGTATTTATTGGGCAAGACCATTCCAAACACCACACAGAAAATACCTATCCAACTTTTTTTCTTTTTCTCTAATACCACTTACGGTAACAAAATACACCTCAAGGTTAAAAATCAGTACAATCAATAAATAAGAAAAATAGAATTTTTAGTACCTAAGATTACAAGACATGTAATTTAAAACTAAGAGATTCTTATACACTGAAGAGCCAAAAAAACTGGTATAGGCATGCGTATGCAAATAACAGAGGTATGGAACCAATCAGAGTAACGTGATGCGGTCGGCAGCTAGATTGGTTACTGCTGCTACAATGTCAGGTTATCAAGATTTATGTGAGTAAACGTGGTGTGATATAGTCGGCACACGAGAGATGGGATGTAGCATCTCCGAGGTAGCTATAACATTTGGATGTTCGCGTACGACCATTTTACGAGTGTACCGTGAATATCGGGAATCCGGTAAAACATCACATCTTCGACATCGCTGCGGCCGGAAAAAGATCGTGAACGAACGGGACAAACGACGACTGACGAGAACCATTAAACGTGACAGACGTGCAACCCTTTCTCAAATTGGCGCAGATTGGATTTGTGTACTGCCCTGCAGGATTCATAGTGTGTTAACGGAGGACGTATGGAAGTCTGTAATCAACTCAGGTACGGTGCAGCACTTGCGGCTTCTGCTAGCTCGGGGGAGGGGGGGTACACAATATTATGCAGGTGTACCAGTTTTTTTTGGCTCTTCAGTGTATAAACAAATATTTTACCAACCGGGTTAAAGGTAGGTGAGCCGTTTTTATTCTACAATGGTAAATTTTGTGTATAGCAATGGATAATATGATCAGCCATGCTCTGTAACTTTTCCACCTGGTTATCGTATATTTTCTTCAAAATATTAATTAATTGTTTTTCATTGTCTTTTCGGACAATTTCAGCAAGGAGTACTAGAATTATTGTATTAAAATATAACACTACTGTATTCTGAAAGTCTGCAAATATCTTTAGAGAAAACATATTTTAAGTCACGCAACTACGAGTAATTATGGCGTTGGACAACCTCCAGAGTTCCATTGATTTTCAGAGTTCCCAGTCATCCTAACGTTACACAGCAACTAGCGAAAATACCTGGCCACCAGTGCTCGTCAAGTGAAATGTTGACCAGTGAACAGCCCCATAGTCAAGGGGAGGGGGTAGTGTGACCAGGTCCCCCCTAAATATGTTTTGGTCCCCTTAAATTTTGAATGACCAATTATTTAAGTATTTATTTAGAAAGCTTATCTACCATGTGAGAAATTACACTCTGGATAATTTATGCTAGCAAAACTTGTATCAATCTCACTGATATTGATTTTGGTTTTGTATATTTTCTTCATGGACTATTAAGTTTACAGAAGATGGAGTACAGATATGTCTTAATTCCTTCATAGGAAAGGCAATTTCTTGTTAGGTCATTTGACGATTGCAATCATCAATCTAATTGTGATGTCTTAAGAACAACGACTAAACCTTAACGTATAAGACAAATAAATTTGCTCATCTTAAAAATGTTGACATGTCATATCACACGTATGAGTTTAGTTAAAAATGTATTTATATGAAGTACTTGTGCCAATAGCAGTGTTCTCACAAAACGGTAAACACTTTAACATATCACCTTGACGCGTGACACATATATAACATAGATATAAACTAGGGATGTCACACTCAATTCCTCGATACCCTCGATTCTTGAAGAATCGTATAATTGAGTATCGGAAGTCCAAGAATCAAAGCAACAAAAACCAATTACGACAAAAAAACCAATTATGACAAATACATAACCTACCACCTCTCAAAAACGGTTTAAAGTTACTTTATTTAGGCCAGTAAATGATAGGAGTGTTCGAAGCTTCGCATTTTCAAAGTCGAATCGAAGACTTTTGTACCTTCGACTTCATCTTCGAATAAGAAAATCTTCGAATGAAAAGTCAAAGATTTTCACCAAGTGTTTTTCCACCGAAACTAGTAATCAACACCAGCAGCCAGTATCATTAATATGGGTCTGCGGATATTTGAAAATTCGAATAGTTGCAAATAGTAATTGACAAGTTATTCACATTCAAACTCCAAATATCTTATGCGAAAATGGTGAATAATTTACACTCCCGTTTGAGTGGTTGTAGAGCTGTGCCAGCCTTTTGAAAGTTTTCCTCTGGAAGAAAGCACAAAGGAAAACTTCAATGGAAAAGAGGCTCAACTTACACTGTTTTTCAAACAAAGTTTGTAGTTTTTACCCCAAGCTCCACCCTGCTGTGATAATCTACCAGCTTGACATTGGCTAGGGTCAGTCGGCCAGCAAGAGGAGGGAGTGAATGTTTTTTACAGCCATGGGCTTTCCTTTGTCTCTCTCTCTCTTTTTTTGGGGGGGAGGGGACAAGACATCATGCCTGACACACACCAGTAGAAGGCTGTTTAATAAGAGGGTGACCGGCCATAACATAACACAAATACAGAGTGGATTTTCTCTTTAAAAAAAATAAATATTTCTTTGCCTTTCTAATTTTGACGTGTGCAGCGATGTCATAACAGTTACCGCATTTATCACGTGCGGGAGTTGGACTGACGTATGAACCACAGCTGATACATTTTTTTGGAAGAACTGCACACTTTCCTTGTAAGCATTGAAAGTGGCTCAACTCTCTTGCTCTGAGGCCCTAATGCCACCACCATCTAGCAAGTTTACTATCTAGCCTGACATTGACAAGAGTCTTTGGAGAAGGAAAGGGAAGAGGCTAAATGTTGATAGGCACCCATTGAAATCACTGTGCGGTGGTGGTGCCAAATGGGACTGGATATATGGAGTACGGTAGTTTTTATAAAGTTTGTAGGTATCTAAATGTATAATGATTAGTTACGGAAATAATTTGAAAATAAAACTGCACTGGCCGTGTTCAAATTTACCATTTAGTATATTGGTATATAGTAGCTTCAGTTCTGTTGCTTTTGATAGTTTTGTTTTTAGCAAGTTTCGTTACATTCTAAAAACTAGGAGTGTGCGANTAGCTTCAGTTCTGTTGCTTTTGATAGTTTTGTTTTTAGCAAGTTTCGTTACATTCTAAAAACTAGGAGTGTGCGAGATCCCGAACTTCGGGAAAAATTTTGGGAATTCATAATGATTTTCTTGTTGGGTGGGAAATAATTTTTTACTGATATTTTCGGGAAAAATTTATGTTCACGTGTGTATGTGTTTTTCCAACTAAAATACAAGTAGAGTTTCGTGCTAGAAGCTTTATATCGACTTTACGTAAGCGATTATGATTTGATGAATTAAGTATTGCCGAGAAAGTTTAGATTCTTCCGCTTATTCACAGATTTCAAAATCAATTCATAAGGTAAAAAAATTTTTGTACAACATATATTATGTAATGTTAACACTACGTACTTATTGCGAAAATTAACTAAAACTGGTTGCAAACTTGCACTATTAGGAAGTTACGGTAAACTGTGCAGATTGAATTTGTCTTATTTGCGAGGACATCTATAAGTTGCAAGTATCGGATGCTGGTTGATATGGGATGCGAGTTTCAATATACATAACCTAAACATCCACGTAAAAATAAGCTAGTACACAATGAATGTTTAATTTGACTCCAAATGTTTAACTATTTTACTGAGATCTAACATGGTGTTTTTTAATATGGGGTTGGTTAAAACGATTCATATCACGCCAGAAAATTGTCTTTGTTTTTTGTTCGGAATGTTTTTGTTTTTAATTGTGTGTTGTGCTCACTTTTCGCCGGGACGTTAACAAATTCCAAACGTAGCAAGTTTACTATGTGAAAAAATATTATTAATTTTACTTAGCTATTTTGTTATCGATAGATGAAATAGCTTTGTTAGCATACAGATTCGGTATGTTACATTCAAAACCTGCACGATGATACTTGGCTGTGATTTTAGGTGCTCTACGTGATTCAAAGTGTGTGTGTTCACGGATGTTAAAACTTCCACTGAAAGTTAATTTGAGTAAATTTGTGTCAATGTACATGCATTTTACTACCAAAGATGATATTCTTGCAAACTTTTTAATAATTTCATGTGTTGGTGAACATGTATCATGTCAAGTGAGGTTTGGAAATATTTTCGAATAAACTATGTGGACGAAACATATATGTCCATATGTATATAAATATATATGTATGTGTTCAATATATTCTCATGTGCCTCTTTTGAATTTTTTTGGAAATTTATATGAATATGCTCCCACCGTTCGTGTTATATTATTTGTTAGTAATACGCCTACTACTAATGTAGGCCTAGTTTAAATAATTAAATTTCACACCCTCCTATACAGTATTTAGTTCTGTAAAATAATTGTCTGTAACTAAAAGAATCGTGATTTTTGGAATCTAGAATCGAGAATGGTATCAGCATCAAGATCGAGAATCGAAAAAAAGTGGAATCTTTACATCCCTAATATAAACACAACTTTGCCTCATCTTTACTTATCTTCACTTTAGCCCAGGAGAGGTTGTAATGTTCCGGCCTTGTATTTTGAATCATTATTTAGAATAATGCAGCCTCCCAATTGGATCATCATGTTGTAACGTTGCGGACTTATTACCCTGCCGAATGTTTACGTTTCCACGGCTTGCTCATAGGTAGAATACGAGACTCAGTACCAGGTGACGCCGATTAATTAAAAAAAAGAAGTTCCAGATTAGTTTGCTTTATACTTTATTTATCATTGAAGTTTCACAGTGCACAGACGACTTTCCAGTTTGCAGAGTACGAACTTTCACAATTAGTTATACCAGTGCAGAAAACAGCGCCACAGTCGTTTACAGTTTATTAATGTCTCAAACTTGCATCGCAAGACTAAGTTACGAAGGCAGGAGGGATGTTCGTTCCCTCCTGGCACCCTAACGACCCCCCACACCTGCGGAAATAAGTTGATAGAAATTAAGTGACGTTAAACTGAAAAAGAAATGTGAACAAAAGATCTTACGGTCACTGGTGCTTGCTGGTGTGGGTGAAATTCTTCACGCCTGATGCGTCTTCTCACGCCCGATGCGTCTTCTTCGACGGTTGGTTACTTTGTTTTTCTATGCGATAGGCACCACCAGTATATATTAGGCTGGCCTATCCCCCCCTTCTCGTAAGATAAGCGCATGGCATCCGGCATCTGCCAGTAGCGTCATCCAAAACTACGCTGTGTCCCGCGCTCACAACATGTTATCGTACTCGCAACTGCGTCACAGGAAACTAAAACTGTTGACACCGTCCACTTCCAGAGAACCGAACGTCACGTCGCAGCCGGAAAGTTTCTGTATAATGCTGACGCATATCCAAAACAACAACTTTAGAAACTAGACTGTCAACGGACTCCTGTTACAACGTAAACAGCAGATGTCCGTCCGATAACCTTCAAAAGCACACGTCCGCCCGATAAACAAACTATCACGGGAAACGAACTACCGCGGCTTTAACTTTAAACCTGAAAATATTACGAAGCTTTCCAAAGCTAAATACACATGAAAGAATTTTACACCTGTGTCCCGAAAAATTAAGAATATTGCGTCATTACAAGGTTTGAACCTCGAAATGACTTGCTACAAGAGCTTACCATTATACCCCTAGGTACGGGGTCTCCCATGGACATGTCAGTCAAAATAGTTTTGCCCGTATGTCAGACGTCGCGCCAACTTCCTCACGTGTGAGAGAGAGACTAGCCAAACAGCCTAGTTAAGCGCCTAAGCTCGCACAGTAGAGGCAACCCAGTATTACAGAAATGCCTAGTTCCACCACGGACCAAGGGATCGCTGTACTGAGCACAGCTCTGCCCATGGGAGGAGGAGCTCTCCCCTGCCATCTCCGCGCCTCAGACGAGCCCACGGGCATGTGACTACATGTCCATACACTGCCTAGAAATGACAGTTCATCTCCAGCAGCTCGCTCCACCACCTCGTGTGCTGGAGCTCTCTGCTGACCCCAACGTCTTCGCAACCTACCAGAAGCTCTTCAAGACCTGCACCAGCAACCTCCGAAGAAGTCTTCAACCCCCTCAACATGCAGTGCTCTTCTGGTAATGCCACCCAAAATAGCGGATCAAAATTAATGTTACGGAAACCCAATTCATTGTTTTCACCCGCAAAAACTTAACCTCAAGTGGAATACCACCCACAAATAAATCTGCTTCGCTAACAGTTCCCACATAAAGATGTAGTTAAATACCTAGGCGTACTTGTGGATCGTAAACTTACCTGGAAGGGGCATATAGATGCTAAATGTATCAGTGCCTATGCCAGGCTGTCTGCCCTTTACCCCATATTAAACCAATGAATTGCAGTCACCCGAAATAAGGCAGTATTGCTATATACAATGCTGATATGCCCAGTAATAACTTATGCTGCACCCGCCTAGGCACATGCAGCAAAAACACATCTAAGATGACTCCAAGTATTTCATAATAAATGTCTGCGCATAGCAGCAGACGTGCCACGTTACTGCCCTATAGTAGACTTGCATCACAAATTAAAAATTGACAATTAAGATAAACACTTAGTGGAATTTGCACAAAAATTTTACACTGAAAGTGCCAACAGTGCTAATCCGAAGATTTATAGCTTCAGTGACTATGACCCAGAGAAAACTCGAAAATATAAGTGGCCAAAGAGCATCCTGGCTCACAGGCCACCTTAATATCCATAATTATGCCAAATTGGCTCCAACCAGTGTGATAAGTCCCACAACACTACACATGGTGAAGCACTATATCGCCCCACTTAGTAAAAATGCTTCTAAAGTTCACTTGAGTGTGGAGACAAGTGGAAAAATGCTCCTAAGTTCACTTGAGTGTGGAGACAAGTGGTGAGGCTGGCATTGCTTTAAACATATATGCAAAGGAATACGTGCTCACAGAATAAGGCAAAACATACGCCGTACAGCCCTTGTCTCTGTGTCGGCCCTGTGATTTACATTGCAACTCCGACACTCACTACACACATGTGCTGGCTGCTCCTCCCATCTGACAGCTGAGTGAATGTAGAGTCCAATGCAACAGCCGAGTCGTGCAGGCATTGTGTTCTCTCTACCTCAGCTGGTGGGAGTGGTATAAAGGCACACCTACATGTAACATACACTATACAACTGTACATTCTCACAATCTGCAAGCAAAATATTACATCTTGGATATCGCTCTCACCCACCTTTCCCAATCTTAAATTTTTCCTATGTTGATACTGGAATACTAATCTTGTTTTTCCCCTTTGTTCCAGAAAGATGACTGTCATCTAACGGGCGGAAGGCTCAGTTCTGTCTCCCACCACCAGGGCCGCACAGCGCGACCCTGGTTAATAACTCAGCTCCAACATTGCTCATTTCATATCACCCTACATCAAACTCACACAAGTCTACCTTCACAAACTAACAATTACCCTACATTCTCCCGCCCTAGTCCAATTAAATTAATATATATTTTTATCCTCTGTGACTGTTGCACAGATTTTCCCAGTTCCCTCTCCGCTGGTTTGCTGTGCCCTACCATCTAGACCCTTCTTCTTTCATGGTGTGTCCAGGGCTACAATTGCGGCCATGGCACCAGACAACCCTGCTCAGCCGCGGTGCATGCGTCCAATTTTGATAACTAAACTAGACCTAGAGCTTTCCCTGAGATGCATCCTATTCTCCAACTGTCTTAGCTACTAACATGCCTGCCGGAGGGTCCACAGAACTGTGCAGGTGCTCGTGCTGGCGTAATAGAATTTGGGAGCTTGGCAGATAAAAAAAATTTAGGTGCCCTTCTCCGCGGGGCTGCCATCTACATGCTTCACCTCTACGGATTTTATGTATGTTCATAGTCACGCTGTGCGGCACGAGTCAAGGTATGCAGAGTATCAGATATTATTTTATGGGTATGGGCATTTTAAGTCATACTTAGTAGATGTCCTGCGTGTTGCTTGGTTATTTGAGCAGGTTTTACTATATTTTTTAATGAGTACATTTAAGCATTTTGTAGGCAAATTGTTATACTGCTTGGCATCATGGTGGCACATCCTCGTAGTANTTTAATGAGTACATTTAAGCATTTTGTAGGCAAATTGTTATACTGCTTGGCATCATGGTGGCACATCCTCGTAGTATTTATATTTTTGGTGTTTGATTTTTTCTTTCACCTAATTCCTGCATAATTAACTGGTTTTGTACCGCCATACTCACGTATGGTTTCTGGCCATCAGTATTTGAGNTTCACCTAATTCCTGCATAATTAACTGGTTTTGTACCGCCATACTCACGTATGGTTTCTGGCCATCAGTATTTGAGAACTGGTTCAATTTGTGGTGAGGTTTATATATTGTTATTGGTTCACCCATTTTATTTGCTAACTAAGCTTGTGCAGCATAGTTTGTGTTTGCGTGACGACCCCAGATCCCCACATCCGTTTTTCAGACATATTATTATTGGGGTACATATATATGCTTGTGTATAATGCATAAATGATAATAAAGTTTGTTTACTGTTAAACACGACAGAGCCGTGGTCTTATTTGTTAACGGGGCGCTCTTAGCCGCGAGGCCATACCGCACCCCGGCCTCCCAGTAGGCGGGGAAGAGGGATCACGCCCTCTCATCGCAGACATGACCAGCGCTTTCTGAATTGACCAAACCCGTTTGCCCCGACCTGTACACAGGCCGCACCAGGCAGAGCCCCGATCTGATATTGCAGATCGCACAGAGCATGTCCTACCACAAGGCCTGAGATTCTAGCACTCAGATTACCAAGCGTGTGGTATAGCCGGAGCACTACCCACGCCCCTGACGTGATCTCGGGCACGCCCCCGGAACAATCCTGTTCAACGTCCGGCTCTTTTAGCAAGAGGGGGAATCTCTCCGAGCCTTCTCCAGCATGCGGAGTCAACCACTGCCAGCACGAGTCCAACCTCGTCTGATCCAAATTCCAGGGAGTACCCCTGGATGGGCCAAGCGGATCATCCCGTGCTCCCTCTTAATTTCCATGGCACGTATGGGTTTTCCTGTGTCCGACTGCGTCGCCTAACCTCCATGCGGGAGTGTGCGGAGTTTGTTTGAATGAAATCTGTCTAGTGGTTCTCATTTTGCGGTAACATAATCTAAACACCAGCGACAGCTTTAACACACTAGTATTAATTTGTGCTGTCATGTTTATCCATGTATGTATGTATGGGAGGTTTGGTGCAGGGTAAATAAGCTGTCTGTACGTCTGTTCTGAGTGTAATCTCAACAGTGAATGAGAGTTACACCACTCTTGCACATAACATGCAACTGATAAGAAATAACAGCTGAGTGAAATTTTTCAAGTCCTTGACCTTGAGAACATGTTTATCTTATCTCTTGTTTACTTTCCGCTAAGATTGCTTTCTTTTCATGCTATCTATGGAATATCTTTGTGTGCAGTGATTAGCTTCAGGATAAGTTTTTCATTACTGCTGTTATAACTTGGATTTTTGGCTTTTCTTCTTGGATTTTGATTACAGATTGCAATTGGAATTGACTGCATTGCCTGTTGACGACCTTCTAATGCTATTTTATATTGGAATACAATTTTATTTTCGGTTTTGGATTTCTTTTATTGGCGACTCCTTTACGTGTTTTTGCTTTGACTGGATACAACATATTACATCAACAATAACAGCGCCGGCTGTGCCCGTTTCTGCTGCAACCCACCTCACTTTTCTGTTGCATGTGTCGCAGCTGCCCTGGAAAAGTAGGTCACGTCCTTCGTATCAGCTGGGTGCATGTGTATTGGCTGACTTTACATGTGCGTTGGATACACGTTCAGTGTGTTGGATACACTAATGCATGATTGTGGTGCAGCGTACAAACAATTGCTTGACTATTTATTTATTTCATTTCAGTGAGAAGGTTGGCTTTTGCACTAGCAAAAAATATGTCCATAGTAAGTGCCACAATGTTTTATGTTCTTTTGGCAGAAAGATGAGGTCCACGGCCTTATGGTATGTCTGTTTCTATTGGAAAGACTTCTGCTTATTAAAATAAATTTGTGCTTCGTTAATAAATCGTTTAATTTTTCTATAAAAAGACTTTCGGAAATGTATTTCGCACCTGTCATAATTATAAGGTAAGCGGCGCACAATGTTTGAGCTTTATTTTTGTTAACTACAGATCGGTTAAGGTGTTGTAGGGTATTATTTAATTTGCTTAACATCTGCCTAGTGAAGTACTTTAGTATTTAATTAAATTAAAAGTGTTAGTTTGCACCATCAATGACAAAACACTGTCTCAATATGAAAAACANTACTTTAGTATTTAATTAAATTAAAAGTGTTAGTTTGCACCATCAATGACAAAACACTGTCTCAATATGAAAAACACGTTTTTATAACTACTTCTTGGTGTTAAAATAGGCAAATTTGAATTTAAGGGAACAGCGAAATAGAGAAAAGATTTTCATGAACTGTCACATTTTGTTAAATCAGGGTTTTATTGTATTTGGCTTTGATATTCCACAGATGGATGGCAGGTCTGTCAATTTGACTTGCCTTNTACTTTAGTATTTAATTAAATTAAAAGTGTTAGTTTGCACCATCAATGACAAAACACTGTCTCAATATGAAAAACTCGTTTTTATAACTACTTCTTGGTGTTAAAATAGGCAAATTTGAATTTAAGGAAACAGCGAAATAGAGAAAAGATTTTCATGAACTGTCACATTTGGTTAAATCAGGGTTTTATTGTATTTGGCTTTGATATTCCACAGATGGATGGCAGGTCTGTCAATTTGACTTGCCTTNGTTAAATCAGGGTTTTATTGTATTTGGC
The DNA here is from genome assembly GCA_002778355.1 of Clitarchus hookeri. NCBI lineage: Eukaryota > Metazoa > Arthropoda > Insecta > Phasmatodea > Phasmatidae > Clitarchus > Clitarchus hookeri. The sequence goes on from NQII01000307.1 coordinate 320,340, forward strand.
TTTGATATTCCACAGATGGATGGCAGGTCTGTCAATTTGACTTGCCTTGCGAGAGTACTGCAGGTTTTAACATGTTTTCTTTAACTGTAATGTGTTTCTTTAAATTACCTTTCCTTGACGATAGAATCAGATGTTGATTACAAGCTGAACAATATGGGAAAAAGGACCCTATTTAGTTGTTGTTAACTACCCACGGGGAAAAAAAGGGAGGGGGGAGGGGATTGCTCTCCTACACACTATTGTATTTCGTACCGTATTTTGTCTTTTTTTAGGGACATTGCTGATGTATCTGAATCACTGTCACTAACAGCGCTCAAATCCATTGCAAGATATTTTTGAGAGTACTCGTGGTACAATGTTATAGTATGATGTATATTCTAAGATGGTAATCACATTTCGACACAACTGCAAAATATTTGCTTTCCTCTACTTATCCACTTACTAAGGGAGTAAGGTACCACAAGCAGCCGAGCACGTGCGTTTTGATCAAAAGGGGAACCCCAAAGCAACGAGGATGCCTAGCAGGGCTGGCGACCGTTACTGTGGGGAAAAAAATTTAGCCTTATCTACTCGAAGAGACGACTGCGATGCGTGTGATACCACAACAAATTTTAGTACTGTATTTGTGTATTACTGACATTAGTGATGTTCTAATACTGTGTCTTTAACCGGATGAGTGCTGTTATTGTAGCTTTTTAACAATAATTTGAGGAATATAAGTATTTGAAGTAAAATTTGGAAGGTTTCAATAAAAAAAATCTGTGTGTCTGTACATGCTCTAAATATTGGAAGATCTCCTGACTAATCAGAAAACCTGGCAAGGGTGAGCGCATCTTGTGGCGGAAATTTTCCCTATGCCAAACTCTTCCATAGGGAATATCATTTTATTTCTGACACAAATAGAATAGACCTTATGTAAACAAACATAATTTTAAAACTTAACGACTCATTCAATACTAATGAATGTTATTCTGATGAGCAGTAAATTACGGCATCAAACATTCTAAAGATTGATTCTGCAGAAACTACCGCAATCTATTGCTCAAAACGACACTTTTACTTCTTCACATATCAATCTTAACACAGTTTGTTAATGTTTTCGCAAAGTGTTTCCTTGTTTTGTAATTTCAAATAACTAAAGCAAATTTCATGAAAATTTCACAATTTCGCATGTTTTAAAAACAGGTGTCCCGTTATATTAGGGTTTCACTGTAATTGGAATGTGCTGTTAAGAAACCTAGTCTGAACCTTGAAACTTACACAAATTCTGCCTCGAATGCTTTGAGAAAATAAACTTTAAATAATGTTTTATATTTTTTTTAGGTGTTGGAGAAGTGGATGACGTAAAGTACTTGTTTAATCATCCCTGACATAAAACCAACATGAGTTTTAAATGAAATATTAATTTAATAAAATAGATACATGTATTCAGAATAAAATGATACCTCAGATGCCCTTGTAGCCAAAAACATTTAAATATTTAATGTATTATTTTACCAAGCATGAAAACAAATTTGTAAACAAATCTTAAGAGTATTTTTTGTCTCTGCTTAAAAAAACACACATTTAAAAAAAAAATGAAATATTATTAATTACTTCAAAAGCCAAACAACTGCCAAATTAAACAACTGGTTTGTACTAAGAACTTCAAGCACGCAGTATCCATTGCTTGATGCCAACATACATGTACACAACGAGCTTGGAGAGATAAGGTTTAGCTCTTCTGCTTTGACATCATTTCCTGCCCTTACATTGTTGGTGAGGTGGGAGATGGTTGCCTAGTAACCACTGTGGCATCCTTGCATCCTACTTGTAGCTGACCAGATGAGGTTAAAAGNAGGTGGGAGATGGTTGCCTAGTAACCACTGTGGCATCCTTGCATCCTACTTGTAGCTGACCAGATGAGGTTAAAAGGAGTCTATGGAGGGTAACTAAGTTGGTCCCCTCTTCCTCACTGTGCACTCATTGTGTTACAATATTGCTTGCTATAAATTAACTGGAGTGCAGTTTTTAATCAATTTTGACTATTTTATTTTTATTTATGATTTTTTCATATTGCGACATCACACCACCTATATTCTATTGGCAGCAAACATATTTTTAAGAAATTTTGGTGGTCTTTTATGTTTGGCAAGATTTTTCTATCTTTTCTGTAATTTTTTACAATTCTCAAGAATGACCGTATAAAATCACTACTTTTGTAACATACAAACTCATACAATTGAGGTTCTACTGTACATGGCAAAGCATAAATAGGTATTCATGAGAATAAAGACAAATTCAGACATTATAATTGATGAGATTTCTATCAAAATAGCATCAAAAATCACCCATTGCCAGTTAATGTATGTCTAAAGAAGGCTGTGTGTGTTTTAGGTGGTGTTGACTGACCTGAGGAAAAATGGCAAGCTGGGTCTGGTGGTACCGTGCTTCCTCAACCTGGTGGCATTCAGCCTGCAGAAGTTGCCACGTTCTGCGCCTGTCTGCCTCCGTCTGTTGGCTGTAGTTCAGGCAGTCACATGCAACCCACGCATTCACCCTGAGGGTTGCGTCTCCGTGAGTACTGCACTCTCATACTATGGCTCACTGAAGGAGGTGGTTTAATAGGGAGGTCTCGCTGTTCTTCAGCATCTGTTTCTCAATCGNTCTCATACTATGGCTCACTGAAGGAGGTGGTTTAATAGGGAGGTCTCGCTGTTCTTCAGCATCTGTTTCTCAATCGGCAATCTAGCTTACGGTGAAATACACTCTGGCCTAGCAATGACAATCCTGGCTGGGTCTTAAAGACATGCTTTACCTTCTTCCCTGACCTTCAGGTGAAGATTGTTGCAATTTAAAGTTTGTTAATGGTTTCGTATTGGTGGTAGAGGATGTGTCTGAAAAATGAGAGCCGTGTTGAGGNTCTCATACTATGGCTCACTGAAGGAGGTGGTTTAATAGGGAGGTCTCGCTGTTCTTCAGCATCTGTTTCTCAATCTGCAATCTAGCTTACGGTGAAATACACTCTGGCCTAGCAATGACAATCCTGGCTGGGTCTTAAAGACATGCTTTACCTTCTTCCCTGACCTTCAGGTGAAGATCGTTGCAATTTAAAGTTTGTTAATGGTTTCGTATTGGTGGTAGAGGATGTGTCTGAAAAATGAGAGCCGTGTTGAGGNGTTGCAATTTAAAGTTTGTTAATGGTTTCGTATTGGTGGTAGAGGATGTGTCTGAAAAATGAGAGCCGTGTTGAGGAACCAGTTTCTCATGCATCTGTCGAGTGAGCTCTGAAAGGCATTGCCACGTGGTGTTATCTGTTACAACTAGTGCCACTTAGGGNTCTCATGCATCTGTCGAGTGAGCTCTGAAAGGCATTGCCACGTGGTGTTATCTGTTACAACTAGTGCCACTTAGGGGTTCTCTGTTACAACTAGTGCCACTTAGGTGTTATCTTGTGTGATAGCAAACACCTTTTAGTGGTGCCTACATTGGAAAANTCTGTTACAACTAGTGCCACTTAGGTGTTATCTTGTGTGATAGCAAACACCTTTTAGTGGTGCCTACATTGGAAAAAACTTTGGAAGTCGCAGCGATGAAATCCAGTGTCTGTCTGGCCACCAGTGACCAAAAGTGCTGGTGATTAATGGCACCTTAGCTCGTAGAGGAGAGAGGGGAGGAGAAAGAGAAAGAGTGTGTGTGTGCGCGCGCGTGCGTGCGTCATGTAGGGTACCTTCCCTCCAGACCAACTGAAACCGAGCAAGGTGGCACAAAGGTTAAACTTTGGACTCGCATTTCGGAAGACCTGGGTTCGAGTCACAGTCTGGCTATCCTGATTTCTGTTTTTCTAGGGTTTCCCGAAATTGTTGCTGGGATGGTTCCTTACTATATGCCATGACAGATTCTCTCCACATTCTTTCTTCTTTCTTCTCTTTGCAGTTTGCTCCATCTCTAATGACCTCGAAAAGATAATAAGCCCTACTACTTACCTAACAGACCAACTGTAGGTCATATTCCTTGTGTGGAGGTTGGGAGCCAGGAACACAGGGGTTTAAGTCAGCCTTTTTAAAATAAAACTTAAACATTGAGGGCTGTATTCAGAAGCAAATTGTTAAACCACGTCTAAAGATACATTAGTCATGGTTTAACTAGTCTGTGATTATACTTTACTAACATTTCATATTCACAAGCAATTTTCCAACATCTTTAAACCCCATGATTAGGGGCATGGACTTTTCGCGATCGCGAATAAATGACGACAAATGCGAAATTGTCACAAAATTTAGTTTTTACGCTAAATATGGCATATCGGACTATAATGCGCTAAATATAATCACGTTTTCCAGTAAAATTTGGTTTACAGTATTGCAAAGCAAATACGCTCTCACATTTTAACACTAGGTGGTGAAGTACCATATCTCGGCATGCATAGGCTGTACACAAAAAAAAAAAAGCTACAGAAAGTTTGTTGTGACTTATTTACGAGATATTGACATAAAAAAAAATTTTAACCCCCAAAACATGTTCAGNGCTACAGAAAGTTTGTTGTGACTTATTTACGAGATATTGACATAAAAAAAAATTTTAACCCCCAAAACATGTTCAGGAATTGGTCTACAAACAGTACATTTTAATGTTTTATCTTAGTTTGTAAAAAGGTAAAAAAAATGTGAACAAATGAATAGCTTTTCAATTGTGCAATAATTTGTTCACTCATGTTCATAAACAAAATATCCTTTATCGTGCACGCGTAGAAAGTAAACATGGTGGAGCTCGGTCATAGATGCCGTACATGAGAAAATAATTACGCTGCTGTACAAGAGAAATATATCTTAACGTAGTTCGCACGCCCGCCACTGCGCCACAAATGCACATTGATAGACGCCATTTTGTGTAACATGTTGCCGTGTTTTTTCTTTCTTAAGTCACGATACCACCTGTGGAATACTATACGCGGGGTGTATATTTGTAAACAGTAATAATAAAATGTTCAATTGTTCTGTTGTGTAAGGTACAAAACATTACTATTTCGTATTTAAAAAAAGGATAGTTCCTGGTGCATCTTAATTCTTTGCCTNGTTGTGTAAGGTACAAAACATTACTATTTCGTATTTAAAAAAAGGATAGTTCCTGGTGCATCTTAATTCTTTGCCTAGTATAGATTATACACCTAAGTTGACAATACTAGTTTCCACTGTTTTTATTTGGTATTTACTTTACTATTTGTTTTTGCATGGGTTCCTGTTATGTGTGTTAACGTATTTTAATACTCAGACATTGTTTAATATACCATGAGCGGGAACTGGATTTTAAAATTGATGGTTTTTTCATATTTGATGAACGAAACAAAACTATGATGTGTAAATACTGCGACAGCCGTGTTGAATGGCAACGCAAAGACACATGCAAAAAACATGTACACGGTGATTCAAACACATGAACAAAATAATTCTACCTAAAAAACAATAGCACCCCAAACAACTGAGCATTGCTACCGCAATTGTTGTCACAGACAACGAAACAAAATAAACAAGAGTTTATAATAGACTTCACGAAAATGTTGCTCGCAGCCAACATACCTATTAAAAAGGCAGTTGACGAGTCTTTGAAAAAATGGCTTTGCAAATATATTACCAGGTAAGCATGTAAATGCAGGGTTTTCTTCCATCTGTATTTTTTGTTTATATATTTGCACAGTGATGCACAGATGATGTCTTCCCACTTTATGAAAAAATATCTATCTTCATAGTTTACTATAAAATCAACATATCCTAAATGTCATAAACCGACAATTTTTATTTAGTGCTCTGAAATCACGTTTCTAATGTAGGCCTACGTGTCAAATTATTAGTTTCCTTTTTCTATTGCTATAAAACTTTGATTACAAATATATACCAGAAAATACAGCAATTTGTCTGAATTTTCCTTACAAGCTTGTGTTAATTAGATGGAATTAATAAATTTTAAAAATAAACAAAGAAGTAGGCCAACCCAATTTCTCACTTTTATTTCAGGTTCGGGAGGTATTCCAACGGCCCAGGTCCTGAGGAAAAATTATGTCCCAAAAATCAGAGAGGATCATTTCACTCAATTAAAGGAGGCTTTAAAAAACAGGAAAGTTTGTATCATGTGTGATGAAAACACAAACAGAATGGGGTGCTGCGTATTTGTTGTTTTGATACGTGTTCTTTCAGACTTGGTGAACAACGTGTGTTTGTTGGTGGCATAAAAGAACTGGAGAATGCTAGTGGCACTGAGTGTTCGCGAGCAATTTTGTCTGTGGTAGCACAGCATGAAATTAACTATGAAAATGTTGCAGCAGTGGTTAGTGACTCTGCACACTACATGACTAAATTATGGACTCTTTGAGGGTGATATTTTCCAAAAGCACATAAACTTAACATTGTAGCTAGTTTGTGGAGTGTTGCACTGCCACAATTGAATTCATGTGTCCAAAATGCCAAACAAGGATTTCTCAATGCTCGTAAGAGAAAACACAGATATGTATCTTTCCTGAAGGAAAAGTAGCTTGCTGGGGAAAAGAAAGCCACCCTCTTCCCAGTACCAGTGATGACCAGGTGGAACTCTTGGTTTCATTCTGTTGAGTACATTGCAGAATATCTTGAAGATCTGATTGAATTCTTTCAGCAAACGGAAGCTGAGGGTAGTGCTATAAACTATTTCAGCAACATAGTATCGCAGAGTGTGACACTGTGAAGTGCTATGCACTGTTTTTAGTAGAACACTGCACTGCACTTATTGAGAACATTGTGGAACTTGAGGGCTCACAGTACATCCTATGTCACAAATTATACTCATCATTAGAGCTAGTGAACACCTTTTTGGTAGTTAGCAGAGGCATATTTAGAGAAAAAATGTCTGCTGCTATTGCTCAACTGCCAACACAGGTTAAGCAGTGTGCAATGAAGGAAGACCTAAATAATTAGGGTTTGAAGTGTCACTCCAAACTATACAGTCTTAAGGATAAAGACACTGTAAAACAATTTTTTGCAACTATTGCCAATTGTTTAGTGTCAGAAATATAACTAACAACATCGTTGATGAAAAAGTGTTTGCGTTTGTAGGAAGTTTTCCTTTGCTGAACACACTTACGCAGACAGAATTCCTGCAAGGCCATCTTGCTTTTCAGCAGCAAGTTTCATGGATTTTTAAATAAGGGCAAACTACTGATGTCCTCAATGTTTTGCATTGTCTTCGTGAGCAAAATTCAACTTTTGTGTCACAAGCTGTGTCCTTGCTGAGGATTCCCACATCAAATGCAGACAGCGAGCTGGCTTTCTCTGTATATAGACACATTTTAATTGATTTGCTGACAGGTCTAAAACCGAACAACATTGAGCTAATGCTTGCCAATTACTTTGGTGCTAGCATGTAAATTGACACTGTTTTGAACAAGATATATTTATTTTTGTGATAGGATTTGGTATTCTCATTTTCAAAACTTAGTGGTGAATTATTGTGTGAGTTCTTAAGTTAGAAGTCTTAATTGTTTGTGTCTGCATATATTGGCATTTATCAATTTAACACTTGTTTCGGTAGTGAACTCTGTGCAAAAATGTATATATATTTTTGTGTACTGTATCTTTTACATTTTGTAGAGCTGTGTCAAAATGTAATCATGAAATAATATTTTTAATGTGAATTAATATATAATTTTTCAGTAGCCAGTAACATAAAATGTGAAAATCCTGATTTTTTTTTTACAAATTATTTCTATATTAATGACCTACAAGACACAATTTAATTTTTTTTTTTCAGTATTTTGCATTGAATTTTAAAACATTCATGATAAACAGTAAAGTTTTTATTTACTACTTTAGTGTTTTTATTTACCACCTTAATGTTTTTAAGTGAATTTTTTTACAGCTTTTAACAGTTTTTTATGACGAAATTTGGACATCTTATTTACCACTTTCAGAGGGCCTCACATATTATGTAACGTTAACACTACGTATTTATTGCGAAAATTAACTAAAACTGTTTGCAAATTTGCACTATTGGGATGTTGCGGTAAACAGTGCACAGTGAATTTGTCTTATATGCGAGCGACATCTATAAGTTGCAAGTATCGATTGCTGGTTGATATGGGACGCGAGTTTCTATATACGTAACCTAAACATTCATGTAAAAATAAGCTAGTACATGATGAATCTTAAATTCAACTCCAAATGTTTAACTATTTTACTGAGATCTAACATGGTGTTTTTTAATATGGGTTTGGTTAAAACGATTTGTAACATGCCAGCAAATTGTCTTTGTTTTTTGTTCGGAATGTTTTTTTTTTTAATTGTGTGTTGTGCTCACTCTACGCCGGGACGTTAACAAACTCCAAACGTAGCAAATTTACTATGTGAAATAATATAATTAATTTTACTGAGCTACTTTTCATTTTGTTATCGATAGATGAATTAGCTTTGTTAGCATACAGATTCAGTATGTTGCATTCATAACCTGCCCGATGATACTTGGCTGTGATTGCAGTTGTACTACGTGATTCAAAGCATGTGTTCACAGATGTTATAACTTCCACTGAAAGTTAATTTGAGTAAATTTGTGTCAGTGTACTTGCATTTTACTACCAAAGATGATATTCTTGCAAACTTTTTAATAATTTCATGTGTTGGTGAACATTTATCATGTCAAGTAAGGTTTGGAAATATTTTCGAATAAACTATGTGGACGAAACATATATGTCTATATGTATATAAATATATGTGTATGTTTTAATATATTCTCATGTGCCTCTTTTGAATTTTTTTGGAAATTGATATGAATATGCTTCCACCGTTCGTGTTATATTATTTGTTAGTAATACGCCTACTACTAATGTAGGCCTAGTTTAAATAATTAAATTTCACACCCTCCTATACAGTATTTAGTTCTGTAAAGTAATTGTCTGTAACTAAAAGAACCACAATTTTTGGAATCTAGAATTGAGAATGGTATCAGCATCAAGATCGGCAAAGAGCTGGTACAAGAAAGAAAAAGACGGCTGATGGAAACTGAAGAGAAAAAAGAAGCAATGGAAATGGAATTAAAATAACTTGAGAAAAAAAGAGCTTTGCTTTTGTAAACTAGCTACAAATATATAATGAGTACATATTACTGTAAATATTAAGAAATATTTTTTTTTATCCACAGATAAGCATATGTTTTTTTAGCATGTATAACATTTTTTGTCACTTTGTGAATAATTGAATAGCATTGGTAAATTATTCGTTATATTTTCTAATTAACTTAGTTTTCATCCTTTGTATTTCATTGTTTGGAAATTTTTTTTTAATCGTGGTAGTTAATATTATGTTGTGTTACATATATAAAGCAGAAAGCAGACATAATTAATTTGTGTTTGGAATGATTATTTACTGAAAAGGCAAACAACGTTGAACATAAAGTTCCACATATTTCTTTTCGTCAGAAAATATTTATTTTATTTATTGTATATGTCATTAATTACAAATTAAGTATCATTAGGTAATGAATAACTGTGCTTACACTTAGCTATTGCCATGCATGTTATTTTGATTTGTCTGCCATATTTTATGGGCATTTTGTATTATTAAAAAAAAATTTTTTTGGGAATAATAAGTTTGAGTTGGATATATCTTGTACTATTTTTTATGTTTAACTGTTAACCTTAAATCAATCTTGTGAAGTTTTACATTGTATTAAAGATTATATTAATATTCATGTTTAAACTTAGTTTACTTTCTGATTTACATGCTAGAGGTGCGGTAAGATCGGCTGTAGGGGAGAGGAGACAAAAATAAATATTGTACAGTGTAAACTGTAGTGCGAATGGTAAAATTTTAGCAACTAGTTTTTCGATGTGCAAGTCAAGGAAATAAATTTTACCAAAACTGTAGGAACCCTGTAATATGTGTACATACCATTTTATGGGGTTTTGTTTCATATAATCTGTTGAAATCAGTGAAGGATAGTGTCGATAGGGTAACAAGGTCAGAGGATTATGACATCAATGTATATTACTTTGTGAAGTGTACTACAGTATTTTTGTGGAAAAAAAAACTGTATAATTGCTATGCATTGTTATGTACATAACAGAATATAAGTTCCTGCTATTGATTATAGGAAAAACTTTGAACTCTGATTCCCCATAGTAATGTAACAATTTTTCTCTTGATTGTAGAATTTTTATTAAAGTTCTTGCCTTTTATGTATGTTGTAAACTTTAATAATTTGGTGGGCTCACATGGCTAATGCACAGGCCCCTATCAGGGTGATCTAAGTTAGATTCCCAGTGGGTTTCTTCGTAATATGGTAAACACAATGGACATGTTTCTTGCCACCAGCCTGCAAATTTTCTCGAGGGGTTGCCATTTTCTACATTCGTGCATTTGTCCCAGTACCATATCCATCTCACTTCATTACAGGTGATAAAGACCCAATTGTTCGGTGAACCTCCAAAAGATCTTTCAGTTAGGAAGATTTCTACTGAACGTGACTTGTGTTGTGTGCAACTTGACTTGACATGGTGTGTGTGAAAANTCTTTCAGTTAGGAAGATTTCTACTGAACGTGACTTGTGTTGTGTGCAACTTGACTTGACATGGTGTGTGTGAAAATTGCCTGTCCCTGGTGCTGCCTTTCAGTTTTAGCAGTATGGCTAGCATGCTGCAAAGAGAAGTTCCAGTTGCCTGTAATTACTATAAACTAAAGATTAGGTAGACTGGTTTTTGTCTTCTGTGCATGTCCCCGACATTGGTTCCTGATTGGCTTACAGGACTATCATACTGTAACAAGGATGTCTATTAACATTTTTTCAAATATACTCATGCATTTACAAAAATAAGTTATTTAGCTTTACTTGATTATATCCCAGTTGCATTAGAACTTGGTGAGAAGTGGTGTATTAACATTTCATAACACATTTTGTTCTGAGCAATGAGTTAATGTTGGCCAAAGCTACGTGGTTTGCATAGCTCTGGAATCAAGAAAGCAGTTCACTGTTTGTACTCTGAAGTTGGTAACAGTGCATCTCTATCCTGTACTCCCCTCATGTTTTTGCAGGTGTCCCGACTGATCTCTGTGCTACTACTGTGTGTAGTGGAGGTGCGGTCGCCAGGCCTTGATGATTACGACTTCCGTAGCAAGGCAGGACATGTGCTTGCCAAGGTAACACAAACTTCTACTACAATGCTGTTTGTAGCTAGCCGAGTCTTTTTGAGAGTCCTGTTTACTTTATAGTGCCTGTTCATTGTCCATCCTCCTACTTGATTAACACTTTCATGGAACCTATTATTCAATAGTATCCCTGCATTATTACAACAGTTTGAATTGATAAGAACATATATACAAGGAATCTCTGTTCACATGTTTTTCAAGGGACCAACTACTAAAATCTTCATGCTGGGAAAACTTCTTTCAAGGTAAAATGGAAAATATTACCCTCTTTGTGGACTAGTAAAATTAAGCTCCACAAAATTTACTAATGTAAACATAGCCTATAGTGTTATAATGAAATAGCTTAAATTTCTCCATGAAAATGTTTTTGTAAATACAGCAGAACCCTGATTTAACAAAATGTCACTGTTCCTGAAAATCTTGACTCTACTTTATTGTTTCATGAAATAAAAATTTATCTATTTTAATTTTTACTCCAACAGCAATTCTGGGAAAACACCACTAATAGCAGTAGGATTTTTCGAATACGAAAAAAAGCATTTTGTATTATAACTACTGTCAAACGTAGATCTTCCTGTAGACCCCTCTTCAAACCCCACCAGATTAAAACATTATAAACTAAGTTTGCCATATATGTACTGAAATTAAATTTGCAAAATCAAACTTAAAATATTACACAAAAATGAAGATATACACAATCATTGTACCAGAAATGCACACAGACTAAGATATATACAGTATACCAGTTCTCTTTTTGAAAAAAGCCTTTATTATTCAGGTCTAAAAATGTATAACCATCTCCCGAAACATGTGTCAATTGAGAAAAACGTTAGTAAATTCAACAAACTCATAAATACCATATTTGAAAATCAATATCTATACATAGGGACATTAACTTTTCCGTGTATAAAAAAACTGAAAAGCGGTAAAGAAAACTGTTAAAAGCGGGGAAAAGAAATGCCAAAAGCTGTGAAAAATATGAAAGCTCATTTAGTCTTACTAAAATGTTTCGTAACTATTATTATTCATAAGTAAACCTTATAATACCTATTAAATAAATGTAATTTACACACAGTGCCTAAAACAATCAGATTACTAAGAGTTACATTATTTTTAGGGATGGGTCAGTACTGTTTTTTGGTTCCAATTTATACCGGTTCTTGAGGTTTGACTTGGAACCAGTTTTAGGTTAACAACTACTCTGTTCTTGTCTACCTTATTTACTTGGGTATAGTGTGCCCTTTTTTTCCAAAACAAAGGAAAAACTTTCTGGGGTGCGCGCTATACAAGAAAAAAAAAATTAATGGTAGTCCTAAACTGTTTGGTGATGTTTAGAAGGAAGTGTAGGGTAAAAGTCTGTTATCTCATGTCTCGCTCTTACGTCATCACTTCNGAAGGAAGTGTAGGGTAAAAGTCTGTTATCTCATGTCTCGCTCTTACGTCATCACTTCTCTCCCTTCTCTCTCTTTATCTCTCATCCCTCTCCAGTAAGCAACATTGCTATCCGATCGATACATTCCTACAACCCTTCTTTGTTTCCATGTAAGCCAAAGGATAAACAAAATTCCATGGGGATGGCATTGGCGTGTTTTATTGGGGGGGAGGGGGGTTAGAAAGGAAGAAACAAAGTTTTTTTAGAGGTGTCACATTACAGCACGGCAAAAAAAAACCAGCGTAAAAGAAGAAAAAAAACTAAGCCAGCCGCCCACCTTAGTAGTTGATGTTCTTTTAACGACCGCAGGTTACCATTAGCCACAATGTTTTGACTTTTAGCGCCACGAGTTACTTAATTAAAGTATTTTCCAAACATATCACAATCACCACATATTAATGTAAAAAATAATTATTTGTTACATATTTACTAACCTTNTTTTCCAAACATATCACAATCACCACATATTAATGTAAAAAATAATTATTTGTTACATATTTACTAACCTTAAATTAATTTAATACAACAAATTTATCTGTATACAGTGGAACCGCGCTATAACGAGTATAGCCTATAGCGACACATCCGCTATTGCGATAGTTTTTAAATGCACTGTNAATGTAAAAAATAATTATTTGTTACATATTTACTAACCTTAAATAAATTTAATACAACAAATTTATCTGTATACAGTGGAACCGCGCTATAACAAGTATAGCCTATAGCGACACATCCGCTATTGCGATAGTTTTTAAATGCACTGTCATTTTCCCTATCATTTGAAAGGTACTTAACTTAGTTTATAATGAAAATCTGTCAATGAAGCCTTTCGCTATGGCGATAGGAACATTTCTAAACTCGTATTTTTAAAATGTTTTAACACTTTGTATCGCAAGTGACATTCGCCCACTTGCCATGCGTGAGCCAGCCTTTGTTAGTCTGTGTGGCGACACTCGCGTCAGCTGGAGCTAAGGTAAGAAGAGCGGGGGTGCGGGTGTTGTGAGGGATAAGGAAGATTGTATTATAGTGGAGGGGAGAGGTACGAATGGGAGTAGAGCTAGTCGAGGCCAAGAAAAGAGGGGTACGCTGGAAAAATTGCAGAAGTGGGGAGGGGAATGGTGGCGGCAAGATGTTAGCAGCCTCCTTTTATGCTGCAACTGTCTTAGATGGTTGACTACTTTAGTTTAGTTGTTAAATAAAACGGGAATTTTGAATATTGCAGGTTTTTTTGTATTATTAAAAACAAATTTTAAATGCCAAAGTTTGTTATAAAGTTGTCTTAGGTCGTAAGGGCGTGACCCGGGAAAAGTTTTGTAATTGAAAAAGTTATTTCATAATGGGTGATTTTTGTTGTGCAAAAACGGGAATTTGAATATTGCAAGTTTTAAAAGTATTAAAAATGGATTTTTAATGCCAGAGTTTGTTATAAAAATTTTGTAAATTGTGAAGTCGTGACCCGAGAAAAGTTTTGAAATTTAAAAATTAGTTTTCCATAAATGGTGATTTTAAGTAACTGGTATTTAAAGAATGATTTCACAAGTTTTTAAGTTGCTGTTTTAATTAGAAATACTTTTAAAAGTTTACTAGTATGTTATTTTATATGTTGAGGGGTTGATCTGGTTAAATTACGCTTATTTCCTCGTGGGTGTGTCACTCTGCCGAGCGAGTAAAAGTGTGTTTGGAAACTTGGTGTTAAAATATTTTAAGTTGCGAAAAGACTGTGAGGGGCATGTAATTGATGATTTAAAACAGTTTGTTTAGTTATTATTCTTTCAATAATACTTGAAAACAATAATTAGTTTCGAGAAAGAAAGCTTGAAAAAAAATTGTGATGTGCTGTAAGATGAAAGGTACCCTAAGGTTGTTAAAAGAGCGTTAAAAACTGCTGCGGACGGCCGGCTTTATTTTTCTTTTATGCGACTTGGTGGTTTTTTTTGTTGTGTTGGAATGTCACCTCTGAAAAAAACGTCGCCTCTTTTTTTCTTCTCAACCTGAGAGGCTGGCTATCCTCTGCCTTGCATGGAAACGAAGAAGGTTTGGAGGAATTTATCGATCGGCAACATGAATGTGAAAGGGAGTGGAGGGAAACTTAAACATGTGGAAGCTCTGCTTTGAGGCCTGACAGGTTTGTAAAATGTAGAGGGGGAGGGGAGAGACAGGAGAAGAAGAGGTAGGTGAAAGAGAGAGACAAGTAGTGAAGTAGCGTGCTGATTGGTAGGCAACTATATCCATCCCGCAACTCGAAAATTTGGGGGAGGGGAAGAAGAAAGGAGGAGGAAGACACGTCGCACGCATCTGCTGGTCGTTACATACACTTCATACGCATAGTATATGGCATTCTTTAAACACAGAATCTACAAGGGCAGCCCGTAAGAACCTCCTAGTCTGAAGGGCAACACTGTGCATTACACACAGTAAATTTGGGCACAACACTTTCGTACACTCCAAAAAAAAAATTGTGTTATAACGATAACTTGCTATAGCAATAATTTATTTTGCCATTGTTGACTATCGCTATAACACGGTTCTACTGTACATTGAATCTTATCTTTACATTTTGTTATTGTTTAATTCTTCCATAGGTTAAATAAAACATTTAATGAATTTTACCTGCATTGGTGTAATGGAGTTGCAACCAAAAGGCAAGTATTCAAAATAGAACCGAATACTGGAACCAATATTTAAATTGTAGATCTGTACCGGAACAGGAACTGAAATTTTTTGTTATTCGACTCATCCCTAATTATTTTAGAATTAAAAATGCTTATTAAAAACAATGTTTTGCACTTGCAGCTGCTTACAATTCCTAAGGAATTATAAAAAAATTTATTCAGTTTGCTCAAAAGCAAGTGTTGCTATGAGTTCTGAATATTTTTCCAGCAAATTATGCCTCCTATCTGTGATGACTATTATATGAGGAAAAAAAATCTCTCGCTGTCTACATTCGAATATGGAATCCAGACACATTTCAGAGAAGCAAATGCAAAGTCAGGGAATTTGCTTTTCATGGAAAAAAGGATTTCTACTATTTCTGCCCATGACTCATGTGTTCTCTCTTTAACAACGTCTTTCATTTTGAGTGTAACCTTGAGCAATGTCTGTACTGGTGAGGTTGCAGTTTTTCATCCCTGAGAGAGTTGTAAACAAATCAATAAGATCATTATTTACCTCATTTAACAAAACTTTTGAGGGATCAAACATCTTCCCCAGAGTTTGAAATTTTTTTTTCGCAGAATCAGTGGCCATTAACAGCTGCAATTTGACCATGGACAATGATGCAGTATGCTAAGGTCTGTTCTTCACTTCAGCTTGACAAACTTTGTTGTCAATGGTCTTGAGGGCGGCAGCTGAGTCAGTACTAAGTATTCCNGTAATGGAGTTGCAACCAAAAGGCAAGTATTCAAAATAGAACCGAATACTGGAACCAATATTTAAATTGTAGATCGGTACCGGAACAGGAACTGAAATTTTTTGTTATTCGACTCATCCCTAATTATTTTAGAATTAAAAATGCTTATTAAAAACAATGTTTTGCACTTGCAGCTGCTTACAATTCCTAAGGAATTATAAAAAATTTATTTAGTTTGCTCAAAAGCAAGTGTTGCTATGAGTTCTGAATATTTTTCCAGCAAATTATGCCTCCTATCTGTGATGACTATTATACGAGGAAAAAAAATCTCTCGCTGTCTACATTCGAATATGGAATCCAGACACATTTCAGAGAAGCAAATGCAAAGTCAGGGAATTTGCTTTTCATGGAAAAAAGGATTTCTACTATTTCTGCCCATGACTCATGTGTTCTCTCTTTAACAACGTCTTTCATTTTGAGTGTAACCTTGAGCAATGTCTGTACTGGTGAGGTTGCAGTTTTTCATCCCTGAGAGAGCTGTAAACAAATCAATAAGATCATTATTTACCTCATTTAACAAAACTTTTGAGGGATCAAACATCTTCCCCAGAGTTTGAAATTTTTTTTTCGCAGAATTAGTGGCCATTAACAGCTGCAATTTGACCATGGACAATGATGCAGTATGCTAAGGTGTGTTCTTCACTTCAGCTTGACAAACTTTGTTGTCAATGGTCTTGAGGGCGGCAGCTGAGTCAGTACTAAGTATTCCNTGTTCTTCACTTCAGCTTGACAAACTTTGTTGTCAATGGTCTTGAGGGCGGCAGCTGAGTCAGTACTAAGTATTCCTGAAGCAGCCAATGATAAATCTTCTTTTACGAGGACAAGTTTGTTGACCAGTGTGTGACTTGTGGCGTATGCTGAGCCTTCCAAATATATTCAGATTAGTATATCACAGACTGGAACCAACAGTTCCGAGTCAGGACAGGCAGGGGAAACTGGCTGATACCTTTCTCCCTGTTTGGATGCTTCTTCGTTAAAAACTTGGAATAGAGATGTTTATTCTTTCGGGTGTTGAGGAATGCTGATTTGACCTTGCTTATTGCTGTGCTCAGTTCTGTCAGAACTTTAGGACAGATGCTACCAATGATATTCAGTTTGTGTTCCCAGCACTGAGTATGCAGCATCTGGTCACCCAACACTACCTGTAGGGAAGCACNCCAATGATATTCAGTTTGTGTTCCCAGCACTGAGTATGCAGCATCTGGTCACCCAACACTACCTGTAGGGAAGCACTGCACTTGGTCATATACCAAGCGCTGTCACTTAGAAATGCCACTACAGAATTATAATTTACATCATACTCTTTCATGGAGTCCAACACTGCTCGGNCCCAGTTTGGATACTTCTCCATTAAAAACTTGGAAGAGATATGTTTCCTCTTTCAGGTGTTGAGGAATGTTGATTTGACCTTGCTTATTGCTGTGTTCAGTTTTGTCAGAACTTAGGACAGATGCTGCCAACTATATTCAGTTTGTGTTCCCAGCACTGAGTATGCAGCATCTGGTCACCCAACACTACCTGTAGGGAAGCACTGCACTTGGTCATATACCGAGCGCTGTGCGCTGTCACTTAGAAATGCCACTACAGAATTATAATTTACATCATACTCTTTCATGGAGTCCAACACTGCTCGGGCACATGGTGTCACAATGGTTTGCTCCAGAAAATGTACATCTGCAACAAAGATCTTCTGCAAGTCTGTTGGCTCCAACAGAAGAAAAATTATGACAAACACTCACTTGCCCCTTTTGTCCGCCAAAATACAAACTGATTTCCCACGAACATCCTGCTTGACACTGGCAGCTCTCTCTTCTTTTAATAAGGGGACATATTTTTCCCTCAAAATTTTTAAAGATTGCAGATCCCCAGAGCCTTTAGAAGACAAATTAAACAGGAACTAATAAGCAATGTTTAAAAATTTAATAACATTCCACAACTGTTAATAAAAAAAATCTACAATATGGTAAATAATTTTTTCATGGTTTCCAGAAGTATTAATCCAGTTACAGTAATAATCTTGTTGCATGTGATATATACTGTACTAGGTGTTATGTTAGGCCTACTAGCTTATGATAAATGTGCAAACTACGGGGCCTCACAAAAGTCGCCACAATCTCAAGCTGACATTCGCTCATTCAGGTCAGCATTAAAAATATAGGATTGCTTAAGTACTTCATGCACCAAAAAATGTGTGTTTACTAGTTGGCTTCTGTGATTCACAACGTATATTTCCATTTACAGTATGCTACTTCGGTTCTAATATTGTGATGCAACTTGGTTTTCATAACTATACAAAAAAAAAGGAAGCATTGCACAAAAAGATTAGGCCTACTTAAGTGGTTTCCAAGGCAAAACGATCAGCTTCTGGTTTGCTTTCCTGGGCACAGCTACCAATTGTCTGCTGAAGTGTTACAGTAGTTGAGGAGGAAACACAACACTTTTTATGTTTTTCACTGTTAATATGTTTTAAAATCGAGAGTCTCTATGATCCTAGGTGACTCTGCAATTACAGTATAAAACAGATTTGTCTTTTGTCTGTTGAATATAGACTATCTGAAGTGAATTATTTTGCCCTCTCAAGGGCAATTATATCATGTTTCGGCATTGCGACACAACACATCAACTCGGTTTGAATGTACAATGTTTTGTTGACTGATTCGTCATTTTAATAAACTTTCTAATTTAAAACACCAAAAAGTTATAAACTGTAGACTTACTGTGAGTAAGAACAATTTTTAACACAAAGCAGTTGTTTATGTTTACCAAAATCTTGACGTGGTTTGGATCACCCGAATATGTGCAGTAGCGTAAACTGTTCAAATTAAATGTAGACATGGGCGTCGACCTGTATCAACCTGGGGTGGGGGCAATGCTAGGTCGATGTAGGTAGGAATTTGTCTTTTGTGTGTGTGTGTGCGTGTGTGCGTTCGTGTGTCAAATGATTATAAGAGCTGCATACAAATTTAATGGAATAATCATTTAAATTCTTAAATTTACAATTATAGAAGATTTATAAATTTGTTAAAATGTTTTATTTACACCCACAGAATTCCAACCAAGCGATCTTCTAAACGTCGTAATGGGGTAGAGAGGCTGGCAACAGTGCATGCTATCTGTACTGCAGTCTTAAGTACCTACTGTACTGCAATCTTCACTGAATTTAGCCTAGTACTTTTTATCATCAAAACGACTGGCTCATAGTTTGAAGCATTATGCCTGTCTGGATGTCTGTGGTATGAAAAACATTTTCATTTCCTAATGGAAAAGAGGTAATGATGCTTTGTTCAAGCGTTGCAACGACGTCCGTTAATTTAATGCTTNGCTGGCAACAGTGCATGCTATCTGTACTGCAGTCTAAGTACCTACTGTACTGCAATCTTCACTGAATTTAGCCTAGTACTTTTTATCATCAAAACGACTGGTTCATAGTTTGAAGCATTATGCCTGTCTGGATGTCTGTGGTATGAAAAACATTTTCATTTCCTAATGGAAAAGAGGTAATGATGCTTTGTTCAAGCGTTGCAACGACGTCCGTTAATTTAATGCTTCATTGATTCTGTTTCTTGGCGCGTATACCTCAATTAAGACATATGTTTTAATTTGTACTTATAACTGTGCTGAATACAAAAAAAGGGCTAAAACACATTATAATAAAAGTGGTGTAAGTAAAAATATCGGCATGGATGCCAACACATGAATTTACATTATTTTTAATTTTGTTTGTAAAATTAATAGTTCCAACACGTGAGGCACAAGGCACAAGATTCCGTTATAACAGTGATTGCAAAATTTAAAAAGATGGCAACACATTTTCATTATTCAAATGTAGCTCAAGATGAACTGGCTGGCTGCTCTACAAGAAAGACTCGAACAGCCAAAGCTGAAAATCATACAAGAGTGGGCTACGAGATGGAATAGCAGCTTGTATATGTTAGAGCGTATTTTGAAAAACAAAGATTCGTTATGTCTTTATGCTTCCCAGAATAACAAGATTTCACAACTAACTTCCGAAGAGTGGATTATTGTGGAAAAAATAATAACTTTACTCAGACCTTTTGAAGAAATTACAAAAGAACTAAGTGCAGCCAATATTTCTGTATCCTCAGTAATTCCATTATTGTCCACTTTGGAAAAAATTATTGGTGAATTTGATGTGACCGACGAATGCGTTGGGAATACGATTTTAGTTCTTAAACGAGAACTATGTCGCAGATTTTCCCATTTGGAAAATGACGTATTGTTTGCTACGGCAACTTTTATTGACCCGAGATACAAATTAAAATTTTTCAAAAATTCTTCAACCAGAGATCAAGTTGTGAAAAATATTTTAGAGTCAATTGGAAACGATGAATCAAGCCTATCGTCTTGTTCAAATCCTAAGCGTGCCAGAATGACTACTCATCGGATTGAAACATCTGGTTCCAGTGCCAGTCTGACAGAGAAATCTATATCTTTAAGAGACACCATGAAATTGCTGATGGATTCCAGCGAAAGTGAAGAAGAAGAAAATGAATGTACGAACCCTATAGAAGTTTTGATAAAAAAAACCATCAATGAATATTTATTAGATAAACGTGTGGAAAATGATGTAGATCCACTTACATGGTGGGCGGTAAATAATAAGAAGTATGGTATTATTTCTCCCATAGCCAGGCAATATTTAGTAACACCACCCACTAGTGTGCCTAGCGAAAGGGTCTTTAGTGGGGCTGGTCTTCTTTACACACCCCACCGAAATAGGCTGCAAGGAGAAAAGGCATCAAAACTTCTATTTCTGAAGTTTAATATTCCTCTACTCTTATTTAATTACTAAGTGTTTCACTTAATTGTGCTTAGATATAAACAATTTTTCATAGTTTTATTTTTCGATTTCAAGAAGTAATGTTTAATGGATATCTTAAAAATTACATAATTAGTGAGTTAGTATTAGTACCAAAGTTAAAATTAACAAAATGTTAAGAACATATTTGTTTTAATTGAAAAGAAGATTATTATATTGTTTGTTTTTCTTCACAATATATTTTTAACTTTATTCATAAGAAGTCGATTTGATTTACAATTAAACATGATTACTAGTTCATTAAAAGATCTCACATATTTGAATAAGATACCCTTTAGGTTGCATAAATGCATATTGTTAAGTGTTTTTACAAAAGATCTCATTTAAAGTTGATTTGTATAATTAAAAAGGTTGGGTTATATCTTATTCCATTGTTTTGTGTTAAAGCAGTTCAATGGTATTTGATCATACAGTTGTGTTATAATATAGTTTAGAAGTTTTAAGAAATTACCTGCCTTAATTTGATTTTGCTTAGGTAAATAAGAATAAAAGAATATCAAGAGTGTGTTTCTGTTATGTAATCTAGTGAATAACTACAAGGCTGTTTCCCAAATATCATTAAAATACACTCTTATACATAAAAAATATGTTAATAAATAAAAATGTCTTAATCATAGCAGTTGCATTATTATTTAATAAACATTTTCATTTTTCATTGCCAAATACATTCGCAAAATATTGGCATCATTTTTGCGAATGCGAATGCGAATGTTCAAAAACATGCGAATATTTGCGAATGCGAATATTCGTTGCATCACTAGTACATAGATATAGAGTATTTTTGCGTTGTTTTTCTCTTCTTTATTATTTTATTTGTTAACATGAGGCTGTTCAAATATGTGATGTTAATATAAATTGCATAGTATGTAATTGTTAACGTTACAAGAGACGAGATAATAACAAAATTCGCAACCAAAATGTAAAAGTCAGCAAATTCGCAATTAAAAAAAAAAACTTGTGAAATAATGATGATATTTTACGATTGTGAAACATTCATGTTCCTATCCATACAGCATACAGGAAGTAGAAAATTGCATCCAGAGTTTTAATTGAGAGAATATGCTTGAATGAATATACTTCATATAATTATGATGTCTTGGTATTTTGATTGTTTAATTTAATTGTCAATATGAATATTTTATATAATTTCTTGATTGTACTTATTAAGAAGTGTTTTGATTAATTCTTGGACCTACAGATTTCAATAGGTATATAAAATATGCTATTAATAATGCTACTTAAGCATGCTTTGGTAAGCCTAAGAATTGTGTTCTAATTGGTTAAGATATTCATTGTTTAATTTTACATTTATTAATTTTTTTATTATTCCTGTTGTAATTGTCATTACTAATTTAAAGCACTATAAAATTTTTTGTAATTTTTTTGTTCTTTATTGTATATTAACATTGTTTGTAGTTATATTCATATTCATAGCTATTTTATGGTTAATCTCCATTTTTGTAATTTTCATGTAAATATTGATACATTTTGTGATGAGCCCTATATTCAGTGAGCATTCTGCTTATCAACTGAGTTAACTGGGTAATATGAAAAAAATAAAAAAAAAAAAAACATTAAGTTGTTATGAAAAATGTGTTTTTCACTTGAAGACAGTGTTTCGTCATCAATGGTGCAAAATAACACTTTATTTTAATTAAATTCTAAAGAATTCACTAGGCAGATGTTTTGCAAATTAAATGGTACCCCACAAGACCATAAACGACCTCACATTAATTACAAAAAAGGTCAACCATTGAGCACGGCTTACCTTTTAACAAGTGCAAAATCCATTTTCAAAAGCCCTTTTGTACAACAAGTAGACAATTTATTAACAAAATTTTAATTTATTTCAATAGGAAAGAGTTTTCTAGATAAAAATATATTATTACACGACCATAAACAACCTCATGTTAATGAGAAAAAGTTCAATGTGTGCTGCTTACCTTNGATAAAAATATATTATTACACGACCATAAACAACCTCATGTTAATGAGAAAAAGTTCAATGTGTGCTGCTTACCTTTTAATAAGTGTGAAATCCATTTCCAAAAGCCTTTTTGTACGAAATTTAGAAGATTTATTAATGAAATTTGCATTTATTTCAATAGAAAGCAGTTTTCTGGATAAAAATATATTATCATAAGGCCATAAACAACCTCTTATTAATGAGGAAAAAGTTCAAACTTTGCGGGCCACTAAAATTTTAGCATGCACTAAACCCATTCTCTGTGACATTTTGTGCAAAAATAACTAGATTTATTAATGAATCACAAATTTATTTCAATTAGCAGAAGTCTCCCGAATAGAAATATACATCCCACAAGGCAGTGGATCTCTTCTTACTTCCACCAAAACATTTACATTGTGGCACTTGCTACGGATTTTTTTTGCCTGCNACAAGGCAGTGGATCTCTTCTTACTTCCACCAAAACATTTACATTGTGGCACTTGCTACGGATTTTTTTTGCCTGCAAACATTTTTAGCCAGTGCGAAGGCCAACTTTATCATTATAATGAAATATAAATAAACTAATTAACAAGCAATTGTTTTTACGCTGCACCACAATCATGCCTTCATTTATCCAACACACTTAAAGTCAGTTGACACACATACACACAGTTGGTGCAAAGGATGTGACCTACTTTTCGAAGGCAATTAAGACATGTGCGACAGAGAAGCAAGGTGGGTTGCAGTAGAAACTGGTGGTGCAGGCACGCCGTTATTATCAACGTGATGTGTTGTATCCACAGTCGAAGCCAATAAAACGTAAATGATTCCTTGATAAAAACACTAAACCATAATCCAAAACTGCAAATAAAATTGTATTCCAATAAAATAAATAGTATAAGCAGGTCGTTATCAGGCAATGCAGTCAATTCCAATCCCAACCTGTAATCAAAATCTAAGAAGAAAAGCCAGAAATCAGAGTTGTAACAGCACTATTGAAATATGTATCTCGAAGCTAAACACAGTACACAAAGTTTAAGGAACATGGCATGGTCACGAGGTAAAAGGTGCTCATGGGAGTGAAAGGTAAAATCTGTAACCCACACTGTTATTGACTACCGCTGTTGCTATGCGTGTGTGCCGGGCCGGGATGGTAGCTAGGTGCTCAGGGGCGGGATGGCCACTGTTAGGAGAGAGGAGTGAACAACAAAACAGCCCTTTCCGACATCATGTGTCGTGCAAAGTCTAACTTGCTAAGCATGTGCACGCCAACTCAAATAACAGCAGCTCTTTTTTTTTTAGTAGATTTTAACAAAAATTTTTTGTTTTTTGTGTTTTGGCAGATCATTTAAGGGTACCTACTGAAAAATACCTACATATTATTGCCATTGGCCAGTAAATGTATTCATTAGGTGTTTATTAGCAACAATAATTAATTATTTTCATATATTATTGGGGTTTGTTGATGGTTCCTGAAANCATATATTATTGGGGTTTGTTGATGGTTCCTGAAAACCTTTAAGTACTTTAGATCGCTGTTTTCGTTACTTACATGTACGTTACTTCGGGGTTCGACTCTTATCAACCTGGAGTAACTACTGAACTTGAAAAGATAATTACAGTATTGTCTGCTCTTCATTTTTCATAAGTAGTGATCAAATATNACAAGGCAGTGGATCTCTTCTTACTTCCACCAAAACATTTACATTGTGGCACTTGCTACGGATTTTTTTTGCCTGTGCGAAGGCCAACTTTATCATTATAATGAAATATAAATAAACTAATTAACAAGCAATTGTTTGTACGCTGCACCACAATCATGCCTTCATTTATCCAACACACTTAAAGTCAGTTGACACACATACACACAGTTGGTGCAAAGGATGTGACCTACTTTTCGAAGGCAACTAAGACATGTGCGACAGAGAAGCAAGGTGGGTTGCAATAGAAACTGGTGGTGCAGGCACGTCGTTATTATCAACGTGATGTGTTGTATCCACAGTCGAAGCCAATAAAACGTAAATGATTCCTTGATAAAAACACTAAACCATAATCCAAAACTGCAAATAAAATTGCATTCCAATAAAATAAATAGTATAAGCAGGTCGTTATCAGGCAATGCAGTCAATTCCAATCCCAACCTGTAATCAAAATCTAAGAAGAAAAGCCAGAAATCAGAGTTGTAACAGCACTATTGAAATATGTATCTCGAAGCTAAACACAGTACACAAAGTTTAAGGAACATGGCATGGTCACGAGGTAAAAGGTGCTCATGGGAGTGAAAGGCAAAATCTGTAACCCACACTGTTATTGACTACCGCTGTTGCTATGCGTGTGTGCCGGGCCGGGATAGTAGCTAGGTGCTCAGGGGCGGGATGGCCACTGTTAGGAGAGAGGAGTGAACAACAAAACAGCCCTTTCCGACATCATGTGTCGTGCAAAGTCTAACTTGCTAAGCATGTGCACGCCAACTCAAATAACAGCAGCTCTTTTTTTTTTATAGTAGATTTTAACCAAATTTTTTTGTTTTTTGTGTTTTGGCAGATCATTTAAGGGTACCTACTGAAAAATACCTACATATTATTGCCATTGGCCAGTAAATGTATTTATTAGGTGTTTATTAGCAACAATAATTAATTATTTTAATATATTATTGGGGTTTGTTGATGGTTCCTGAAAACCTTTAAGTACTTTAGATCGCTGTTTTCGTTACTTACATGTACGTTACTTCGGGGTTCGACTCTNAATATATTATTGGGGTTTGTTGATGGTTCCTGAAAACCTTTAAGTACTTTAGATCGCTGTTTTCGTTACTTACATGTACGTTACTTCGGGGTTCGACTCTTATCAACCTTGGAGTAACTACTGAACTTGAAAAGATAATTACAGTATTGTCTGCTCTTCATTTTTCATAAGTAGTGATCAAATATNTGGAGTAACTACTGAACTTGAAAAGATAATTACAGTATTGTCTGCTCTTCATTTTTCATAAGTAGTGATCAAATATATAGTCTCTTTGTGATAGGAAACACTTATTGGTTTCTACTTGAAATTATTGTAGCCACAATTCAAATAGAAAATGATAACACACGTTACATGTACAAAATGGCTGGACTGAAACCTTTGTATGTTTTACCCAGAAAAATGTACACTGTAGGGATGTCTTTAAGAACTTGACGCTTGACACGTAAGGTCAATAGTATTGTTTTCTTTTCAAATGTGCATCATTCGTGCAAGGTCTTTAGGAGAGCCAAACAGTACGACCTGGTAACTTCGGCACCCACAGCATAGTATCTGCCCGTAATCCTGATGGGCCCCAGCTACCAGAATTTGCCGGAAGACAGCAGGAAAATCCCATAGCATTCACACAAGAGTGTAAATGTGAACTTGGGCCGAATGGGATCCCACCCAACCAGTTGGTTACAAAAACATGCAAGCAGATTACCAGGAAAGCTCAAAAATGGTGGGGACGGTACGGAGAGTTTGTAATGGATTGTTCCCAGCTGTGTAGTAGGTTGGAAACACAATTTTTAGGGGAGGAAGTCTTAGCCCAGCTGACTACTGATTTCCATAATAGATGTAAAACCGTCGATGATGAAGCGTAAATATTCATTAGGCGCAAATTTCAAATGTACTGGCGGATTTTCCCCAGGAGTAGTGAGGAGAGTTGTGTCTGAGCGATTACCGGCATGCTCCTCCCAAATCTTAGGAATCTGTTGCAAATTCCCCGTCCACAGTCATTAGAGGAACTTGTAGAGAGAAACTAGGAAACAGAGCGGAATAATAAGGCAGAGGCAGTCTCGGACGGACCCAAGCCTGTCAAAGTCGAGGAAGAACCAAAATCGACCTAAGAACGGTTTAGCCCCACAACCACTTCCGAGCCACTACCCCGATATTAGTTCTGCCAGGAAAGACATTTAAACCGGGACTGTCCAAATAGACAGCCAGGTCGTTGGATGGAAAGGGAAGGAGGTGATAGAGGAAACCAAGGTCGGAAACTAATGATAGCCCATGGGATGAGAGTGAGCCTACTACACCCTGCACCACAAGGAACCAAGACTACCAGACGACGACTGGAAACGAACCGGGGTGAGAAGCGGCTACCAGCACCAGTCACAACAGGCCCTCCAAACACTAATGGAGGAACCCTATCCCCCGGATGCTCCCAGCATAGAAATTAGAATCAACCTGCAAACTGCAGCCACGGGTAATTTCATCCAAAGCAACCTCCTCACACGAAGCCCATCTAACAAAAGTGTTCAGATGGCCCAACACAACCACTCAAGCGGAATTCCTGGTGGTGTCACAGATAGATGAGGAAGTGATCCTTGGGCAACCCTGTCTTAACCAACAACAATGCATACTTGATTGTGGGTAGCGTCGAATTTACACAGGGGATGGAGAACGCCTAACAGTCAACTGGGAACATAGCGAAGATGTAACAACTCCTCTGATAGAGCCNTGGTGGTGTCACAGATAGATGAGGAAGTGATCCTTGGGCAACCCTGTCTTAACCAACAACAATGCATACTTGATTGCGGGTAGCGTCGAATTTACACAGAGGCCATAAACCATCAACTAGACAATATCGAAATTCTGTCAATTACAGGGAATATTGAATGGACATTCACGGGCATTTGGACACAGGGAACCCCTCAGACAGATGAGGAACATCTAACATGAGATATACGTAACCCACGAGCAACCCATTTATTGTCATTCATATCGCTTATCCGCAGTGAGACAAGACTTAATAATGGACCAGCTATAATTGATGAAGGAAGAAGGAGTTGTCGAACTCTCTAACTCGCCACACGATTCCTGGAGAAAGACTGGCAGTTACACTTCTGTGTTAACTACCAAGACCTCAATAACATCGCATACCATATCGCTTCTCCAGTTATTAACCTCACGCACACTTTGAAGGATATCGGAGCAGCCAAGATCTTTTCCACCCTCGACATGCAATCTTGGTATTGGCAGATGGCAGTGCACCAAGAATGCCGAAAGTTCACAACATTCACTAACACCTGAAGGATAGAGATAGACACTGTAGTTCAATGTCATGCCATTTGGCCTCAAAAACGCCGCTGCCACCTTTCAGCGGTTAATGTCTGCCAAAGTGCTTGTCGGATACATTAGAAACTTCTGCTTTGTGCCGCATCAATATAATTATTTATTCTGATTCCTTGGATGAACATTAGACAATGGGTGTTAGAGAAGCTAGAGATCCATGGGTAAACCTGTAAACTCTCCAAGAGCCACTTTGGGAAAAACCAACATCAACTACATAGGACATGTAACCCCTGAAGGAAANAACCTGTAAACTCTCCAAGAGCCACTTTGGGAAAAACCAACATCAACTACATAGGACATGTAACCCCTGAAGGAATTTATCCCCATGTTGAATCAATACGGGCAATATTAGAGGCGGAGGAACCCAACACCAAAAGGCAGGTGCGCAGATTCCTCGGGTTGTGTAAC
Source organism: Clitarchus hookeri (assembly GCA_002778355.1). NCBI lineage: Eukaryota > Metazoa > Arthropoda > Insecta > Phasmatodea > Phasmatidae > Clitarchus > Clitarchus hookeri. Next base: position 348,594 of record NQII01000307.1, read on the forward strand.
TGGTTGAGGGATTTTGTCCCAGACGTCGTTTAATTAATGACTTGCCGTCATCCTTTTTAGGAAGAATAGTCCCATTGGAAGTGGGGAAAGGAACAAGTTGCGTTCCATAACCTAAAAGAAAGCTTCCGGAACATCACCAGACTCCATNAACCTGTAAACTCTCCAAGAGCCACTTTGGGAAAAACCAACATCAACTACATAGGACATGTAACCCCTGAAGGAAATTATCCCCATGTTGAATCAATACGGGCAATATTAGAGGCGGAGGAACCCAACACCAAAAGGCAGGTGCGCAGATTCCTCGGGTTGTGTAACTGGTTGAGGGATTTTGCCCCAGACGTCGTTTAATTAATGACTTGCCGTCATCCTTTTTAGGAAGAATAGTCCCATTGGAAGTGGGGAAACCATTGGAAGTGGGGAAAGGAACAAGTTGCGTTCCATAACCTAAAAGAAAGCTTCCGGAACATCACCAGACTCCATNCCATTGGAAGTGGGGAAAGGAACAAGTTGCGTTCCATAACCTAAAAGAAAGCTTCCGGAACATCACCAGACTCCATAGGCCCCAGGAAGGAAAGTCCCTTATTTTACAAACAGATGCCTGCCAAGATGGCTTGGGAGAAGTGCTATACGAGGAAAACGAAAATGGTCAGCACTCAATTGCATCCCACAAAGCAAAATTATCACATTAATGAGCAAGAGTCTCTTGCCGTAATTTGGTCTATGTGTAAGTATAGATACCACCTAGAGGGGTGGCTGTTTATCCTAAGGATGGATTGTAAGGCTCTGGCATGGCTGAACGAATCAAAAAATGTTAAAGCCAAACTCGGCAGATGGGCTTTGTTCCTCACTGAATTCACCTTTGAAGAGCAACACTGCCCGGGGAGACTAAATGATCTACCCAATGCCCTCTCCTCCCACCCAGACAGTCAAATGGCCACGAAAGAAGAGGAGGACTGGGAACGAATTACCTCTTCCCCCGCCACATCACAGAGTCCGAAGGAACACATATGGCTACAACAGTTAAGAGGTGAGTAAACAGCGGTTTAGCCATTATCAACAGCGAGACACATGGATAAGATGCCTCTTAAAGAAGCAACCGAGGAGGTTTGATTTAAGGGAGGGGATAGTCTCATCTCAAAATGGGAAACATGGAGCAATTTGGAAAATCTGGGTCCCGAGCATGCTAAGAACCAGGATTTGCCAATACCACCATGATCACAAACAGGCCGGACATCAAGGCATTAAAGATACCCTTTGGGATTCTGGGTAATAATATATCTGGATTGGCATGAGAGCTTGTACATCACCAATTGCCAAATGTGTTGCCGAAACAAGTCCTACCCCGTCCCGAAACTAACCCAAATGGCCCAGACGCCTCCGCACCCCCTGGACCCACCTGGCAGCCGACCTGATGGGGCTTTATCCTTGAANTAACCCAAATGGCCCAGACGCCTCCGCACCCCCTGGACCCACCTGGCAGCCGACCTGATGGGGCTTTATCCTTGATGTACCAAAGGGAACCGATACTTCCTTATGATAATGGACCAGTTTTCCCGCTGGGTCGAGGCATTCCCACTTTTGAGCCAGGAAATGTCAAGAAGTTCGAACTTGAGGTATTTCCCTATTGGGATATTCCCAGGCAATTTACTTGACACCAATAAAGAGTGCGTGCAACAAGTGGGGTGTGGACTTGTGGACCACCGCCCCTTACCACTCACAGGTGAACGCCACGGAAAGACGGAATCAGAAACTCAAGAAAAGCCTCCATCTCAGTGTAGCAGAGGAGCACCGACACTGGGAAGGGCCCTACACCATTTTTTTGGATGGCAAGAGAATGTGTACTGGGCAGGAGAAGAACAAGGTAGGGTCTGCAAGGTAGCGAGGGGACAAATGAGGCTTCAAACCTGTCCGGTACTGGAAGAACCGAAGAACCACTCCTCACTAACTGGACTGATGGGGAAGGAGACACAGAGATCCAGCCCAAAATCAAGGNGGAAGAACCGAAGAACCACTCCTCACTAACTGGACTGATGGGGAAGGAGACACAGAGATCCAGCCCAAAATCAAGGGATCCCGTACAACAGAATCCATGGAACAAAGAAAGAGGATGATGAGGAGAAACAGGAAAGCGATGAGGACGAAAGACCCAAGCCAAAGGAAAGTCAAGGTAGGTGACAGACAAAGACCTAAGCCAAAGGAAAGTCAAGGTAGGTGACAGACAAAGACCTAAGCCAAAGGAAAGTCAAGGTAGGTGACAGACAAG
>NQII01000307.1:351038-423644 GCA_002778355.1 Clitarchus hookeri
AATCACAGAAGGATGAGTCCAGCATTGACACTTAACCAGAATATGATCCAGGACCCTCCATGAGGGCAATGGAAGCCGAGCCTTGGGGAAAGAGAGAGTTACCCCCACGTACCTGCTGATACCGAGAGACAACACGGCGGCTCACTAAGAAATTTTTGTGGCCATACCCATAACATCCAGCTTTAAGAGTGCACCGAACCCCAAACCTCCAGACAATCTGTGACTAAGTTACTGGGTGTTGATGGTATCCAGTAGGATGACAGGATTTCCAGAGCCAAGTGTACAGTAAACACTATATTAGGTATAGCTTTTAGAATAGGAAATTTGGTTAAGTGCTGCTGTGAACAAACACCATACTTAGAATAATTAAAATAGCAGTAAGAAGAACAGTATACAGTTCATATAAAACGAACAAGTTTATTTGAAATATGAATGACTTCCTATGCCACATGCCAATCCACCGTCCAGGGAATTTAGTGAACTATTGCGTGTACCATAACCAAGCCCAAGGGAAGAAAGGAACATTCTTTGCATAATTTAAGAATGACCAACGTAGCAAGTAGAAGTCCTACCTGCCAAAAGACAGTGAAGTTAAATAAAGTGTAAATATTTAATTACTTCAAGGGTTATGCGAGTGTCATGTTTCTTATTTTTTAATTTTTGTAGGAGACCTGTACGCCCATGATAGTAAGTAAGATGTAAATAGGATTTGAGTGTAACCCACATAGATTAGTAAGATTATGTGTGCATTAGCAGGCATAAATAGCAGAAGACCTTATGCCCACAAGTAGGTTAGAACCAATGACACACATAAAGCACCTGCCATGGAATCCGTAGGAGAGGTTCCAGAGCATAGTGTGTTGTAAAAACACAAACACCTTCAGCACCAGGGCAGGGAAATAAAATCATTACACCCATTGTGATTTTGGGCGTGTAAATAGCCATCTCCCAGTGTTAAGAATAGCCACGAACGCATGTAAAATTACAATTTCCGTGGTAAAATGTATCCCATTGTAGAGTAACCACAGCCCTTAGCTGTTTATGTGAGCGTCACCCATTTAAAGTTTCCCTGAAGGGACATGAAGGTTGTGCCCAATGGTACACAAACACTTAACACCCTACTCCCCAGGGGGCCTGAAGCCATTAGCAGCGTGCCTGCCAGTGACTCGCCACAGTGAGAGAGACCGGAGCTACGAGGAAAACCTGGACCACTGTACTGCAGCACAAAGTGTACAGAGTAGCAGCAAGTACAGAAATAACATGAGATACTTCATGTACGGGGCAATTGATGGGAAACCAGTACAGTGACAGTCCTACATCACTGTTGCCTATGTAAAACTAACGAGATGATTCTCCGTCGCAACAGAAAGAGGGGTGATTGACGCGTAATGCATAAAGTCAATTTTTTTTTTTTTATAGCATCATCACGAGAGACATCACGTACAGCAGAGAGATGTGAACCACGAGACCGGCCACTACAGACGCCTAGACACTTAGGAGAAAAACGAGAGCTGAGATGAGCACCCAAATACTAATTAACCCGAGCACCCCCACCTTGTAATAACCCATGAGAAAGTATACCAAGTGAAACAACATGAGTTGCCCCTAAGTGATCACCAGTTACTCGCCCGCACTACAAGGAAAACTACCCCAGCCATTCGCTGTCACTGGGTCGGCGCAGCTAGGCAACGTCAGTGAGGAAGAGAGGAGGTAGCACCCAAAGTCATCTCTGGTAGACGTCGGGACCTGAAGCACACCATCCAGGTGTATAAAATGCAGTTCACCCCCAAGGAACGCCAGTTCATTTTGGCAGCTCGCGTCAGCACAAGTTGTGCTGAAGCTGTTGGCTCTCTCTCCTCTCAAGCCCTACTCGCAAAGTAACCAATGACTAACCGCCTTCCAGTGACTAGCACAGAACCCCTTTTTTCTGATCACCTACTCCAGCCCTGAAGAGTCGACCAACGCCCTTGACATTTGACGTCAACCTCCCACATAATCACACACAGCAAGTGGTACTTTAGAGTCCCTTCAGGACTATACAATCTTCCTTCAGCTTTTGACTTAGTTACTTTTCTTAGCTTAAGTTCTATTTTAACCTATTTAGTTTTGCTCTTTAATTCAGACAGGACCCTTCACCTGTCCTTAGTTCCCTTCCATAGGTGGCCAAGAGATTGGCGGGTTCATTCTCCTGAAAATAAACACGTTGCAATCTAACCTCTGTATATAATTTCTTGGGTGAACTTTGTACTTTCCANCATCTTCCTTCAGCTTTTGACTTAGTTACTTTTCTTAGCTTAAGTTCTATTTTAACCTATTTAGTTTTGCTCTTTAATTCAGACAGGACCCTTCACCTGTCCTTAGTTCCCTTCCATAGGTGGCCAAGAGATTGGCCGGTTCATTCTCCTGAAAATAAACACGTTGCAATCTAACCTCTGTATATAATTTCTTGGGTGAACTTTGTACTTTCCAGTAATCCTGGTAAGCGTGTCATCCCTCAAGGGAGCGGCAGGAGACCACGGTTTTGAACATTTTTCCGAATCTAGGATAGGATCACGGATCGTCCCATAACCGACGACAGTCCGTGCATAAACAAAACACACATTCGTAGGCCACCCATATTGGCAGACAGGGGTACTGAGAAGTATCTGATGCATAGTACGGTAGAGCCCCCTACTAGAAACACTACATGACGATGTGGTTAGGTCACCAGAGTCAGTTAACCCACTCCATCCACCGCATATAGACCCGCCGGATGGAGTGACAGGCCTGACGAGGAGTGACATAACCACCTCCGGGTACATTCTAGCTATGAAATCGTCGCCTGCCTCTTCATCGCGGAGGTGAACAGTAACACCTACCCATCCATGCCAGTCACCCGCAAAAATGGTATACAGTGGAGTTACCACATGGCAACTGCAGTCATTCCGACTGGCCAACCTCTGACTAACCAACACACTTCAACTTTCAGCTGCATAACGCCCCGACAACAAATGCAAGCCACCAGACAACTGTCCAGGCCTCACGTCACAACCCGCCCTGCCAACCTCTTTTGTTCTCTGATCAAAACACCTGGAGTAGTGCGCCCCATTGTCATCCAGCCTCCACCACCCAGACACCACACATCACCTGCCCCGCCACCCAAGACTCAGCTGCCACCGAGGAGCTACCATTGGGCATTCCTGCAGCCAGCTACCCCAGCACCTAGCTTGACCTTACAGTAGCAGACGCTAATCTACCCTGGGTGAGGTTCGGGAAAGGTATGCCAGCGACCACACTTACCCCATCCTTCAAGAGGCCTCACCTCATCAGACTCCGTACCCAGCAGACGGCCTACCTGTCCAACCCTGCCCAAGGGACCTATTAAGGCCAAGCGCCAATTACTGCAGACACCGTCCCACTAGATATTGTCCCCTGACCTGACAAGTACTGAAACCTTGTTTCCGTATGACGTGCAATGCAACCGCACAGCCGTCACACGTCAAAGTCTTAATGTGTATTATTAAAATGATTATTCATACTGCCTTAGGGGCCAGAAACTTAAAGAACATGACACATTAAATAGATGTCAATACTTGGAACTACTTTTTGCAATTCACTGCATCGTTGCTGGAAGCGCTCCTCTTGGTACTTAACTTTCACTACAACAAAGATTATTGTACCTTGTGTCTTCGAAAATGGGATTCATTAAATGTCCATAGGCTGGCTTTATATAACAGGATTGTTTAACCATTACCAACCTAAATTGGTGTTTGTTTACCAATACAACATACAAAAAATCATATAGATAGCCAAGTTGCGTTTAGTATATTGTTTATGCATACGCTGCACACAATCAATTTGCTCTGTCGACCTTCAACTCCATCGATTCTTGTGTGTCAAACAAGTTTAGCTGTGTTGACATTAGGGATTGGAATTGAAAGCCAAAATATCAATATATCTCTTATATTGATAATATTGATATTAGTAAATAATTTTGTTTTAATGAAAAAAGGAAATAGAATAGCATTTGCTTTAAAAATTTACCTTAAGTGTTTGTAAGCAGTTCCATGTTATTTGCATTTTAAACATATTGCATTTATATGGTTTATATATGTATATTTATTAGAGGTGGACAAGAATGACTTTTTATCACTGAGACAGGATCTGGGTGGGAAAGGGCTACAAAATTTGGAATAGGGAATAACTACGTAGGAAAAACTTTTGTTCATTTACATTCACATTTTATATGCGAGTGTAATTTGTTTTATTTTATTATCAACTAGTGTACACTCATGTGGAAGTGGCATGCGTTATATCCGAAATGAGTGTCACAATATTGACTTCATTGGACGAAACTGTGCTGAAACATGAGCAACATTACAATTTTTACAGTTTTGCTCTTATTATAATGATTAACGACATCTCGTGGATGAGGCAAATATTTTTGCACTTGGATTTACTACAGCACGCGTACAATTAATTTTCCTTCATCAAAATATTAAATTGAACTGCTCCATTTTATATAACACTGGTTTTAATGGCTAAAATTAGCCAATTATTTGAAAAAACATGCTTATCATTCAATGTATATAGTTAGGGATTGCAATCCGGAAAATCGGATCCGGTATTCGGGCGGATCCGGCATCACTAAACGTTTACCAGATCCGGTGATAGCAATTTTTGGCAAAATAATCGCGCTGTTGCATGAGTAGGTACTTTAAATGCGTGGGGCGTGTGCGTGCGAGTCAAAGCCGACTTGATAATTGAGTTCGAATATCTTAAGAAACAAGGAAAAGGATTCTCTTTGAGTTTTGACGAATGGACGTCCCAAAAAAAAATCACAGATATTTGAACCTAAATGTACACCAAAAAGAAAAACACTTTAATCTGGGCTTGATTAGAATACATGGTTCGTGTACTGCGGAACATACTATCAGTTTAATAAAAAACTGCCTAGAAAGCTTTGGTCTTGATTCTGATACTGATATTATTGATATGAGTACTGACGGCNCAGTTTAATAAAAAACTGCCTAGAAAGCTTTGGTCTTGATTCTGATACTGATATTATTGATATGAGTACTGACGGCACAAGTGTCATGGTTCAAGTAGGTAAGCTCATGAATTGCTATCAGCAACTGTGCTTCGCACATGGGTTACAATTAGCTGTGGTCGATGTTTTATATAAAAAGAATGAAGACAAGGAAGAAGAACACCTAGCAACATCGCCAACAACATCTAATGAATCAGATACAGATGACGAAGACACAACGAATGATGCTCTTGAAGAACAAGGAGTTACAGTAACAATAACGGATCCTCGTCATCCTTATCTTTCTAGGGCTGAAGTAATTCCTAGATGCAATGATCTTCTTCAAAAAGTTATCTGAATCATGTGTACTCCAGAGGACGCACTCCCCTTGTCCCAAGTGCCGAGTCACTTTAACATGTACAAAGTGCATTTCCAGTAGCTTCTTGAGGGAAAATCAGACAATGTATAGATAAAATATTATTTTAATTCAATAGGCAGATGTCTTCCAAATAAGATTATACAGTACAAGCCTGATATAACGCGGCTGTTGGAGTCAACTCAGATCAGTGTTATAGCTTTCCGCGTTCTTACGGGAGTGACAGCGTATCTCTGAGTGGTGAAGGCCGCGGACCAGCATCAAAGCAAGATCTACTCAAATACAGGATGTTCCAGGCAAAGGATAAATTTTTTCTACCGAGAGCTGTTTTTTTTGCTGCGTATTTGTCACAAGGGATAGAGGAGGTGCCCCCCCTCCCCCTTTGTTTGGGTTGGAAGTGGGAAAGAGAAGGGCAGAAACTAAACACAAGGGGTGCTATGGCAGCTGAAGCGACTGGCCAAGTAGTTCAAGGTTATGGCAGTCATAAAGAAATAGGGAAGAATGATGCCCTGTTCCAATTGGTACTTTTTGTTAACAAAATGGGCAATGATCCATTTTGTCTACAAAATCTATGGCACATTTCTATAATTACGTATTGCGTTTTTCCCACTTGAAGCTGAAAAATTGCAAAATACAAATTACTAAATTGCAGCTATGATAGTTTTGCAGTTTGAAACATTTAAATGCACATATAGACAATGTTATTGGAATATACAAATGTTTATTGTACTCACAATAATAATTTCACAAAGCAAGTTGCTAAAATATTCTTGAAATAGGTATTTTCTCATGAGACAATGTTTTGTTAATAGGGATGTGTCGACCGAATCTTAAGATTTGCCAAGATTCGTAAATTTAGTTGATTTGATATAAAATTTGTGCAAAAAAATGTATTTTTTAATTCAAAATTTAGCATAAAAATGGTTGCCTGTAAAGTCGGTTTTACGGGCGAAGATTTTACGTGACAACGTAGTGCTGCGCGCGCGGCAGACCGATCATAGTTGAGTGGGAGAGAGACGCAAGGCATTCGGCGGGCCTCTCTCTCGTTCGGTGACTCATCGTAACGTTACCGAGCGTTACACTTTTTCATAAGTGACTCCCAGCNAAATGTAATTCAAAATTAAGTTTCCCCAAAGTGTATGTAAAATTCAAATGATTTATATATGCTGCAGTAATTAAATTCTTGTGTAGCAAGTAGCAAGAGGAGCATCTCAAACGGCCGGCGGCTGTTTGCACTTGCATCAGGCGGTGAAGCTTTCTGCCGGACGCGGCCGCCTGTCTACAGACATGTCAGTAGTGGACTGCCGGTGGGCAGTATGAAAAAGCAACTGAGCTGCAATCCCCCAAGTCCGCAGATAAAGAACTCCCGCTGTCTGTCTGCTTTTTCTGCCTAAGTTATCCCTCTTTTTTTTTATAGCTCAACCTTTACTTACGTTTCTGGAAGAAAAAAAAAANGGGGGGGGGTGCTACAGAATTTCCTGTCAAACAAATAATTTTTGTGTGGCACTTTTTTTTTATTTTATTTTATTTTATAATAATAATAATGGGAGTGCAAGGAACATACAGTCCAACGTAGTAGCCTGCAGAGTGTGTCTGAGGCGGGCGGCATTAGAGAAAGAAAGGCCGAACAGAGATACTGTGTAGCATTGTTTCCCAGCAGGTAGTTTACAAGCTGTCCTCTTCCATTTTTGCAGAGTGAGATGCCATTCACAATGGTTGAGGAGTAGGTAGGGAGTAGGGAGGGTTGTCTTGTATCCTGGGACAAAGATATCCTGCTGACGGGAATCTACACGAGTTAAGTGTAGAGGCGGTGTAATGCATGATATGCGTGCCACTACCGTCTTTATCGTTCCCACACATTTTGGTCTTAGGCAAGTAATGGTTTGAAGCACCCTTAACCACAGACGTACCGACAGTTTATTGTGCACTCTATTTTAATTATGTTTTTTTTTNTAATGGTTTGAAGCACCCTTAACCACAGACGTACCGACAGTTTATTGTGCACTCTATTTTAATTATGTTTTTTTTTTCATAACGCAAACAAGATATGGCGCGTGCGTACACCAGCACTTGCCGCCAGCAACCATCCCAATACATCAGTGAACGTCTGAAGTTCTGTTTGACCCACGTACCAGTGGTGCAGTTTGGGCTGCTTTATTTCCAGGAAAATGCTAGTGATACGTGGGTAAATACCACAGATTGTAATTTTCGTTTCAGCCCTGAACAATTCGAATTATGAAAGTTTTACTGTATTAAAGTGACACAAAATTGTGTCAAACTAAATGTTATTTTACAAATGTATGAAACACACATTATTTTCATCAATATTTACACTTACGGTAAGTGCAGTGATTTACCACAAAATCGCCCCATACTTTATTATAGCAAATGCACAGCACAAAGTGCGGTGCGAAAATATCACATGGAATATCAGAGATTCAGGATTGGGTTCGGGATTTGGTAATTTCGGACATGGATTCGAGGGTAACTTCAGATTAGAGGAAAAACTTGATTTTCCTCACCTCTATTTGTTTAGTAACAATTTCACGTCATTTTGGTTTTATTTTGTTAATTTTTAACGACCCTCTAACAACTTTTGGGAATTATTTATTTATTTTAAGACTTTGTGGACTTTTAATTTTGGAATCATAACACCAGAATAATAGTAGCATGGCGTGCTAGACAGTTCAATGCCGTGGTGTTCCGACTAAACCTTACAAAATGCTAGATACAAATTTAAAAAAAAAACGAAACTTCAAACAAATTAGAACACGGCCTGAGGAAGGGCATGTTTATTTTTTGGCACCTTGTCTAGATTCTCCTTCTTAGTACATCACTATGACACTTTCAGGATCGACATATTTTCTCGTGATAACTTGTTTTCTATCTTATTCTGCATAATTAATTACTTTAACTTCAACTCAAAAGTGTAACTGCACTTTTTTTTTATCCACTACTTATATACTTTCCTTTGCATACTACTGTATCACGCTCATGCATGAAAATCTTATTAGCAGTGCAGAAACAGTGTAGCCACTAAGCTGTAGAGCAGGTGTCACTCGTTGATCACTTTTTTTTTCTTTTATGTCTGACACTCGGGCACGTGGCGACAGGCAAACAAAGTGCTCGTTCACACCCCTTTCTCCCCCTCATATTCCTGGGCACATCTTCCCCTTCACTTTCTTTCACCCCCGGCGGATGTCAAATAATAAAGATATTGCAGGATTAGTAACAAGGATATACAGCTGGGGGGTTGAATCGGAAAAGAAAACGTTAGAAAATGTATCAACAATGAAGTAAACTAAGAATTTATTACTGATTGTGACAAAGTAAGTAAATAGTTTAATACTGAGGGTAGAAATGCAGAAGTTATTATTGGTTGTAACAAGGTAAGTGAAGAGGGGCATACTGAATATAGAAAGGTGTTAGGTCACTCAGTTCCTTTAAGTGAAAGGCAATTGCTGAGGCAGATTGCTAATTTTGAGAAGAGTGTACCTAACTGTTGTGAATTCAATACATCGAGGAGAAATGTAGTACAGGAAGGGAGACTTCAGGTTTGGGGAGTAAAACAAAATGGTTATAATGAATTAAANTTAAAGCAGCAATTAGAATCAGCTGTTAAGTTTCACCAGGCAAGGTTTGCTGAGAGCACAGTACAAACAGTACAAGGTCATTGTGAGAGTGGGGGGTATCCTAGAGTGAAACACTATGATGTGGTCAGGAAAAGTTTTGCAAAGAGAAAGAAAAGAAAGAAGCAAAGGTGTGGTAAGAAACAGATAGGCGAAGGGATAGTGTGTTTCTATATTAATCAATATTGTCAATCATCAGGCACAGGATTGTTAATGATCATGTAAGAAAAAGAATAATAAGGGATGAAGTAATAATAGCAGTACAGTGTAAGGATGGTTTTAACGGAAGAGAACAGTAGAGTTGTATAGTTTTTTTAATGATGTGTAATTAAGAACATTAAATGTAATGTGATGTTGTCAAGAACATTTAACTGTAATAGAATCATCGTATATATTTTAATATGTAGTATCTTGTATTTATTCAGTGCTGAAAGGACTAAAACCTAATTGTAAGTTTTTTTTTGCAAACCTTTAATCAATACAAAGGTGATAATTTCAGGAGATGGATATGACATCATTATAATGTATCTCCAGTGGTATTATTTAAACTGTATTAGCAGTAGTATGATTTACTAATGAATTTTTCAATTGTTAAATATTGGTTGAGTATGATTAAAAGGAAAAGTTTTTGTTTTTGTGAAGATTGCTTCTGGTTAACCAAGGTATACTTTTATAATGGTGAATGAAAATTAATGTCAATGCAAGAGAGAAGAAATATCTGGTTAATGTTATAGAGTGTAAATAGTTGTGTTGAGCAAATAAGCTATGAGAAAAGTTGTTTTACATAAAATGTAATGTTTTTTTAAAATTGTTTTTGTTAACTATTGGGATTTATTTAAGCAGAGTACCGAACGGGAAGTGCTATACGTATAGGAGCAATGCATATTAATAAGTTTTGTTATTGTAAGTTTGTTGGAAGTTAACTTGAAATTACGATGGATGTTGATAAGAGTTTTAATGAATATAGTAATTCTAAATAATACAGAATGTAATAAAAATATAAAAAAATATTTTACTGTTATTTGGCACATTCAGCGTTGACATATTTGAGTAATGAAAAAGATAAATTTAGAATGTACATGTTTAAAATACGAAGGTTGAGGTGTTGTATTGTGTTGAGCCTTAAGAATATACATATGTAGTGGTAAGATGTTGCACCAGTTTTTATGGTGACCTTGGATCAATAGCACAAAGGAGTAAGTTTTTTAATTGGGACAGGTCTGAGGCTCCTTTTTGTCAGCACTGGCATAACGAATAAGGTAGTGGCTTTTATAGTTATGGGCAGGCCTGGGTCCCCTTGTAAGTGTTGTGTGCTGATCCCAGCGAGGAACCAGAGTAATGAGCAGTCCACTAGAATCATCATTGGCGTACATTGTGTAGACACCCTCAACCACAAATTAGAACATGTAAGTAATTACAATAAGTGATATGTATTATTTTCTTGCAACATCCCAGTAGATATCTTGTCGCTCTTCTTTAACATGTAAAGTGTATATTTTTTTAATGAGTTTAATTACCAAATGGCAAACTTAAATTATTGTTAAGAGCAGAGGCGCAGTGATTTGCAGAGTAGCCACATACAAGAGGGGTAATGTAATGACGCAGTAATAATAATTATCGCGATACTTGATTCATTTTCTTTCGTTTTACTAGGTTTTGTAATATTTTATCAGGATTCAAAGTTCTAGCCGTGGTAGAACTTTGTTTTATCGGGCATACATTTGCTTTTTCGGAAATCATAGTTTTTGTTCGCGTCAGTATTTGTAGATAGAAGCTTTCCAACTGCAGTAGACAGTTTTTCCTTCTGGAAGTTTTGATTATAATTTACTATGAGGCAGTTTGGCATGGAGTGGGGAGTCCAACTCATGCCATGCCCTTATTTGGTCACGTTTTTGCCACCCTGGGACGAGGAGTGGGGGTAGGCATGTGTGCCTACCGCTCGCTAATGGNGAAGCTTTCCAACTGCAGTAGACAGTTTTTCCTTCTGGAAGTTTTGATTATAATTTACTATGAGGCAGTTTGGCATGGAGTGGGGAGTCCAACTCATGCCATACCCTTATTTGGTCACGTTTTTGCCACCCTGGGACGAGGAGTGGGGGTAGGCATGTGTGCCTACCGCTCGCTAATGGNCCCTTATTTGGTCACGTTTTTGCCACCCTGGGACGAGGAGTGGGGGTAGGCATGTGTGCCTACCGCTCGCTAATGGTATACAGAAGACAGTAGACAATCAGCTTCCAAGGAAGACGCGTCGAGCGTGGCAAATATCCCCCACACAGGCAAACTTTATCCTGCTGAACTATTTCCGCCAAGGCGAACTGAGTTTGATCCCCGTTGGAACGAAGAAGAAGGGGGGGGGGGTCGATCCCGGATTTTCCAATGTGGGAATTGTGACGGACAATGCCGCTGGTCGGCGGATTTTATTCGGGGTGTCTCCTGATTGCCCCATTCTTGCATTCTGGCGCTGCTCTATACTCATCTCGCTTCACCCTAATCAGCCATCAAAAATCAACACCTCTTATATGAAAAGCAAACAAAAGATGTCCAATGAAACGAAAAATAGTTTNAATTGTGACGGACAATGCCGCTGGTCGGCGGATTTTATTCGGGGTGTCTCCTGATTGCCCCATTCTTGCATTCTGGCGCTGCTCTATACTCATCTCGCTTCACCCTAATCAGCCATCAAAAATCAACACCTCTTATATGAAAAGCAAACAAAAGATGTCCAATGAAACGAAAAATAGTTTAACTCTGGATGCAATACTCTTGTAATTTTCCAGGAGAAATTTGTTAGAAAATGTTATATAATGGATTTTCAGTGGTGAACGACAGCTATCATTCTCAGTGTTGGCGAGGGTGAAGTAAGATGAGATAGAGCAGTTGTGGAGTGCGAAACTATGAGTACCCTGAGTAAACCCAATGGCTATGCTGATAAGGCTTTCCAGATGCTAATGTCCAGATTGACCTAGCGAACCTGCCGGACTTGTCGTTAACCATTGCTGAAAATACAGCAAGCATTAATTATAAGAAATTTACCTTTTTAAATACATTTATATAAAAGGACAGGAATTCAAGTACTAACAGNCGGGGTGTCTCCTGATTGCCCCATTCTTGCATTCTGGCGCTGCTCTATACTCATCTCGCTTCACCCTAATCAGCCCTCAAAAATCAACACCTCTTATATGAAAAGCAAACAAAAGATGTCCAATGAAACGAAAAATAGTTTTAACTCTGGATGCAATACTCTTGTAATTTTCCAGGAGAAATTTGTTAGAAAATGTTATATAATGGATTTTCAGTGGTGAATGACAGCTATCATTCTCAGTGTTGGCGAGGGTGAAGTAAGATGAGATAGAGCAGTTGTGGAGTGCGAAACTATGAGTACCCTGAGTAAACCCAATGGCTATGCTGATAAGGCTTTCCAGATGCTAATGTCCAGATTGACCTAGCGAACCTGCCGGACTTGTCATTAACCATTGCTGAAAATGCAGCATGCATTAATTATAAGAAATTTACGTTTTTAAATACATTTATATAAAAGGACAGGAATTTAAGTACTAACAGTCTAGTACTTATCAAAAGGTACACACGCAAAGAAGGACCACACATTTTTCACACGGTTGTGCAATCGCAACATTTTGCTGGCTTAGCCAGTTTCCTCCGGCAGAAAGTAATAAGACAACACATCTCTGTCTTTTGGCTCCTGCTACAGGCCAGAACTCAGATGCTGGGAATTAGCCACATGCATCTATAACTAAATCCAGGCANATGCATCTATAACTAAGTCCAGGCAGTCCCCGGGTCTCAACATAAGAATAATCACAGCTTCAAACCCCACTCATCAGCTGTACTGGTAAATTTTCATTTTCAAAACATGTGTAAATATAGTACCCGAACACTTTTAATATTGAAATAAATCAGTACCACATCACTCGACTGCAGCCACGTAATTAACAGCATGGGCATTGGTTATTAATAGCAGCGGCACGCGATTGGCAGCAACTATTCAATATTTGACTTTGAACTGGTGGCTACACGGTTCAGCTGCAACCTGATTAAGCCGCCCCCGGTAAATCGGGAGTTGACTGTATTTATATATATACATATATATATATATAAATCTCAAGTTGAACACGATCCATTTAAAATGTATCTATTTGAGATCAGTGTACATAGTTTCTTTTCTAATTTAATGAAACTTTAACCTAACTCTTTTGTTTAGCTTAGGCATGGAAATATTATACACAAGTAAATAATAAATTAACCAACCATCAGCACATGTAGTGTTGTCGGTGGTGAACCCAAGCAATTTGCAAATGTAGTACTTACAAGAGACCATGCGAGCCACCGGTACAGTAACACATCATCAGTAATCAATTGTGAATCCAAAGACTACCTGTTTACAAATATGAATTGGAAGCAGATGTTGAAAGGATTATCAATTACTTATCATTAATTTTAAGTACATCCTCATTTCAAGCAACATAACAATACTGAAGCTGCAAAACAAACAATTCCAGCTTATCTACAACGAACGTAATATTAATGCACGTAGTTTAGGAAACCCATCATCTGGTGGAATCACAGGCATTACCTCAAATTTCTAAAAGCATAAATTTGTACAAATTATGTCGTGTACCAATTGTGGGTGAGGGGGAATTGAAAAACTGCACCTACTGAAGGAGACACACCATATGAATACACTGAATAAAATATCAATGGCCGCACTAGACCATAACTAAGTTAAAATATTATGGTACCAGTGAAATAAAGTTGCAAAATCAGTACCACTTCAGCAAGAAGTCATGGGTGCTGTCAACACAGTTTCAATAACGAAAAACCTCTCTAGTTACCCCTTTGCACAATCAATCATCTTAATACTGTAAAATTTTGGTATTTTGTAACACGTGCACAGAAAATAAGCAACAATCATTATTGCAAGGTGCACAATACCTAATAAATGCAAAGAAAGTTGTAGTCTTGGAATCAAATTTTTATGAGCTCTTCCCACAGCTCAACGAGGCAGACAACACGAAACCATTAACTACTGATGAATATTGTCGCTGTTATCAGTTGACTGGTTGGCTCATTAACAGTACACTATTGCAAACCCAATAGTTCCTTATAAATGATCACAACTGGAAAAATTAAAATGTCATGTTTATTGCAACAAGTCAAAAACACAAACAAGCATAAGAAAACAATGTTAATGTAAAGTGATTACTAACATTTTAATCAGGTAATTCCAAGAAAATAGGTAACAACTACAAATCAATTCCACACATTATTCTGTACAAAAATCATATAATGTTATGTGCCATACAGTTATTTAAATAAATTTATTTTACATTCACAAAAACAACTGAAAGTTAAGGCACATTGTAGCAATGAGAAATATCACATAATAAAACACAAACTACTAACATCACGGTAGTAATCACGTGTACGTGGGTTTGTAGGGACGTACAGTAAAAAAACTCATAAATGTCACAAAACATTGTTTGCAGTTACGATAAAACGTTATGCTGGTATATTCTGTACCAATAAGAACGCCACTTTCTGACAGCTTGGCGAAAGTAGCGCCACTGTTTACATCTGACTACGTATCCTTCCGACATCAGCTGGTCCGTCAAGTCGGGGCTGTATTTTTTATCAACACGCTGTCAGCAAATCCACTTGTCATTGTACTGTAATGCTAAACAAATTTTAAGATATTTTAAGACTGACATCTGTCAAAAAAAAAAAGTAGGTTATAAAAGTAAAAATATAAAATGTTGCAAATAATTAAATATTTGCTAACTCTTTTTTAATTTGTCCGAAATAGTGAATTTGGGTTAACATTTGCATGACGGTCTGTTGTATCTATTATCACACTTTGGACGTTATAGCTAATATATTCTAGTTGGAAATATATGACGTGGAGTAACGTTAGAATTGCTTAAAAACTATTCACGCGTGTCCCACTTTCTTCGGAAACAAGGAAATTGTTTTTGGAAGAACAATATGGCGTATAATTTACGTAGACGAACGGTTACCGGCCGAATAGATATTACTTGTACTCAAAATCACTGAACACGAAATATGTGTTAATTTAAAAATTATACAGAGCTCGCGAGAAAATAAAACCATTTTTATATGCACGTAAATACGTTATTTTAAACAACAAAATTATAATATGTTTCTGGGTGTAGTACGTGATNAAATACGTTATTTTAAACAACAAAATTATAATATGTTTCTGGGTGTAGTACGTGATAGGGATAACAGATGGCGTGGAAGGGCATGTTGCAACAGATGGCGCGCCTGCAACTCACAAGATGGCAGCACATTGTTGGAAAGTCTGGAAACTTTCGATTTTTTCATTACATTTGGATACGGATCGTTTTATTGTGCATCTCATTTTGAACACCTATACAATACTATTTTATCACGAAGTTTTGTTTCTAAAACTAAAAACTGCTGTTTTATGACCACGTAAAATAGAATGTATTAATTAATCTACAAACTATTTCTTATCCGCGTATTTTCTGCTTGTCTGATGTGCGTCGACACTGCTCTCAGAATAGCCAACGTAATATTAACTTTTGTTCGTTCATGCATCAGCTGATACAGGATTTTGTAAATAACATGCTGTTTGTTTTGTATACATGAAATTGCCACTCACTGACTGTCAGAATGTGGCCTTCTTATATGAAATATGACTGGACCGGGTATTAAACCAGAGTCGTATTGAAGGTGAGTAAAATTTAACCTCTATGCGCCTTGCTCCGTTTTATTTGTAGT
The DNA here is from genome assembly GCA_002778355.1 of Clitarchus hookeri. NCBI lineage: Eukaryota > Metazoa > Arthropoda > Insecta > Phasmatodea > Phasmatidae > Clitarchus > Clitarchus hookeri. The sequence continues at coordinate 366,832 of NQII01000307.1, forward strand.
CATTGTGAGGTTATGGTTGCTTATATGTATACAAACTGCATTTTCGGTTCACCCAGTTGTAGTTACTTTATTTGAGAATTTGATGTGGGAAAATTCAGGTGATGTCGGTGTGATGCAAATGTTTTGGGATGATAACTAAAATAAGAGTTTCTGGCCAATGAAAAGGGGGCTGGAGTGTTTGAATATTTTGCAGTCAGGCATTTTCCTAGTAACTATAGCATATTTTAAGTGAGATGTTCTAGGTTGACTACCTTAATTTAATGTAACATTTGCATGCATTTGTTCAACAGAGATTACGGCTGATACAACTATTTACGATTTNGACTACCTTAATTTAATGTAACATTTGCATGCATTTGTTCAACAGAGATTACGGCTGATACAACTATTTACGATTTTCAGTGACTGTTACAAATTAGAGAAGGTCCTATAATTAACATTACCAAACATTTGCTGATAGTGGTAAAGGAGACAAATGGAAAACAAAAGAAACAGGATGACCATGCCAGGAATACAAACTGGGTCCACCTTAATTAAAAGCTACGACATGCTATTAAACACACTATGGTGAAAGTGGCACTGCCAGTGGATCATCTTCATCATCATCATCACTGTCGTCCGAAACATTTCCTCCCACTTAATAACGATGGGCTGCACATTTACACGGCCATCATACTGCAACTCTCTTTCACAGTCCTCTGCTATTAACCCCTCAGAGTGAGTCGTGTACTTCTGCCACCTGAAAGTAAATATGTACAAAATGTGTGATCACTGATATTTTTTGGAAAAAAAAATTTGTGCAGAGGTTTACAGAGACAAATAATTTCTTGTACTCAACAAAAACATTACAAACATGCATCAGTATGCAAAAATGTGTGGACTCCTGTGTGTGCGTGGCTGTGTGTTGACAAGTACCAGCCTGCAAGTGCATTGCTTCTGTACAAGAAACAATTCAGTTACATGATAAGGTCAACTGGCCTTGACTGTACCATAAATCACAAGGCATGAGAAAAATATGGAGTAAATGTGCAATATCAGGTTATGTAGGTAGTAAAACATTTATTGTCTAGAAATTTATTGCAAAAGCTGTTCCAAGATCAATGTTCTATTCTGGAAGTGAGATTGCCGAGTATCAAATGACTACATCAAACTTGTGTCGCCAAGCAAGTAGTACATTTTGCTGCCTGTTTGCTTTACCACATTTTCCCTTTTTTGTATTGTGTTCCCATCAAAATCCTCATATTAACATACTAATTGCTGACCACATTCAACGATCACTAATAGTTTGTTTTCCCATAATGTCAATTCAAAGCAGATAGTACATACGCCAAAAGAGTGCATGTATCAATTGCTTTTTTAACACGTGAATGCAAAAAAATGCAGATAGTCTACAACTGATACTATCAATATTATATAGATATATGACAGGAATTCAAGTACTCACAGTGCAGTACTTAACAGGCACATACACATGAAGGACGACGACATATTTTCCACCACGCGGTTGATACGTTGTGTATGTGCCTGTTGACGAGTACTACACTGTGAGTATTTGAATTCCTGTCCTTATATATATATATTTGGTAGCCTAGCGGCCTACTTACAACCTTATCGATAGTATTGTTTACATCATGCAGCATTATTTTGTGTTTTATTGACTACGCTTATTCTTTGATGCTTACTGCATTCATAGGTTGACGACAGTGAGAAAGAATTTTGTATTCTTATTCTGTGCTCGTACGTTGGCAACAATGAGAACAAATCACAGAATCAAATAGACTAGAAACTAGTGTATTTGACACAATCTGTAACACTATATCGAACAATCTGTGATCTTATTGTAAACCGAATTTGGTGTAAGGTTATGGACACTGTATTTTAACTGAGTGATTATTATAGGAACCTATCCGTTGTGGGTTTGGTTATTATCGTAAGGGTTTCCAAACAGCTTGACATGTAATGGTTGGCACAAATCCTAGCAAATAAATAAGTTGTGGCAATTGTATCCAATGGATTGAGCATGGGCAAAAATGTTAAAATCAATATTAATTAAATTTTGCTAAATTTCAAGAACTAAAGTTTTTTATTTGTGTGAATATTTAAGCAAATACTTAACCATAAATTTACTTCAATAATTTGTTGTTAATGCCTTTTTCCAACTGCTTATTCAAACAAATATAAATTTCGAGGTTATGAATGTTATTTCTCAGGTCTAAAATAAAAGTTCACATTCACTGTTTCCCTGCATTTTTCATATCTCTCTGTTGGTCCAGTGAAAAACGTATATTCAAGAATCCATTGTAATTGAGTTGAAGAAAAGGAAAAGCAGTAAAATCACCTTGTCAAAATAAATAAAAGCATTGAGCGTAATTTTTAAGCGAGAATAGGCGTTTCGAGCAATAGTTGATTGTGATCTATAAAACTATTTATAAAGTGTTATGAGATGTGCAATATAACTCATTTGGACAGTTGCAGAATTATTGCACATCCCAAACAGTAAAAACTGCACGAGACATTGTAAGGAACACGAGCTGAACCAAAAGTCTCCATTGGTACACATTCCTGCTTTTCTGTGCCTTCTACATAACTCAGTCGATGAAGTGAACACAGTTGTGTACACATTCACCGATTGTTTCTTTATGAGATTTCAAATCATGCATTATTTCCATGTCAAATTAAATATGTGCAGTTTTTAGATATGGCATAATGGCATTCACTTATACGAAGCAGAATGTATTTTATATAACAAAATATGCAAAATTAAGTTATAAGTTGAACTATCCCTGCGATGATAACCGAAAAAGTTAACTTGTACCTGTTATAAACAGTGCATACTGCCATCTAGTTATGTTGAATATGTACTTAAAAACTAGGTCAGTAAAAATGTAGCATCTGTTTTTTCTGGCAAAAACAACTTTAAAAAAAAATGCAATAACAACAGCAATTATTTAAGCGTGGCTTACTTTTCTGCGGTGACTTGAGAGAGGGCTTTCTGCCATACAGATTTCACTGTCTCATCATCAAATTTCTTCCCCTTTCATGTCTTACTGTAGAAGTACCTTTTGCAGTCACTTCACACTGACTCAATGGCGTTGTAGTGGCAGTGGTATGGAGGCAGCCCGAGGACCCGATGCCCAGTTTCTCCTATCAGAATATCTTTTTCTGTGTCTAGAAAAAGTTACAGATGTATAGTTAATTTGTGGACTACATGTTTTGGATCTACAATAACACAAAGAAATTCTACGCAATGATATTGTCAGTCTGACAGCACATGTTGCCAAGTACACAACTGAAGTTATGTGATCAGTATTAAACTTAACATGTAAACAGATTAAAGAGAGTAGGCAGTGTAGGAATGTAACTCCATTGAGCATTGAGAGAAAAACATTTGGTACAGGTACTGCAAAGTTACACATACTGTGTGGCTGGTTTGTGCTATTTGGCCAACTCGTACAAGTCTGGACGCGTTGCTGTCGGGCAGTGTTGAATGTCCATCTCTTTGAGCCATGACGTGAGCTGCACCTTAGTCCATTTTGATGTTGGCAACTTCTCAGACTGAAAAAGATGGAATTTGTTAGTTAAAATAATAGTGCTTAAAATGGCGACAAACTTTTTAACCAAAAAGAAAAATCTTATAGTCCCTCACAGAATTTCGTTTCTGACATACATGCAGTACTTAAATAAATAATGAAAAGTTGTTCATAACTGAAAATCTCATGATGTACATGTACAAAGAGGTGTACAACTGGAAAAAAAGTCACCTGCACACTGTGGTAGGAGGCATTGTCGAGAACAATTACATACGGTTCTTGAAGGCAAGGAAGCAGCTGCTCCTGCAGCCACTTCTCAAACATTTTCCCATTCATTGTTCCATGGTAGTCGCCCAAGTTACTACCCGGAGCGAAGACATACCAGCATCCTTTACAAATCCTTGCTCCGAGCCTGCGTCAAGGACAACGAACCTCTTCCCCTGGTCAAGGTTCCGACGCTTGCAGGAGTATGTGGTATCATCCTGCCATGCCTTGGATGGAAAACCTGTGTATAAAAACAGAAAATAACATTATNCTTGCAGGAGTATGTGGTATCATCCTGCCATGCCTTGGATGGAAAACCTGTGTATAAAAACAGAAAATAACATTATATGATGTACATTACTCAATAAAACTGAAACCACCATGCAACAAATTTTTCAGAGTCTTGTCACATTGATTAAACTGAGGTTTAGGGATACCAATGTACAATGTGTTAATTTGTGTGTTGTTTCAAAGTTTAGCTCATTTAAAATGTAGGGGATTATGGTAAACCCAACAATTGGAAATACACCATGTGATGCCCATCTTCTTGCTACACAGACAGAACAACTTTGTCGCGGTTAGTGAAGTATAGGTTGTTGGTGGCTTCAGCAGCTTCTGCAGTGTAACATGTAGCTATAACCTGAGGCACTCCAACACATTTTTAGGAAGACTTCTTACAAAATGCATGTACAGTACACGTATATATACTATAAAAAAGTAACCTCTCCATATTCATAAAACAATCCTTTTCTTTAAGCACTGTCTCATGTTTGTAGTGAACGGTGAATGGTGTTGTGAGATAAAGTAAATGGTAGTGTACTTTTCACCGGAATGACTATGACTACGGTACCCNTGAACGGTGAATGGTGTTGTGAGATAAAGTAAATGGTAGTGTACTTTTCACCGGAATGACTATGACTACGGTACCCAAGTTAAATTTGCTGACTACGTAATTAAAATTTCACCGTTTTGCCAAACAATATTTAACAATAAGGATGAAAGGACAACATTACGAGAGCACACTTGTCATGTAACACATTGCAACATCACAGTAATTTTTGTGTAATCAATCTTGTAGTTTTTTGAGACATTAAAAACTGCCCACAAACATTCACTACCATTTGAGTTTTACACTATTTGCACTTTGGTCGGTTTATAAAACGCAAATACCCTTCACTTTCAAACTCCTGTACATGATATAAAACCGTAACTATTTTTGGCATTCTTGACTAATTTTGCACAGTAAGCAGCAAAATATGATCACCACCCTCCCTCAATAGTTACAAATGCCGTATTTTCTAGTTGTCAAGAACCACAAAAGACAGAAGATGAGTAAAGAGAGTAGTGTTTATACAAATGCAGCGCAAATGTTTAGTATGTAATTACATTCAACAAAAAATTATTCATCTGTGTTATATATACGTACTATTTACTTTCGACATATCACCAATATTTTGAGTTAAAGATGTCCACATAGTTTATTTGAAAATATTTCTTAACCTCACTTGTCATGATAAATGTCCACCAACACATGAAATTATTAAAACGTTAGCAAAATTATTATTTTTGGTTCTAAAATGTGTGTACATTGACACAAATTAACTCAAATTAACTTTCAGTGGAAGTTTTAATGTCCGTGAACACATACGCTTCGAATCGCTCAATGCAAGTGCAATCACAGCCAAGTAGCATCGGGCAGGTTATGAATGCAACATACCAAATCTTTATGCTAATTCCTTTATCGATAACAAAATGAAAAGTAGCTAAGTAAATAAATTATATTTTTCACATAGTAAATTTTCTACGTTTGGAGTTTGTCAACGTCCCGGCGACGAGTGAGCACAGCACACAATTAAAAACAAAGTGAATTTGCTGGCGTGTTACGAAACCAAACCCATATTAAAAACACCATGTTAGATCTCAGTCAAATAGTTAAACGTTTGGAGTCGAATTAAACATTCATAGTGTACTAGCTTATTTTTATGTGAATGTCTAGGTTAAGTATTCANTTAAACGTTTGGAGTCGAATTAAACATTCATAGTGTACTAGCTTATTTTTATGTGAATGTCTAGGTTAAGTATTCAAAACTTGCTCATATCAACCAGGAATCGATCTTTGCAACTTTTAGATGTCGCTCGCATATACGACAAATTCAGTGTGCACAGTTTGCAGTAGCTTCCTAATAGTGCAAGTTTGCTACCAACTTTATATAATTTTTGCAATAAATACGTAGTGTTAACGTTACATAACATATGACATACAACAATTTTTTTAGCTTATGTAATGATCTTGGAATTCTGTGAATAAGTGGAAGTATCGCAACTTTCTCGACAATATTTGATTCGTCAAACCATAATTGCTTACGTAGAGTTGATACAAAGCTTCTTGCACGAAACCCGACTTGTATTTAAGTTGGAACAACACATACGGATGTGAACATAAATTTTTCCTGAAAATATCCGGAAAAAATTATTTCCTGCCCAACAAGAAAATCGTTATGAATTCCCAAAATTTTTCCCGAAGTTCGGGACTCCGCACACTCCTAGTTAAATTGCGACAGAACTGAAGCTACTAAATACTAATATACTAAATAGTAAATTTGAACATGGTCAGTATAGTTTTATTTTCAGATTATTTCCGCATCTCATATTTTCATGCACAAAATAATTTTCCATGAGTGATTCAGTTACTGGCATAAATCAAGTAATTTTTAACCGTTTTTGGGAGGTGATAGGTTATGTATTTGTAGTAATAGGTTTTTATTGCTTTGATTCTTGGACTTCCAATACTCGATTATATGATTCTTCAAGAATAGAGGGTATCGTGGAATCGAGTGTGACATCTCTAATATGTATTATATCATTGCCATGTTTGTCGCTTAAAAAAATTTTTTTTGTAAAAGTCTTATTTCCGTTACAGTTGCAGAAAAAGTTATTTTCATAAATTGTGCAATCAGTAAAATACTTGCCATGCTGTCCTTTTATTGCTAGTTTCTATAAGAGTTCTATTTGTACCCAGGTATTTTTTGTAATTAAAAACCAAGATCATGCAAATCTGAAAAAAATTTTGTTATATGTTGGACTGTCTCCATGTCTGTAAATTTCAAACCAACATAATTTCAAACAAAATTATCAAACACAAAATTTTCTCCTCAAGGCTGAGGCTTCAGTAATGTTATTCCGAAACAAACCGTCAAACTTCTACAGTGGCACCAGACTCCAAGTAAAGGAATTGCATAAAATGTAATCGAGGCCATAGCTTCCTCTAAATGTGATTGCAGGGCTGGAGGTGGGATAACTTTCCATACCAAGTATACAGTCATTACATTAGGGTATCCTTTGAAATACATGAAACTGCAATTTCCTGTAAGTCCTGTTTTGTTATGACTACAGCTGAGGTCCACAGACCATTGATAAAAGTGGCATATATAGACTCGAGAGCAGACTGCTTCTCACATGGCCTGCTCCAGAGTAAGCTCGCTTACCAACCCGTATTCCTAGCACGTGAGGGCACCACCACTAATGTGGTGTACAAAGATAGCCTTCACCAAAGGAAAATAGTCGCTACTTCGCGTTGTACATGCAGGCAAAGTCACACGCACAAAGCTAGTTAATATAAAATTTACTCAAGCGCACAATGTATACTTAATTTAATGTTACAGTTGTGTTTTTGATTAACAAGTCGTGAACAAATTTAACTTCAGCATTCACAGTTTGTAGACTAGCAAACACAACTTTTTTTTCCATTTTATGTGCTCAAATAAGGACCAGTCTGTTGAAGGCTTAAGTTTTGATTTTCTCATTAATTTTCATCTCTAAAGATAATAGTAATATTTGTATAAGTTACATAAAATGTAAGTATCTGTTTATAAGGCTGTGTATTAGCAGAATTTGAAAAAGTGTTGTGTGTACTCAGCCATAGTCATTTTGTACGTTTATTGTAGCAAAGTATTGCAGAAGTTGTTAAAGTAGTACTTCTGCCATAATTAATGCACAACTTACAATATCCCACTATTGCCACCCAAAAACGTACGTGAAAAATATGGCTATGTCGCAAGTATGTATAGGTACCAAAAGTACCTTTTGAGGAAAACCATATCTCGTCCAAGTACTTGAACATCCATCCTTCTTCTTTCAGTTTCTGATATTGCCTCAGGAAATCCCTTCGCATTCCTGAGATTTTTGGATCTTCCAAAAGCACCTTCCGAGCATCAGTCTTCTTCCACAAGAATCCCAGTTTGAGAAGCAGTTGATGCAAAGAAGCCCTACTCGCCTGGAACCCGACATCACCATTGTTCTCCAAGGCTTCCAGAATTGTATCCAGTGTCACATGTTCTCCTGGAAATTGTTTTCACACTATGCTTACACACACACACACACACACAGACACACCCGCGCGCACACACACACACACGTGCATAATTGACTGAACTGGGTGTGCACTGAAAACTGGAAAAGTACATGTCTCACGTGATTGCTAGAGACAAGATAACCTGGTTAGTCATGTTCAAACATAAGTAACTTGTCACCAGAATACATGTCGTTATAGCATATAACATTTTATTTTTTGGCGAATGCACAGGGTGCAGTAATTGTAATAGCCTATGCCAATAAATCTATTACTGTACCACAAAAACATGGATTACAAACCTAAGTTTGTGCAAAAGAATAACAAATGATTCTTACACTATTTGGGGTTAATTATACAGCCACCTTTGAGGTCATGTTTACTTTAAAAGGCCTGTAAAAGTACTTTTAGCAAACTATCTTAACCCAACTAAATCCAACCCCTATTAACAGTTTTTTCCAAATGAAAAACAGTGTGTGAGACTATGTTTTCTGTAGTCAATGATATATGACAAGTATATTTATTAAATCAGTTCACTTAACATTTATAACACTGTAGTGTACGTATGGTCCCAGACAAAACAGAACAGCCTACGTGGAAACAATTATGCACTTATAAAAGTTATTTTGAATGGGTAGTTATTCTTATTAATGTTGGTGTTAACACATCTAAAGGCTAGTCCCCACCTGTCGTGTACAGATTGGTTCATATGGTAGATGGTTAATTTTCAGTGGCACAGACTATAGGCTGCCTGAGATTTGAGGGTAAATCACACAATGACTTCATCACGACTTCTTAGTTTGGAACAGGTATGTTGAACGGGAATTTACTTATACATTCCTGGCACTGTTGCGGGACTTTATACATACTTAACGCCCTGCGAGTTCTGGCCTGAAGGGCTGGTTACTATGTAAAATGTTCTGGCTATGTTTCCAACGCTGTAGGTGTAGGTGTCAGGACAGGTCCCTGAGTGACGACTGGGTTACTTATCTGCACATGTTGCGTGGTAGTTGTTCTGGCAGTTGATGGGTCTGGTGAGCTGGATGGCCCTGTTAAGGCCCTCTGTGGTTGGCTTGCTGCACGCAGCTGCCTTCCTCTCGACGTGGTGAAACTACACGTCTGACGTGACTCTGGTAACTGTCTCTGAATCTGCCCTGCGTCTCGCGTTTCGCATCTCGCGTCCCGATTTGGCTGACCCCTTAATGTCGCGACTTACTATCTGCGCATCCCGAGGTGGTGGTACCGAATTTCCGCGCCACCAGCTGCTCGTTGCTTCGACTGACGGACGTGGCCGGGTTCCGATCTTCCTGGCCTAACTCTCTCTGCGCATCTGACCTCTCTCTGTGCGGTACTGACGAACTCTCGAACTAACCTCTCTGTGCAGTAATCTTCAACTGTCTCTCTGACGTACTCTTCTGACTGATTCTGGTCACTAACTGTCCTACTGACATACTCCTGTATTGATGTACTGTTGTAGCCGGGGGTCCGATCTCCCCCGGCCGCACTCGGCGCGGCTGATCTCTCTGTGTGCGGTACTGACGAACTGACCGATNAGGGGGGGAGGTGGGTGGGAGGACTGCGCTGCAGTGACACGTGTAATGGCCTGCACGCGCATCTTCCTCGACTTGACCTTTCTCTGCGGTGATTACGACTGACACGTGTCTCTCTACACTGGTTTAAGCTGGCGGGGGAAGGGGGTTGGTTGGTGACAGCGCCACTCTAAATAATACTCTTAATTACGCCACGCGTCAGTGTAAACAAACACATCATTGAAAAACTACATGATATAGGCCTACTGTAAGTCGCAAGGTCAGAGAAAACATTATACAATCATTGGTTTCATATACCTGCTTCATACATGTGGTATATGATGTGACGAATAAGACCACATGTAAAATTGTCAACATCTCTGACACCTTTCACTCTTTTCTTTCCTCTGGTCTTCCCTGGTGTCTCCAGATTTTCTGTATACTTCTTGTAGAACCTGCCAAATGAATGAAAAGTGTTTTGCATTCTGGACACACGCAAATTGTTGTTATAATTATGGTAGTTACAGATAAAACACCGCAGAGGTAATTATGTAAAATAACTGCTTCTCCGAAAACCGAGAAAATAATACCTGCAAATGATGTATATAGTTATTACTAATCACTCTTAATATGAATTTCATTAGGGCTGCACATAATTTTCAGTATATACCATGAAATATGATGGTGAGGAAGGCTATGAAGATTAAAGTGTTTATGTGGTAAAACACGTAAAATATATGTAAAATATCAGGTCACTGAATTGTGTTAAATACNTGAAGATTAAAGTGTTTATGTGGTAAAACACGTAAAATATATGTAAAATATCAGGTCACTGAATTGTGTTAAATACGATAATGCTTCGGTAAAGGAAACTTTTAATTTACAAAATGTTATTCAAAGGGTATATTTTTGCTGACACACTAAGGNGATAATGCTTCGGTAAAGGAAACTTTTAATTTACAAAATGTTATTCAAAGGGTATATTTTTGCTGACACACTAAGGTTATATACAGGATAAAAAACAATCTTAGCAGTGTCAAAATATAATTCATTCTGATGAAGTTTTCAAGGTTTAACTTGTATATATTCANATAAAAAACAATCTTAGCAGTGTCAAAATATAATTCATTCTGATGAAGTTTTCAAGGTTTAACTTGTATATATTCAGGAGAAGAATGTACTACGTAATGTATTCGTAGTAGAACAAATATACATTTTGTATATCATACAAAAAGACGTCCACAGTTGTTTACAAGCAGTATACTTGTATCGCCATTATACTTTCATTGAGCAATTGTGCACAGAGACAGGAAACAATTTGGCATCAATATTGGTTCCCGTGACAGTTATATGCTAAGAGACGGCGCAATTTAAGTGTACCGTGTGAATTTTACTGTGCGACAGCGTGTGATCTACAAGTGTTATTTAGCGTTTTTCATTGCAATTCTTTCCATTTGAAGTGTAAAATCAAATTATTGTGCGATGGGTGTTTCTTTGTAATTATGTCAATGTGAAGTGTTAAAATATAATTATTGTGCGGAAATAAGAGTTTCCATGAATCAAATAAACGCCATTGTGTCCTAGACATGTCTTAAAGGCCATAATCTCCAAGGATCTATATTTGCCAATCACATGGGTGAAAAACATCATTTATACTCTCGTTTTTGCATGGAAAGTAAGTGTAGTTAATTGTACGGTGTAGTGTTGCATGTGAAATTAGGAAATTAAAGTTATACGTACTGCTACCGCTAGCCATGTAAAATGCAGAATATCCAACCAAATAAAACTTACATCACGTAAGGTGAATCACAGGGGGTGGATAAACCGACGCAAAGTTATTTATTATACTTTTGCTAAAAGACTATCTCGTGTCGGCACCCCCCCTCCCCCCTACCTCTTATTGTGAAGTTAGGTTAGGTCTTCTTCCATGTAACGTGGTTAACAGACCCGAATAACATGTAATTTATATAACTTTTACCCCACAATTTCCCCTCATCTTGATAGCCCTCCCCACCATCACATTTTGTAGTATGTAATGTGACTATTGTGATGCCCCTAGTAAATTTGTGCTCAGTGTAATTGGTAATTATGCTTTAACATGGCAAGGGAACTTAAATGACATGGACTTGTGTTTTAACATGTTTCACCTCATAATTCCCCTGACCACTATCACATTTGGTAGTATGTAGTAGGAATATCGTAATGCCCCTAGTAAATTAGTTTTTTGTGTGATAAGTAATGTACATACATACTATTTTCCAGGAATTTTTTTTTGTTATTTTAGGTTCATGTTATATAAAGGCACCCTTTCGATTTGCTTATATGGTTTTGTAATTTGCAGTCATATGCTAATATACAAATACTAGAAATCTTAGGTTACCTTGAATAAGATGTGACCAGACTTTGTAGAGCATAATATTCCAGTAGCCTATCATAAAACTTTTCATTTTGCTAAAGAATAAACAATCACATTTTTAGTTTTTCGTTAAATGTGCTAAGACTAATAAATGTTTAGAGGTTATTGCCTACAATAACATATCAACATATAAAACAAGGCAAGACACCACATCAAAACAATAAAATATCACACAACATTACTTTTTACTTACCTGCGGACTGTTTGAGCAGAGATACCCATAATTTCTGCAGTCTTGTTGATGACTGAACATCTTNTTTTTACTTACCTGCGGACTGTTTGAGCAGAGATACCCATAATTTCTGCAGTCTTGTTGATGACTGAACATCTTTCCAGCTGGCCAGTGCGAATCATTTCTTCCACTTGCTTCGCCGCACGAATAATATCTGCCTGCCTCTGACGGTTTGTAATGGGATTCCATGACCGATTCATTTCCGAAGTACTGAATTTAGGAAAACTAAAAGCTGGAAACTTAAAAGACACTATCCACTACAAAGCGTATACAGCAAAGGTACTACAACCAGGCAACGGAAACACTGTGCAGTTACAGTAAAGCAGGAATAAATTAAACAATCTAAAATACCTATAAGCTATATAGAGCAAAAATTGGGAAAATCAAATATATAGGTTAGCAATACAAAGGAAATATAAATTAAGACTACAGATTATGGTACAGCTATAAAGTAAATCTACTTAAAATGAGGTTTTTCCACAATTAACATACAAATAAGAAACTTAGAATAGCATGCAGAGATTTTATAGCTAATCCAACGAGTAGGCTTACATGGGCAAAGGATATAAATTAACAATTAATGTTAACCTACAGACAAAACTGTGATGTGCAATACACCTTAGTAAATACAGGCTAATTCAAAAGTTTAATGCTAGCAAAAATTAAACTAAACCCAAATCAAGGCTAGAGTATTGGTGACTAAACAGACTTGCCAAAATATTACGTTAGAATTATACTACAGTTAAAAAAAAGCACTGCAATATAAGATAAGCTATATAAGAATTATCTTAAATAAAGTATACAATTCTAAAACACTAAAAACAATATGATAATTAGCCAAAATCACAAGATCACAGAAAAAGCATGTGCAGAGGCACAATGGCTTTGCTGATTGAATGTCTTCACCAAGGTTCACACATCTTAGGACGTAAAATTAACACGTTTTTATATTTCGTAGATGTTCGGCATACATACTCAATACAGTTTATAAAAACAAAGTAATTACTTTTGGTGAATAAAAGTATACAACTTTATGTTTAAAATTTAAATATGAATTTTATTGTAATGAGCTATTTTCTTGCTTATGGTACCAACATAAAAATATTCACAACGAAGCGACCAGTCAGGTGATACAATGCTGTAGCAATGATAGTAAAAGTTGTTTCACTGCTACGGAGTTTGTGGTTCTGAATTTCGCAGACCTGTCTGAATCTGGTCAACTTATATGAGATGAAGTATACCACCATGTTGCATGCCAGCAACCTTGTCCCAAAAGACCCTGATAACAAAAACTAAAAAAAAAAATTGTATAAAATTTGATAAATTCATAAAAGTCGGCGTGCATATTATGTTACTGATTATGACCCCCATGTTGGATGTCGGTCACATTGTCCTTTAATCTTGACCTCATTGACCTTTAACCTTAAACAAAATGTTTTCAAAAAAAAATTTTGAAGAGTTTAAAAATTATAAAATACTTATTAAAAAATTATTTCAAAACTTAATTTAAAAATGTTGAATGTTTGGATTTAGAGGGTACAGGGGACTGGAACCTATTAGCCACCATGTTATGACATTTTTTTGTGCTCACGTCTACATCACACACAAATTGCTAAACGTGTTGTGGTGTGTATTAAACAATACCATATTACCATAATGAAGGCTAGGTCAGATGTAAATATTAACATTAAGAAGTTCAGTGTTAAGTTTACCTTCATAGGGGAAACATAAACACCTAAAATATAATTACGTACGTCAAAATGGTCTTTGCAAACAAAAAGAACTGATTTTGGTGAAACATCTTCAATGTCTCGGCCTAACTGCGTTAAACCATGTCTTCCTGTTTGTTTCATTTTTTGTAACTAACAAATATTTTATGAAGTCTTGTCGCTACTAGGCCACCTGAGATATACAAGGCGGTGGCCAGTAGCTTATATAATTAAATTATTTAGGTGCAGACTAAGGGCACCTGAGGTTGTTGCTTTAGGGGTAAACAAATACTCGCATTTTCCGTTATTTAACACACCAGGACTTTATTGATCAGAAGGTCACATAGTTATTTACACACACTGGCGAGACAGTCCCCCTCTAGTCATAAGCCTGAAGGGCTGGTGGGCTGAATACTATGCGTCGGGGAACGTTGTTGAAAGGAGACGTTTCTCTACTTATCTGTGACTGCGGCTTTTGGTGAGTTGTCTTCGTTGGTAACTGAGGCATGATGAGTTGGGTGGCCCTCGTTCAGGCCCTCAGATTGGCTTTCGTTGGCGTGCTGTACTAAGTGGGCTTTTTCCTGCGGCTTTGACTGTCTCTCTCAGAAGTCCGGGATTGGTTTTCCCGTGACTTGTACTTTCTCTGCGACCCCGGCTGGCGTTCCTGGTTGGAGAGTGCGTTCTCCTCGTCCTGCNTTGAAGGGAGACGTTTCTCTACTTATCTGTGACTGCGGCTTTTGGTGAGTTGTCTTCGTTGGTAACTGAGGCATGATGAGTTGGGTGGCCCTCGTTCAGGCCCTCAGATTGGCTTTCGTTGGCGTCCTGTACTAAGTGGGCTTTTTCCTGCGGCTTTGACTGTCTCTCTCTGAAGTCCGGGATTAGTTTTCCCGTGACTTGTACTTTCTCTGCGACCCCGGCTGGCGTTCCTGGTTGGAGAGTGCGTTCTCCTCGTCCTGCTTCCGGCCCGCGTTTCTGTCTGCATTCCTCACCGAGGAAACTGCCACTACGTTTTCGGAAATGAACTCTAAGAGTTCTCGGTACTTTTACTGGGTTTGTCTCGGAAATTTACAAATGAATTTTCGGCTGTTCCTGGGTTCTCTCCTCGGTGATGTTACTATTGACTCACTGATTGACTTACTGCTCGCCTCGTCGTCATACGGCGCACGACTACGTCTTCTCGGGGAATGGCGCCACTCGGACTGGGGCTACCACTCGTTTCCGGGAATTTACTCATATTCTCGGCACTGTTCTCGTCACACGATTGATTACTCCCGTGTCTGATTCGGCTTCTCCCGTTTCGGCTCCATCTATCTCGTCTTGCAGCTGTACCGCCGAACAACTCCCGTCTCGGTTGAACAACTGACTGCGAACAACTGTTTGTACATTACTGCCTGGGCCGGGTCCGAACTCCGGCCCGGTGATACTACTGCCTCTCGCCTAACTGCCTTCTCTGTCTCGCATTGCGGCTGCTGAACAACTCCTTGTCCACGACTGACCACCAGTGACTATTTGCTCACAACTGAATGATCACGAACCTTGGCTGCTCCCGAATTTAACCCGTCTCCCGATATATTCAAATTTGCTGTCAGCAGATTGTGTCGAGAGAAATAGGGACTTCCCCCATGTAACTCGCTTGTTTTTTGTATAGGATTTTTAGTACCGCCAGCTACGCGCGCGCTCCAACTGGGGGTGGAGAGAGGGGTGTGGCAAGCATCTCGGGGGTTCCTGTGAGCTGTGTCTGCAGTAATTCTTGGCGGGGGTTAACCTGTTTCCTTCGTAGAGGGCTTGTATCAGCTATTTTTCGGGACTTTCCCTGTTTTTCTCTCACTTTGGTTCTTCCCCTCGTATCCTTATACCTCGGGACTTCCCCGAGGATACTTCTCAGGGTGTGAATACAGCGCAATTCCTATCCTATGTACTCGTCACGCGTCAGTGTTTTGTGAGATGTACTAGTACACTGCGGTACAATAAACCATTTAGATGATTTTGGTATACTTGACTGTTTATTTATCTTTCCATTACTTCAAACAATTTCTATTTAACTAAATACGCATCACCGCTGAAGTAAATAAACGCAGCGGCCGAGGTTGTATCTGACTTGTGACGTCACGGAGTGAGCAGGCGCAACAGGCGCTTTTTGGCAGGCATTTCAAACGTAAAACTTTCATTTACTCATACCTTTTTAAAAAGTAATTTCAAAACTGTGATACTTTGTAAATACATTTCTAATAAATAAATTATTAAAAACAAGTGCCAGCAAAAAATGTGCATGTATCCTATTCTTAAAAGAATTTCCTGCTGATTAAAGTGACACTAATTCTTAAGCAATCTATGTTAAGGTCTGTATTAAATTATATGAATCTACATCCAAAAATATTCAAAATCTCTTCCTTAATCTTAGAAAAAATGATGATAATATTCATAGTATGTTCCTCATAACTGGTTGATGTAATTTAGACAAATCTTGGCCGTTTTTCAGGTTTTATATAGCATAAAATCCTAGTCATATCTTAATGTATTATGAAGATATTCAACAACATAGAAAGCAGTAATTTGGAAACATACAGAGAGGTTTTAAGAATTGTCTTAGATGAAACACATCAATTTTCATTACATTCTCCCCAGCCTACTAGGAGACAAAGTCCTTCAAGTAAATAGGTCTTCTTGTGTTCTGAATAGAACGCCTGGGGTGTGGATTAGTGGCTCAGAGGTGTGATCATCATGAGATTCATTAAAGCTACATTGTAGATGTCCAGCCTCAGTTGAAGGAGAAAGTGCTTCTGCATATGCTCGAGAGATGACAGCAGGAGAATCTGAATCCTCAGCCATACTGTGCTCAGATGAAATACTTTTTGGTATTTGTATTTCTTGAGGGTTAGGTGGTTCTTTGAAAACATCATCTGAAGTCTCACATGGAGAATCACTGCATGGAGCCAAGTGCCGAGTAGAGACCATAGTTTCCCATTTGTCAGATAATTATACTTATGTGTACAAAGGATTTGCTTTGATTAGTCTCACTTCTTCAACTAAAGGATTGCATTTGCTCTGCCTAACATGTTTCTTCTTAAGAACTGTCCTGGGAGACATTAGCCATACTGGCAATGAAATTCCATTTTGAGTTCTTCGTTGGTGGTTAAACATACGCTCATGAGGGGTAGCAGTGGTAGATGGGCAAAGTAATGATCTTATTGCATGCAGAGATTCCTGAAGTACTGTTTCCCAATAATTGACAGGTAGATATTTGGTATTAAGTGCAAGGCATATAGTTTTCCAGATTATTTCATTATATCATTCTACCAGCCCATTTCCTTGAAGGAAAATACGCCATATAACCCATATGGTGTAGTTAGGCTCGTCGCTACTCCTAGAGAGTGAGGTTCTCAATTCATCTGACATAAAAGAAGTTCCGCAATCTGAATGGATGTACGCAGGTAATCCAAACATAAATATGAGGTGGTTGAGTCCCTTAATAATGCTCGCAGTGGATAAATCTGCACACGGAATAGCAAAAGGAAATCTGGAATATTCATTGAGTATCGTCAAGATGTAGTGGTTTTTGTTACTATAAAAAGTGGTACCTTGAAGTCAAGATTTAGTCTTTAGAAGGGGCTTGTTGCTTTTATTAACTTCCCATTTCCTCTTCAGAAGAACTTTAGTTTAATTTGATAGCATATTTTGCACAGACGTAAGTATTCGGACATCTTCAGTAGAGTATGGAAGATTCTTGCCCCTAACAAAATGACATGTACAAGTTATTCCAGGTTGGCACAGA
Source organism: Clitarchus hookeri (assembly GCA_002778355.1). Lineage (NCBI taxonomy): Eukaryota > Metazoa > Arthropoda > Insecta > Phasmatodea > Phasmatidae > Clitarchus > Clitarchus hookeri. The sequence continues at coordinate 384,632 of NQII01000307.1, forward strand.
GAGCTATATAGTTTTGACAGTCTTTCGGTATCAGGAAGTGTAGAACAGTTTCTGGATAGAGCTTCATCTGCAGTATTTTTCTTTCCTGACCTGTATATTATATCGTATGAGTATAGTGCTAGTTCCAGATGCTAGAGGAGTAATTTTTCTTTCTTTATCTTGCCTTTCTGCTTGTTGCCAAACATGAACTGAACATATTTTTGATCAGTTAATTAACGTAAATTGTCTCCCGATGAGGTAATACCTCCATTTCCTGAGGGCAGGGCTTCTACATTGGCATAGGCCTTTATCTCAACTGCTGAATGCTTCTGTTCACAACTCGACAAAGTACTGGAAAAAAAAGCAACTTATGTGACATTCTGAGTCAGTGTTGCAGCAATAGCACAGTTAGATGCATCAGTCTCAACAACAAATGGAACATCATCTTCTATAGCCATCAAAACAGAGTTAGCTGAATCTCTCTTTATTTGGTCGGAATCAGAAAAGAAAAATTCTATTATTTACCAAAGAGTGAATCTTATCTGAGAATTTTGGAATCCACTTTCAATAATAATAAAATATTCCTAGAGCTCTACTTAAAGAACGAAGATCACAAGGAACAGGATATTCCAGTATTGGTTTGATGCAATTGGGATCAGGCTTAATTTCCTTATCACTGATTAGATATCCAAGTACATTACTAGATCTTACAGAAAATTTACATTTATCTTCATTCAGTGTTAAATTGTATTTCTTTACAGCAGACATAAAACTTCTCAGATTCTTATCATGTTCTTCTTGGTTCTTACTACAAATCATAACATCATCTAGATATGCAAAAGTACCTTCTCATCCTTCTGTCTCAATAATGGCATCTATTTTTCTATGAAATGAAGCAACACCATTTTTAGTTCCGAAGGGTATTCTGGTAAATTGATAGAGTCTGCCATCAGCTTTGAACACCGTGCACTCTTTATCTTGTTCAGGGATTTCAATCTGGTGGTATGCACTACGAAAATTGATAGAACTAAACGTAGAGTAATTTGAGGTTTTTGATATTGTAGACACTATTGAAGGAATAGGGTAAGCATCTAAGAGTGTGAACCGATTAATAGTTTGAGAATAGTCTATAACTAAATGCTTTTAGTGATTCTCATTAGATTTCACAAGAACTTGTGCTCTCCATGGATAATTTCTTGGTTCAATAATGCCAGCAGCAAGCAACTTAATTATTTTTGATTTAATGACAGGACTTGACAACTATTAGATGAAAATCAGGGGTTAAATTGGAGAACAAATATGCTGGATGTACTTTAACACATGAAAGGCCACATATTTTAAGTGAAGGTTTTGAGCCACCAAACACAAGTTGCACGCTGAAATGTAAGCTTAGTACCTACATCGTGGCCTAGAAGGATGTCTGAACACAAATGTGGCATAACTGAGTATTGTGTTTTGGTATGAGTGATCTAAATGTAAAGAAACATAGCAGCACATCTTGATAGCCAAGGAACGATTGGACAAAGCCATGTGAACCTTACCATTAGAAGGAAGGCATTTAATTTTGTTTTTTTCTGACAATTNATTGTGTTTTGGTATGAGTGATCTAAATGTAAAGAAACATAGCAGCACAAGGAACGATTGGACAAAGCCATGTGAACCTTACCATTAGAAGGAAGGCATTTAATTTTGTTTTTTTCTGACAATTTCTTTGCTAATGCATCTCTCAGTACTTCCAGTATCAATGAGTGCCTCTGCAGGAATTTAATTAATTTTAACATGGACCACTGCCTTAGACAAAGAAGATGGGGCTGAAGCATTAACAGTAGCCATAATTTCAGAAGAATTCCCTTATTTTTATTTAGAAGTCTTGCAAACTTTTGAGTAGTGACCTCTCTTGCCACATGAATGGCATTCAGAATTTCTAGCAGGACAAGAGCTCCTGGGGTGAATTTTCCACCAGCAAAACATGCATTTCTTGATGGAACTATTAACTACAGCCTCATGAGCTAACTCGGCTGTAAAATTTTATTTTAGTGATAAATCATTTTCTAAGGAATAGTTACCAGAATAAGTCACAATGCTTCTGTGCTGCTTTCAAGGGCTTGTGATTGTTCGAAAACCTCAGACAAGGTAAGTAGTATTCTCTAGCAACCTCATAGAAGTTAAACCAGCCACAAAGGAATCCCTTATGCAATCATCTTTATTTTGGTCAGCATTCACGGCATGAAAATTGCATTCCTTGCTTAACAACTTTAACCTCTGTAGATACTTGTCAATAGACTCACCTGATTCCTGACGACAAGAGACTAGTAAATGCCTACCATAGACCTTGTTTGTGGGTTTTACAAATGGCTTCTGTAAAGTGTCGATGGTAGAGTTGTAATATTCGCACTCATTAATAAACTGGTAAACTTCTGCTGATATATGATTCACCAACAAACTAAGTTTGTCTTCGTCCTTAGCATTAATGGCAGCTATAAATATCTTAAATGTTTCATACCAATGAATCCATAAAAGACTAGATGATTGAGAACCTGCTTCAGCATTAAAGCTCTCTGGCTTCAAATACTTCTCCATTTTTATTATTCTTTTTATAATGATATTATTTATGCTCAGTAAATTTTGATGTAATTTAGACAAAATACCACAGCTTTTTGGGTTTTGTTGAGCATAAAATCCTAGTGAAATCTTAATGTATTACAAATATATTTAACAACATAGAAAGCAGTAATTCGGAAACACACATCGTGGTTATAAGAATTGTCTTAGATAAAATTTTGAAATTTTCTATTAATTAGAGTTATTCATTCATAAACACTGCTTTTAAATATCTTGCTTATATTTATTAAATCACAGTTTTTCAACTTCTTTTGCTAAATACAAGACTCACATATGCAGATATCAAACAAAATACAATATCATTTTCATAGAGAACAAATTCTCTTAGTACAGAAATCACTATTTCAACACACCACCTTGATTTTGTACCTTTGTCATATCATTCAATTCTGTAATGTGCACAAGAGATCTAAACTTGTGAAATTTGATTTTGTTCAGTGACTTAGTTAAAATATCAGCTAACTGATCATCAGTGGAAATCTTTTGCACATTTATAAGACCTTTTCTTTCATAGTCATTCTTTAATTGATAATTAATATCAATTTGCAAAATATACCATTTTTAGACTAAGCAATATCACCACCATTGCGTTTGTAAATTATCACAGGACTGTCCATTGTTATACCAATATCATTTAATGTTCCTTAAATTGGTGACACTTCCTTTACACAATCGGCAAAAGTGTAGTATTCAGCAACTGAAAATGAGCTTTTGTTTTTGAAACTTCCACATTACAGCATTTCCAAAAACACAAATCAAAAACCCTGTGATCGACTTTCTATCAATAATATCTGCTGCCCAGTCAGCATCCATAATGTTATCGAAGCTTGCATTATAATTTAACTTTAAGGAGTGAGTATGATATAAATATTTAAGTACACGTAGTACTTCTTATGTGTATTGCTATAACTATTTGAAAAGCAACTTAGATAATTTACAGGAAAATATATATCTGGTCGAGTACCATTTGCAATGTATAATAAAGCTCCGATCAAATTTCTGTACATCAAATTATCATTCCCCTNTAAGCATCCATAATGTTATCGAAGCTTGCATTATAATTTAACTTTAAGGAGTGAGTATGATATAAATATTTAAGTACACGTAGTACTTCTTATGTGTATTGCTATAACTATTTGAAAAGCAACTTAGATAATTTACAGGAAAATCTATATCTGGTCGAGTACCATTTGCAATGTATAATAAAGCTCCGATCAAATTTCTGTACATCAAATTATCATTCCCCTTATCAGCTGGTTCCAGTTTTAAATTGGATTCCATGGGTGTAACAATTTTCTTAGAATCTTTGACATTAAATTTTTTAGCAAAACTTTTAATGTATTGTTCTTAACTTAAGTACATTTTCTTCTCATCCGAGCAATATTCTATGCATATTCCCCAATACTTTTTCACTTTTCCTAAATCATTCTTGCGAAAGTGTCTTCTTAGTGCTCCTTTTTTTCCTTTGTGAACATAAGATCATCTCCGCAAATCAATAAGTCATCGACATACAGGATTATATACACTGAAGAGCCAAACAAACTGGTATAGGCGTGCGTATGCAAATAACAGAGGTATGGAACCAATCAGAGTAACACGATGCGGTCAGCAGCTAGATCGGTTACTGCTGCTACAATGGCAGGTTATTAAGATTTAAGTGAGTGAACGTGGTGTTATAGTCGGCATACGAGAGAACGAGAGATGGGACATAGCATCTCCGAGGTAGCGATAACATTTGGATGTTCGCGTACGACCATTTCATGAGTGTACCGTGAATATCTGGAATCCGGTAAAACATCACATCTTCGACATCGCTGCGGCCGGAAAAATATTGTGAAAGAACGGGACAAACTACGACTGACGAGAATCATTAAACATGACAGACGTGCAACCCTTTTTCAAATTGGCGCAGATTGGATTTGTGGACTGCCCTGCAGGATTCTTGGTGTGAATTGCCACCTTCATACCTTCAGACATTAGTCGAGTCCATGCCACGTCGTTTTGCGGCTTCTGCTAGCTCCGGGGAGGGGGGGGTCTACACGATATTAGGCTGGTGTACCAGTTTTTTTTGGCTCTTCAGTGTATATAGGTAACCATTTATGAATCCAAAATATAAACAGCAATGTTATTTTTTATTTTGATAATTTGATATTTTGAAATTTATACTTATCATGAAATCATGAATGTATACTAATCGCGTGGACTCTCTCTTAGTCCATATAGTGATTTTCGAAGTAGACAGACCTTATTCAATTCTACATCATAACCATCACGTGGATAAATGTGCACTTCAGATTTATTATTCCTGTTTAAAAAACCGGTTCCAACATCCATCTGTTAAGTTTGCCAGCTCTTGAAACATGCAATAGATAATAACATCTTCAAAGTTGTCATTTTGGCATCTGGTGAATATATTTCTTCATTTTATTTATGTGTTTGTTAAACCCCTTTGACAATTCATACTTTGTATTTACCATCCGACTTGATTTTATAAGTCCATTTTACTTCAATTATTTTTAGGTATAGGTCGAATAAAAAATAATATATAGGTTCCGGTTCCGGTACTGATTCTACAATTTAAACATTGGTTCCACTATTCGGTTCTATTTTGAATACTTGCTTTTTGCTTGCAACTTCATTAAACCAATGCAGGTAAAATTTATTAAATGTTTTATTTAACTTATGGAAGAATTGAACAATAACAAAGTGTGAAGATAAGATTTAATGTATACAGATAAACTTATTGTATTAAATTTATTTAAGGTTAGTAAATATGTAACAAATGATTCTTTTTTTACATTAATATGTGGTGATTGAGATATGTTTGGAAAATACTTTAATTAAATAACTTGCGGCGCTAAAAGCCAAAACATTGTGGCATGCTGTACAATAATGGTAACCTATGGGTCATTAAAAGAACCTTACCTGTGGTGGATGGCCAGCTTCCTTTTTCTTTTTGCTTCTTTTATGGCCAGCTTCCTTTTTTTTGCTTCTTTTATGCAGTGATGTGCTGGGGTTTTTTTTTTTGCTATGTTGGAATGTGACACCTTAAAAAAAATATTGCTTCTTTCCTTCTCTCCCTTTTTTTTTTTTTTTTTTGGCTTTCCCCTGCCATACACTGAAACAAAAAAGGCTTGAAGGAATGTATTGATCCGCTACCAGTGTTACTTACGGGAGAGGGCTGAGAGAAAAAGAGAGAGAAGGGAGAGGAGTGATGATGTACGAGTGAGAGATGAGATAACAGACTGTCCCTCTAAACATCACCAAACAGTTTACAACCATGACTCCTTGATTTTTTTTTCATGTATAGTGTGCACTCCAGAAATGTTTTCCTTTATTTTGGGAGAAAAGGGCTTGCTATAGAAGAGTAAATGGTAAATGCGGTAGTTATTTTTTTAATGACAGAGTTTTGCCATTGCTGTGTAGAAACTAGAACAGAGTAGTTGTTAACCTAAAACCGGTTCCGAGTCAAACCTTAATAACCGGTATAAATTGGAACAGAAGAACCGAACCAACCCATCCCTAATTATTTTCTTATCTGTTGGTTCATTAAGGATTTCCCAGGTGTTCTTTTTGATTTAACTATTAATCTCTAATCATTACTTTTGCCTTTTTTTAGCTCAGCCTTTTCTTTATTTACTTTTTGCTTTGTTTCATTACTTCTTGTTTTGTTACTCTCCTTTTCATCATTATTGAGCATTATGAATTTTTTTTTTTTTTTCAACAAACTTTACAAGACGACTGACAATGACTTTATTATCTACCTATATTTTGTAAACCCTTAACAACTTTTGGATGTAACTTGGATTTTCTACACTCTTCAGGAATTCTCACAAAAACTGTACTTCCATATATTCTGAGATTTGAAGCAGTTGCTTTCTTGTTGAAAAATATCTCATATGGGGTTTTTCTGATATTCGTATTTGTCAGTAATCTGTTCCCTAAATAAACAGCAGTATATATGCATTCAGGCCAGTACCACTTGTTAATATTTTCTTCACATGTTAAACATCTGGCACAATCCATGATAGTTCTGTTGTATCTTTTCTCAACACCATTTAATTTGTGAGAGTATGCTGGAGTTGATTTTAAATATATACCCTCTTCTTTTACAAATCTGTAAAAATCTTTGTTGATATATTCCCTTCCATTATCATAACTAATTTATTTTATCTTTTTGCCAGTCTGATTATGTACTAAATTTTTATAGTGTACAAAGCAGTCAAAAACTTTACTTTTGTTTTTGATACAATACACCATAGCAATTGTACTATAGTTGTCAATCAATGTTACGAAAAATCATTCACCTCTATATCCAGTAGGATTAATTGGATCATTGCCATCTGTGTGTATAATTTCCAATATATAATTTGTCCCACATCTGTTATTTTCATATGACAAGTTAAACATTTTATTTGTTAAGAAAATTTTGCATTGCATATAAATATTTGTCATTTTGGTAGGTAAACCATTTAGTGCCTGATTTCGACACAATTATTTTAGGTTATTGAAATTAGTATGACCAAGAATTTTATGCCATTTTTTTCCATATTTGACATCTGAGTGTCACTTGTGTATGCTTTTACATTATTTCTGTATCCTATTTTACCTGCCAGTTCAAAAAATTTATTTTTCTTAAACGCAGCAGTAATCAAATCATTTCTTCAGTCATAAATTTTAACATTATCATTATCTAATGTTATCAAAACTTTTTTTACAGATAATGCGTGAAACACTTAATAAGTTTTGCCACATATTTGGCACATCATAAACATCATTAATTATAGTTTTGGTGGGTGTACCTTGAACATTGAAAAACATTGTAATATTACCAATTTTATCAGCTTTTAGAGAGAAGCCATCACCTACCTTAATTTCAACAGGACATTCTAAAGTTTTGTACTCACAAAAATATTTATCAAAGTTTATGATATGATCTTGAAACCCACTATCCAATAGCCAAGTGACACTTTCATTGCTTACTTCAGTGTTATTTGATGAATTAATTTTTGATCTCTTAATGTCTGCATTGAATGACTTAACACGTGACTTGTTTTCTACAGTTGAATTTTCTGCCATTATATTGTTTCTGTTTCTCAATTATTTTCCTCTCCATGTCTTATTTTCTCTTTGATTATAATTGTGTTTCCTCCAGTTTGTATTTGGACAATTTCTTTGAATATGACCTGGCTGATAACTTACATCTATAACATATAATAGTTTTATTACCTTAAATAAATTGGGTTTGTTTGGATCTTTGTTATAATTTACATCCCTTGCTTTGTGTGAATTGAAAGTTTGTAAATTATTTTCATTGCTACTTGATTCTCTTTTCTTATGTTCCAATAACAATTTTGACTTGACATATTCAACTGACTTTTCCTTTTCTGGTAATTCATCAATAATATTTACAATGCGTGAGAAACTTACTGGCAAAGATTGTAACACATAGTTTAATTTGTCTTCCTTTTCTCACATTTTTGCCTCCTGCATTTTTCAACTGATTGCATAGTTTTTCTAATGTATTTAAGAAATCTACAGGATTAATAGTTTCCTTCATTTTTAGCTCTAAAAGTATTCTTTTACACAATAATTTATTTGCACTACTTTTCGGCAGGTGTGTTTTATTACACTTTCTAATCATGTCTTTTGCAGTGATTTCTGATATTATTAGTTCCAGTTGGGAGTTGTTATCACTGTTAACTTTGTAATTTTTAGCTTTAATTTCCATTTTATACCAATCTTTTTCAGACATACCTTGAGGTTTAACATCATGTTGTGTGACATCTTAGCAGTTTTTCATTTCCAAAAACAATTTCATTCTGAACTTCCATTTCTCATAGTTTGTTCCATTAAATGTTTGAAGAATAAAGTAATCTCTATTTTCCACCATGTAGTTTAGTTTAGCTTGTTTCTTCCTTCACACTAAATAACCACGGATCTCTGCTACCATGTTGGAATTATCTGTTAATTTAGTCAGACATTCGTAAGCACTGCTTTTAAAGTATCTTACTTATATTTATTAAATCACACTTTTTCAACTTCTTTTACTGCATACAAAACTCACATATTCAGATATAAAACAAAACAATAACAACATTTCCCTAGGGAATGAATTCTCTTAGTACAGATCACTATTTTAACATAAAACACATTAATTTTCATTACACTAGTTAATTTCATAAAGCCCTTGTTTCTCTTATTTCAGTTTTAAGCTAATATTTTCTGTAGCCATTAGTAATCACACAGCATCCTTATCCTCACTACTCACCTCCATGATTACGACTACAGGAGTGTTCCGCCTTTACCGTTCAAACTTTGTCTGCACTGATTGGAGCTGATGATCTGATTGTGACTGCTTTCACTCTGAACATACTTCACAGTGCTCAGGCTCAGTGTTTATGCATTATTCTATGACAAAGGGTTGTTTATGTCTTTCTATAATATAAGTTTATTCAGAAGAAATGTTTCTAAAAAAATAAGTATTATTTCAATAACAAATACTCTGACTTTCCTGCAAAAAACCAGTTTGGTGAAACTAACAAGTGTTTCAATATTTAATTTTTGATGGCAAGGAAAGGTCAAGTATATGTTTCTTTATAAGAAAATATTTGTAATACATTTTTATAAATATATTTAAGTACCAATTTCTTAGGTGGAAATATTTTATTTTATTGAAGCAAAGTAATTATTCTTATTTTCCTGCTGTTTGATAAAGGTTTTATTTTTTTTGCACAGTGTACTTTTTAAAGTATCCGAAAGTGAAACATGCTTAAATTGTGATGAGAAAAGTATTTTTCTTAATTTAGGTTTCATTACTGAACATTTAAGTTTTATTAGTGGGATCAGAATTTGTGATAACAAACAGTCCTACACTAAACCTCTCTTTTACCAGAAGAACTGACATATCAATCAGCTAATGGTTACAACAGTGTTTGAAATTGTAGTGTACACTTTCTTTTACTGAGTTTCGGTAAAATGAGAAGATATTCAATTTGCGTGTATATTATAAAGTGAAATGTTAAACAGATAGCCATGTCAGTGTTTGAATCACTTTATTTTGACAAGTGTGCTGGCAGTTGGTGAGCTAGTTGATCTGCCTTACGTTGTGTGTGTGTGGCCTGGCCATCTTGGTGACCAGGGGTTGTGAATGGTGGCAGGTGGTGAATGCGTGGTGCCGCTCGGAGACCAAGCTATATGTGGACATCCTGCAGAAGCTGAGCACAGTGCTCATCAACAGCAGCAGCTCACTCAAAAGCCACTACGGGGCTCTGGCCACACTATATGCCTTGGGGGTGGATGCACTGGACCAGTGTCTCTGGCCACATCTCAGCAAGTACTTGGCCATATTGGAGCCCCAGGTGAAGATCCCAACTCTCGACACACTGTATGTTGAGCGTGCTCTCCTGGTGAGTAGCATGTCTTATCACCGGTGTCACACCAAATCATTCTGAGTTTGATTTATGGAGGGGATTTTCTCACGTGAGAAATTTGGTAGACAGGTTTCCCCTGCTTTTGTATTCCATCACTTCACCTCCTTGGGCCATGTAAAAACCCAAGAATTTTATTAAGTTTTTTATATTAACTCTGTACTTAATCTTTTGTAGTGCAAATACATGTTTTTCCTGAAATATTAATGTAATTCAATAGACAGACATATCCAAAATAAAAGGATACCTCCACTTGTAACTAAAAAAAGTATAAATACAGAGCACCACGTAATTTAAAGCAAGCGTGTAGTCCATTTTCAGTAACATTTTGTAAGGACATTGAACGATTTACTAACAATATTTTAATTTATTTCAGTAGGCAGATCTTTTCTGTTTAAAGTGCTACCCAAGAAGGGCATATACAGGGTTATCGTGGACTCCATGTACAAACTTTATGAAATGATTCATTTTGGAAAATGGAGTAGAAAACATAATACAACCTAGTGTAATTATTAAGGAAGAAACTCACCTTTTAAAATTGGGAATTACAATTAATTATTTGCAAATTGTCATAAACTATGTGAGGTGAAACAACAAATTAATTTATAGTGTTGGCCTGATTTGATAACCTGCCATCTGTGAACATGTGGCAGGTGATAACATTGCCTGTCACAATTAGGAAATTTAGGGTTGCATTAACCAACTGGGAACCACAGTATTGAATCTATTGAGAATCCAGTATTTGGATGATGGTATGTCTGCCATGTGGTTTCATGTAATAAATTATATCTCTATGTTTGAAAATGATTATGTGATATGCATTTCATGTTTACAGTAGGTACGTGTTTGTTTGAGCATGTCTGAAAGTGCTACCCACTTCTCTCTGCTTGTCCGTGGCCACATACAACAGTTGTCGCAGTGGACTTTACAACCAGAATTAAGGAACATTCCAATGACATTGTCAAATTGTTAAAAACATTAAGTATTAATATTAGTATTATATATTGATGTAACTTTACCTCGTATAAAACAAGAAGTTACCACTATAGCTTGTCAGTATACTTTCCTCGATACATATATATTCAAATAATTTCATGAGTATTTCAGGAGCTTAGATAATAGGAATGTGTTTTAAAAAAACATTGATCACAAGAAATTTAAATATGCAACACGATGCTGCAAGCAATTTTAAAATGACTAGTTAAATATGTTTCTCAGAAGTAACTATGCAGCAATGTTAACACAGAAAGCAGTAAGCTTGCTTAAGGTTTTTACATGTTTTGTTGCTGTTGACAGTCAAGTGATAGGCTTGAAACAAAAATGGTGGATTGTTTTTAAATATTCAATGTTACTGCAATAAATAGGATTATTGTTACTTGCAAAATATTTTCTCTTAAACCTCATTCTTTCAAAAAACTAAATGTAATCTAATTGATGATTTGTACTTGGATGTTTTGCTATACATTTGGGTTGGTATAAAAATATTTTTTTATGAACAGGAAGATTTAAAGTAATGCTTGTCACAGAATTATTTTTAACATGAAAATCTTATAAATGAATTTTTGAATACAATATAACCATTTTGTGATGAATTTGGGGAACACTTCCTTTGTTCACTATGTAGAGGAAACTTCATGTGAACATTTTTCTTGAAATAATATACAAAACTGATATACCAAATGTACATTATTAGAGTACTTTATAATCTTAATGATCTGGGGAAAGCATTTTATAACTGAAAAATGTAAAAAAAACATTTAATATAAATTTAAGGTAAAACTTAAATACATCATAACCAGTATGGATTGTTTTTCAAGGGAGCAAAATAAAAAATTGATACGTGTTAACAGGCAATGTATGCAGACTTGATCTCCATCTAGACTTCGACATCTGGTTTGCGGGTGTGGGTGGGTGCCATATGTCACAGAAAATAACAACATAATATTCTGTGTAGTTGATAAACTTAAAAAAGCAATGTTAAGAAAGGCAAAGTTACAAGAATTTTTTGAAACAGAAAATCTACATTGTGTTTATTATCTTCTCATGGTTGGTCACCCTCCTCTTAAGCAGCCTTTCCACTGGAGGATTGCCTTGGCATACACCATACAAAGTTTTTCTACAGTTTACCAGCGTCAGGTATGGTATAACATCTTGCTTCTTGCTCACGGAACAGGAGAGAATAGAAAGGTCACCCTACTCCCTATACCTTTTGTTGAAGGGCACACTGTGAAAATAGTAATAGTACCCCCCCTTTTTTTTTTTTTTTTTTNAAAATAGTAATAGTACCCCCCCCTTTTTTTTTTTTTTTTTGCATCTTTTACTATATAATTCCGGTCCCCCTGAGACACTACTCATCAATGTGAGGCTGGTAAATTATCTCAGCAGGGTGGAGTTTGGGACAAATACTACAAACTTGGTTTGAAAAAACAGTGGGAGTAGAGCATCTTTTTCACTGAGGCTTTTGTTTCCAGATGCTGTGTTGGTGAAAGCGCACCTCAATACATTCAAAAACTTTGTGTTCACTCGGGCAAGCCTTCTGAATTATTTATACTGAAGAATAACTCAGAACTACAGCAATGTTTTGTATTTGTCAAATCAGCAGAAAATTATCTGCAGTTCATACATTGACAGAATTGCCGATTCAGTCAACATTGGCAAATTCAGCATAAGCCGATTTGAATCGGCACAGCTCTAGTATTATATAACAACTTCATTTTATAGGCGGTGCTCTTTGAAATGATGGGCAAAAGTAGCTATGAATAATTGACTGTAATGCTCATAAGTACAGTCGGTGTTAAGTAATCTTTGAAATTTGATATAAAAAGCTTTTATTTTTTTAAGTGGCACTCTGTTAGAAAATTACAGCTGACCTAACCTCAACCTACCACCGGAGCAACCCCAACAGGAGCCACAATCAGCCAAGTGCTGGCGTTTGTTGCTGCAGGGATGTCTTGAGTATTTGTGTGTCCGACGCCTAACACCCTTATTTATCAAGATCGTTAGTGGGTTTACGCCGTAGATATGTTGGTATTTGATCCCTCCTTAAGGCCTCTAACCTGTTGGGTACAGACTTGGGCAGTGTGGTCTGCTTTACGCCTAATAAAACTTTGTTACATAACTCACAAACTGACTGGCGTATTTATTAGAAAATGCTGTTTAGCCAATCATTTGGTAATTATTACTTACCCCTCCCCTCACTTCTGGGAGGGGCTGGAGCAGGAGGGATCAGAGCTTTGAGATACCACCTACATCGTAGCCGCCATCAGTCCCAGACCCACCTCTCCCCTGGTAAGAAGAGTGACACCTCTTACCCCTCCTCTGCCGCAGAGGACAACAGCCACTCTGGTAAGACAGAGTAAAATACGCCTCGAAATTACCCCCAACGACGCATTGCCCTTTAGGCTGCAAAGAAAGATATAGCGGAGAAAAGGAGACAAAGCATTACTCGAGGTTTCAACTCCAGACACCCAAGGTGCCTGTAATCTGCATCAGAGAGGTAACTCAAACATTATATCACAGGAAACGGGTAGTATCAATGCTACTTCTGCAAAAAACCTGTGTGTTTGGAATGCACTAAAAAAGTGTGCCTATTCTGTGTGAAATAAAGCCTGTGTCTTTGGAATGTACTAAAAAATTGTGTGCCTGCACTGTGCTCAAGAAGTTTAAATGTTACCATTCCACAAAATTTTTATTTTTGTTCTTTGTAAAAAAGTAATGGCATGTTTCCAAACATAAGTAAGATATTTCATAAATATTTTGCAACATTTTATGAAAATTTGCTGACAATAAGTACAGCCAACTTTACCATTTGTGAGTTTGTTTTTTNAAATATTTTGCAACATTTTATGAAAATTTGCTGACAATAAGTACAGCCAACTTTACCATTTGTGAGTTTGTTTTTTTAAAATGTTATGTTATACATTTTAAATTTTTAAAAGATAGATATGTTAATTAATAGTTCATGTAAAATTGAAAATAATGTATCCCAGTTTGCTATATCAAATTTTTTACTCAATACACTTTTCATAGAATAATAATTATTGTAACAAATATGAAGAGATATGATTAAACATATTGAATATTCATGATCAGGCTGTTAAAATAACAGTTTATATGTTTTTTTCAACGAAAATACTTTGGCTGTCTCACAAACCTCACCTCGTGGACTGTGCACTAAAAATTTCACGTCGGGTATTAAAGGTTAAAAAACAAGTTCACCTTCGCTTGAATAAATTATATGAAACAAATTATAAGATTCCTATTCTTTAATACCATTAACAAAAATTAAATATAGCTCACATTACATTTTCATATTACCATAGAGTAAACAAAACAAAGGCACCTTTTTAATGACATATTCAAAAAGTATATGTTACTTATTTTCAAATACTCATATCTATGTTTGTTGATATTATTGTCCACAATAATATTCAGTTTATTTTCAAAGAAGCCTGAGATGCAGGGTATATGACATCCTGTCCTATGTCTATACAAGATATTAGGTGTGTTCGCATGGCTTACTAGTCTGTTAGTCTAGCACTGTTTCTGCTGTTTTTCTGCTAGTTGGCATTAGTGTTATGGGAAAAACTTTTTGTGTACTGTTTAGGTGCCAAAAACAGTTGCTATTTCTGCTATAAAATCCAGCTATTTCTGCTCTTGCTTGCCAAAGTTCAGCAGAAATACCAGAACAAGCAAGAGCATAAAAATGACTGCCAATNAATATTTTGCAACATTTTATGAAAATTTGCTGACAATAAGTACAGCCAACTTTACCATTTGTGAGTTTGTTTTTTAAAATGTTATGTTATACATTTTAAATTTTTAAAAGATAGATATGTTAATTAATAGTTCATGTAAAATTGAAAATAATGTATCCCAGTTTGCTATATCAAATTTTTTACTATATTTTACATAATTCTGTGCAATATATTTTTTAAAAATTGCATATTTTAGTTATTTTATATTTATTCAATACACTTTTCATAGAATAATAATTATTGTAACAAATATGAAGAGATATGATTAAACATATTGAATATTCATGATCAGGCTGTTAAAATAACAGTTTATATGTTTTTTTCAACGAAAATACTTTGGCTGTTTCACAAACCTCACCTCGTGGACTGTGCACTAAAAATTTCACGTCGGGTATTAAAGGTTAAAAAACAAGTTCACCTTCGCTTGAATAAATTATATGAAACAAATTATAAGATTCCTATTCTTTAATACCATTAACAAAAATTAAATATAGCTCACATTACATTTTCATATTACCATAGAGTAAACAAAACAAAGGCACCTTTTTAATGACATATTCAAAAAGTATATGTTACTTATTTTCAAATACTCATATCTATGTTTGTTGATATTATTGTCCACAATAATATTCAGTTTATTTTCAAAGAAGCCTGAGATGCAGGGTATATGACATCTTGTCCTATGGCTATACAAGATATTAGGTGTGTTCGCATGGTTTACTAGTCTGTTAGTCTAGCACTGTTTCTGCTGTTTTTCTGCTAGTTGGCATTAGTGTTATGGGAAAAACTTTTTGTGTACTGTTTAGGTGCCAAAAACAGTTGCTATTTCTGCTATAAAATTCAGCTATTTCTGCTCTTGCTTGCCAAAGTTCAGCAGAAATACCAGAACAAGCAAGAGCATAAAAATGACTGCCAATNCAGCTATTTCTGCTCTTGCTTGCCAAAGTTCAGCAGAAATACCAGAACAAGCAAGAGCATAAAAATGACTGCCAATTTAAAATGACAAATGTAGAAGAGTCTTGAAGTGGCGATTGCGAAAAGTGAGATTGGTGACGAGAAGACGTTCAGGGTATCCTGCAAGAAGTGCACAGGGATATGCACTTAGTAATGAAAATAATGAAATTGCATTTATCTCTGAAAATGAGGTATCCTGTTTAGCCTGAATTTTTTATACTTGTTAACTGCACAGGGGCAATAATCATTATCGCCATATTCCTAAAAATATTGTATTTATTCATTTTTGACATGCTAGTTGTCTGCTGTTTGTCGTTCATGTCATCCCGCCAAGAGTAACTGCTCTTTCTGCTACTTTGCTGCTCTTGAAAAATATCACTTGCTCTCAGATAGCAGAAATAGCATACCACGCGAACAACCCTATTTATTTCAGCCTAAAGATATAGAAAATTCCACATAATACAGGACAGTTGGCAACCCTATCTCCGGTCACCCCAGAAAGCAGAACATGGACTGCTTGCCTTGTTGTTTTTTGTATTTGTGTTCATTAAGTAAAGTTGATTGTAAAGTCTCTTCGCAATAAAGAAAGCACTTTTGAAATCAACCTTTGAAAACAAAATTTTGACGCAACTGCATATATTTATATACACCATTGTTTGTGAAAATTGCAACAACCAGAAAGAATGGCCCGAATTAATCCAAACTCGGAGAATGTGTAGAACAGTGTACCAGCAATAAGTGACTACGATTGCAGAGAGGCCCAGCAGCGCCCTCTCATGTGTGACTGGAAAGGTCAGTGTTACGCCAAGCTCAGTCAGTGAAGAGCCGTCAAACAAAGTGAAAGTAAGTGCCGGTATGCCTCATTGACGTCAAAGGGCGCCATATCAGCATGTGAGTGAGTTCGAACAGGGCAGAATGATTAATCTCTGGGTTTGTCATACCGTGACATTTTGGCTCGTACAGGGCATGCTACTATGACAGTGATGCATGTGTGGAACCAGTGGATAGATGAGGGTCATAGGCAGCAACGAGCAGGTACTGGACCACACAAAGTGACCACAGTACGGGATGACCACTCTTGTACCACATAGCCATAATGGATTGTACAGCCTCGTCCATAGTGTTGGCTCGACACTGGAGCACTGCAACGAGTGTGGACCTGTCTGCGTCGACGGTTCAAAGCCGTCTGCTGCNATAGTGTTGGCTCGACACTGGAGCACTGCAACGAGTGTGGACCTGTCTGCGTCGACGGTTCAAAGCCGTCTGCTGTGGGCTGGACTGATGGCACTTATGCTATTGCGTCTGCTTTCATTGTCCAGAAACCACAAACGCTTCAGATTGCAATGGGCATGTGAATGCCGTCGCTGGCGTGCTGAGCAGCAAAATGTAGTGTTTCAGGACGAGTCCCGCTTCAACCTGACTTACAGTGATAGCTGCATAAGTGTTAGATGCTGCCATGGTTATCGCAATCTGGCAGCCTGCATTGTGGAGCGGCATAGCGGACAAACACCATGTGTGATGGTTTGGGGTGCCATTGGATATAACATGTGATCTCAACTCCTACATATTGAGGGCAATCTAAACAGCAACCGCTATAACCAGGAGATTGTAAAGCTCGAGATACTGCCCCTCCTTCAAGCAACTCCACATGCCATANTGCCATTGGATATAACATGTGATCTCAACTCCTACATATTGAGGGCAATCTAAACAGCAACCGCTATAACCAGGAGATTGTAAAGCTCGAGATACTGCCCCTCCTTCAAGCAACTCCACATGCCATATTTCAGCAGGAGAATGTCCAGCTATATGTGGCGTGGAATGTGCAAGTCTTCTTCAATGAACGACTAGTACTACTGCTTCCGTGGCCTGCACGTTCGCCTGCCAGGTCGCCTATCAAACATGTCTGGGATATATTTCGTTGGCAACTTTCGTCATAGCCCTCCAGCAACCACTGTTGATGCTTTGTGGACTCACATACAAACCGCGTGGAGGGAGATTCCCCAGGAACATATCCAGGTCCTCTTTGATTCCATGCCACGACGTTTAGGGGCTCTGTGATTGCAGCACAGGGGCGCTTCACACCATACTGAATTCTCAAAGACAGAGATCATGTACAGTTCTGTAATCTTAATCTGTGGTATAAAGTTAATTTAAATTGTATGTATCCTTCTTTGTGTTGCATTTTTCACAAACATTAGTACGTATATTTAAACGTAAGCAACGACAGCAATACTTATAACTTACAGTAAACTACGAGAAGTAGTTCCATGTTGTAACTTCTTGCTAGTTGTAAAGTGAAAAATGTTTGCCGCCAGAAATTCAGTTTATTTTTGACATATGCAAATGAGAATAAAACTTTCCATGAATGTAACACACATGTTTCTAACTTTCACATCATCACTTAGCTGACACAATGTTCAAGTTAACTGTTCCATTTTTTTCCTTGTCTATGCTCGGTCGTGTCAACAAAACGGAGTTTCATGACCAACGTAAACATGATTTTAAGTGGCAGTTTGTAACTCTTAAAATAAATTATTCATTAATATAATAATTAAAACATTTTTTAATCAGTTGTGTGTGAATTGGCAGTGTTTGTTATTGCTTTCTGCTGTATTTCAACATATTTTTTTGTTCTAGGATGTCTTGAAATTTTGCATAACATGTCAATCTGGAAAATGTGCTAATTATGTGCAATTGAAGTCGGTTGGAATTAACTTGAAGTAACTTCAGATGTGTGTGCTTTCTTAAAGCTGCCATATATGTTGCAAGTCTGAAAGCTTTTATAAATATGGGTGTGTTATTATTTAGTAGGTCTGTTTGTGATTCCTTAATGCAATTTATGAGTTGACAGCTCAGCAGATATGCCACTCAATTTGAAACAAGAACACTGAAAATGTGTCGTACTGCATGTGAAAATTCCNTTGACAGCTCAGCAGATATGCCACTCAATTTGAAACAAGAACACTGAAAATGTGTCGTACTGCATGTGAAAATTCCTTTGAGTGTTTTTAAAACTTTGTTATAATGTTTGCCCAAACTGTTTAATTTACTGAGTTAATATATTAAACAATAAGTGCAGTAGAAGCTCACTGATGACCCCTCACAGTTTTCAGGAATCGAGTTGTTATTGATGGGTGGTCTTAATAGCAGTTTTGGGGAAACTTTGGACCAATTTTGATCCACCCCAACCCCTANGAGTTGTTATTGATGGGTGGTCTTAATAGCAGTTTTGGGGAAACTTTGGACCAATTTTGATCCACCCCAACCCCTATACATTAAAATGGGGGTGGTATCTATTTTTATATGTGCATTACTTGCAATACAGCTCTCGTACACCTTTTTCACCTTCTAAGCCTGAACCTAGCACACATGCAACAACAATAAGGAATGCAGCTGTCCAGACGAGGTGCATGGTGTGCATCATGCGCATGGGGCTGAGCAGTGGCGAACGACCAGGACATGTCACCAGGGAGTGAATTATTCCATTCCATCTTAATTCCAGCCAGGTCAAATTACAGGATTCAGCATGTTTTTTAGTGTTTTCGTTCATGTAGCTACTATTGTTAGGCAGTGCTGCATCACAGCATAAGGGCAGAGGTGTGCTCCACATGGCCTGGACAGTGGAGTTAGTAAGTTCAGTACGTCCTCATATACCCTACCTGCAGTCACGTGTGTTTATAACGTTTTGCCACTGAGGGAATTTGCCACACCGACCATCCGCCCTGAGATTTTATCTCTGCGCTGTAGCCAGACAAGCTAGGTGACACCCACAACTGCAACTTGGTGACATCATGTCACAAACTACCCCCTTGGCACATCACCAGTCACTTGCCAGCCACTCTGTNCACAACTGCAACTTGGTGACATCATGTCACAAACTACCCCCTTGGCACATCACCAGTCACTTGCCAGCCACTCTGCCAACCAACGACACCTCAGTAATGGCAACACTTTGTGTTGAACTCTGTCAAGAAATATTTAGCATTTCAGAGGACTACAGGATGCCGCTACGCCACGCGTCACCACATGGCCATCCAGGCCACCTTGACTCACTGTCAGAACGCATACGTAGTGGCCATTGTGCGTGCTGTGCGCATGGACACAGGTTGTTTCCACTCAAGGGAGAGTATGGTGATATTGGTGTGTAGCTACCTTGAGACATGGACTTGTCCACGGGGATTACGTGTAAGTGCAGTCAAGTAGGAGGACATGATTGCAAATCAAGCAGCTTGTAGACACAGATGTAACAAGAAGACAGAGAAACTAGTGTGATGCTATGTCACCTCAGGTGTGCACATGCAGTAGGACTGGGGAATGATTGTTGTGTGCCACACAAGTAAGCAACTTACTGACTCGCAGACAGGACCTGCGCAGCCACACTGAGAATCGCAGAGCACTGGGGCTGTTTCCGTGAGTGAGCCTAGACCTGCAGGACTGACCCTAGCCAGAGGAGGACCGGGAGGTGAGGGTAACAGTCCTGGAAGGAGAACTGTACCGGTAATGACATGCAGCCCACTCTAAGCAATTGCCTTACCAGAATACACAGGAGTATGCACCAAAGACCTGGAGTGATTTTTCGCACAGTGTGCGGACAAACTGTACCACTGAAGAACACCAAACAAAGTATGAGCTGAGTGCACACGAACAGCCCTACATGGATTGGCATATGAGTGGTGGTCAATTTGGAGGAGACCCAACTTTACCAGGGATGAACTTGTCACCGGGTTGCGTAACCGATTCTCGGCTGCAGAAGCACAGCCTAACTGCTTTGCACAATTTTTTTTTGGGAAACTCAGTGTGAAGGCAAATTAGCAGAATGTTTCATAGCAAAGAAAATCCAGTTCTGGCACATGAAGCCGACCAAGTCACTAGCGAAAGCCTTAGCAAGCATCACGCTTTGCATACGCAAGATGATGAGGCCGTTCCTGACACCAGTTCTGGGAGAGACCATGGAAGGGTACATGAGAAAAGCCATAGTAGCGGAACACTGATTGAAACAGCTATTCCGGTTGCGTGTGATACTGGACGAGCGAGTCACATTCCCCACGAGTCAAAAAAGGCAAGACAATGGGCACGCTTGCCAGTGTGGAGACTGGGACTAGGAGAACAGGTGACAGAGTCAAGACACCGCAGTGAGCCATCATGGGACCCCTAGACGCAGTGCCGTCAACAGACAAATCAGTAGGTTGGAGTATGGGAGAGGTGCGACCAACTCAGTTTCACATCTGCCCAGCCCTGACATATCACTGGCACCAGGACTGCCCAAAAAGAAACATGGACCAGTCGGGAAACCAGGAGTGAGGGGAGACTCTGTCACAACCAGCTTCCCCGAAGATGAAATCAGTGCAGTGGCAGGACAGTGTATCCAACTCATACTTTTGCTCACCGTAAAGGAAGTGCATCACGTACTTAGGATTCCGCTGGGAGTGAATGGCCGGCCGGTAGCGACCTTGGTTGACACAGCAGTCAGCCATATGTTCGTACAACTGGGATTAGTGCCTAACAGTGACATCCAGCAAGATCCCAATGTTCTGCAGCTCGCAACGCACAATGGCACCAGCCTCACCAGAGGCACCACATGTCTACAAATATGATTATGCGACCGGCTGTACCAAACAACGACCATCGAGGTGGACAATCAGTGTGGGGCCTTGGTGCTCAGGCAACTCGAGCTGGAGGAGCAGGAGGCATTCATCAAAGTCGCAACCCACACCTGGGCGCCGGCGAGCACCACACCATCTACACCATGGAGGAGCATGTGTGTGTACCAATTAAACTTGTGATGAGTTAACCAGTGAAGTGCTAACTGAGTAAAGGGATAGTGAGCAAAAGGTATTGTGTGAGTTACAAGATGTGTTTGCTTTTTCAGACTTACTGCATGCCACAAGTGGTAGAATAGACCATTCCTGTGGTAGAAGCTGAATCTTTGTATGAAAGACAGCATGGGTATGGGTTCGAAGAACAATAGGTAATTGGGGAGCATATAAATAAGATGCTGAAAGAGGGCAAACAGCCGGTACATTCCTCCACCTTTCAGTTTATGACGACCTGTGTCTTAGAGGGGCTGATTGACAAGTTTGTAACAGTCTACCTGGACAACATAACAATCGAGTCCCAGAGTTGGGAAGAGCATGTCCGTCACTTCAGCCTAGTCCTTGAGCGCTTGGACATCTCACCAACTAAATACCATAAAGTTAAGTTGTAGGTACACTTCTTGGGCCACATTGTGAGTTGAGCTGGAAATAATGCCCACCCATCTTGCCTGAAAAAGTTATCTGAAGCTGAACCCTCAACCATGCAGAAAAACCGCAGAAATTTATTGGCCTAGCCAACTGGTTGCGTAACTGCGATCCATGCTTTGTCCGTCTGGCTGCCCCTCTTACAAATCTGTTATCCACCAGATTTCATTGGACCTCGGAGGTACAGCAGTCATTTAACAAACTAAAAGCCCAGTTTACACAAAGCCATTGGCTGACCAGAATCAATCCAAGGAAGGGAATTTTTGTGCAAATGGATGCGCCGCCTGGTAGGAGCGAGGGTCTTCATATACCAGCTGGAAAAAGCAGTGCACCAACTGATCAACTGCTACAGGAGTGTAACTTATCGCCACTGAGGGGATTTGCCACACAGATAATCCCCCATGAGAGTTTGTTTCCCTGCCTTAGCCGGGAAGGGCTGTGGTGGTGCAGTGGCTAGAATGCTTGCCTCCCACCAAAGTGAACCAGGTTCAATTTCTAGCAGGGTTGCTCCCATATTTTCTCTCATGGGAATCGTGCCGTATGATGCCTTTGGTCTGTAGGTTTTCTCAGGTATCTCCTGCATTCTGGCACTTCTTAATGCTCACCTCATTTCACTCTCATCAGCTCTCACAACCACAATGTGAAGAGCCACCCAAATCACTCCACTCCACTCTTAGCCCCAGGACACGTTAGGTGGTACCCACAACAGTAACTTGGTGACATTGTGTCACAAACTACCCCCTCAGCACATCGCTGATTGCTTGCCAGCCGCTCTGCCGGCCAGTAATACTTTGGGATGACGAAACATGCAATGAGAAATGCAATGCAGAGCAACAAAAAAAAAGTGCAACAATCGTATTTTACAACCGATTTCCAACATTTTCTTTTTACTTTTTTTACGGTTCATCAAAAATTTGTCTTAAAAAAGAGAGAGTCCTAATAGAAGGGGTTGCAATAATGAGCTTCTGTTTTCCTAGATTCTACGACTAACCTTCAATATAGGTAATTCAGGGAAAAAATTAGATTCTGCATTAAATGTGTGGATGCTGTTTCATGAAATATATTGTCATTGGCTAGGTATTGGTTTGTTCATATTCTGGTGAAGTTATGTCCATATCAGTGCAGGAATTTAAATATTATAAGCGGAAAGTACCGTACCTACCCATTTTTATATTATGCATCCTGTATTTACACTTCCAAATTCTAGGGAAAAATATTTCTCAGCATATCTTGAGTACAGGAGTTTCAACATACAGCTGCCAAACGATGGGATAGTGACACATATTTACAGGTTGCTATTGTCATTCACTGAAACCTCTGTTCATATTTTTATTTTTTTCCTCACATTCCTGGAATTGCTCTTTCTCAACCCTCTGGCTACTGCTCTCTTCCCCGGCAACATTCCTCCCTCTATTCTGCTCCTACACAAACAGAGAGACAAAATAAAGAAAAGAGAGAGAGAGAGGAAAAAGTTTCACTTTTAAGCTTTGTTATAAAAGATGGAGGGATGAAAGGTCAGTAGGAGGTCATTTGTGTTGGACCATGGCGGAGGAGGGATAAGGGTGGATTGCCATTAGGGCAGGGAAACTATCACTTGCTGCTAGAATCAAAGGGGAAAGATCAAAAATAAACAGTGTGGGAGGGGGGCTTGACTCTGTTGTCTGTTGCAATCTAGCTACCACTTGCTCGTTACCATCCTCCTTCAGCCAACAACTGTTTTTCATTACAAAACAAACATCACTCAGTTTATTTTATCTTATTGGAGCCCAGATTCCAATCACCTTATTGTTAAAAATAAATAGCTGCTTTTAACACTTAACACAGATATATATATATATATATGTAATCAGTTCATAAAAATATGCATAAAAAAGATGTCCCACATATCTTTCAAACCCCATCTTTTGAACTCAGAAAATTGTAATAAAAAGAGCATTGGGTAAACACTGTAATTTTTTAAGCCACGTGGTAGATCTAAGGAAAAGTTAGTGCTGCATGCTTTAAAAACTGTGTGGCTGGACAAATGTTCACGAAAACTGATTGAATGATAAATATTACCAAAAAACATGCTGTACAAATTTTCATCAATTCAACTCGGCCATTGAGTTTTATGGCAGCTGTGGCAACTACACTGGTTGCGCACTCTGAAAACGAGAAAATTATCACATAATTGCTTGAAGCAAGTGCTTGTTTGTCGGCCATATTTACACTTAAACTGCCACACTGACTTTGGAGACAGTGTGGCGAAATTTGCACTCCGTGTGCATTTTGTCAGTGCAATTGATAAATGGAACATGTAAAAACTACTGCGCTCATTGCAAGTTCTGGCAACTGGAACATGCGACACTTAGCCAGTGCACACCAAGTGCTGTCTAGTGCATTCATTGGAAGGCACTGTGCTATTATTTTTGTAACTCGTAAAAGCAACAGCTGCCATTTGATTGTGCATAGTTTCATATTAAAATGTTGATTTGCGAAGTATTTATGAAATAAGTTGTGAGTTATTTCAGTTGGAATTTCAATGTGTCTGTAAATATGTTGACAATCTCAATAAATAAAGAGTGAACATTAACTTTGTAGCTCCCAATCGTGAAATAACGATTTTCGTAATATTTCCAGTGTTTGGTATTCTAAGTTAAAGGGGACTTCTCGATTTTTGTGAGAAAACAATTGAGATCACTCGACAGTTAATGTGTTGTCGAAAGCTGCTTTTCCGATTGGGAGGCTCAGTTTCAACATGGCAGGTGAGAAGCATCGTGGCCGTATTTATTGCAAACTGGCAAACCCCCTTCTTAAACGTGGTACATATATGTGGAACATTATTAAATGCATCTAACTGTATCAATACATGTTTGGAAGTATGAAAATTATATTTATTTATCTTGGATTTCATTTCATAAGTGTACAAATTGTCATGTCGCGTGGCTGCTATTACATAGAGGAAAATTGTTTTTGGTTTGGGGCTCGGTCGACAAATATTTTTTGCTCATAAAATTATAGAATACAATTTTATTGTTACATGAAATAATCAAACTAATTAAATGGGCAGCTTCTACCATTTTATGATTAAATATATAAACTACACAGTTTTTTTTTGTATGCAGCACTTTACTTTACTAGTGGTAATGGAAATTCGTGTGTTCCTACAATAACAATTCAACAATTTTATAATTTGATTTGTTGTTCAGGCCTAACACATTATATAACAAACTTTATTATTCTTTTCAATAAAACAACATTTTATGTGTCATCTTCTGTACATATTGTCAAGTCACAGTAAAATTTATTTAAATGGACTGTTATATGGTACTACTACGTAACAAATTATCTCGTCTTTTAACAGTGTTTTTTATACTTGAAACTTCCTTTAAAAGAGTAATGTTTTCAACTGCCAACCTGTGTATACAACACATAAACCACTCATACGGTCATTTTCCTTAGTCAATAGTTTAATATTCAAAGAGATAGTGGCCATGTCGAGAAATTTCACTCTAAATATCCCGCGTTACACATTGATAAATGTAATAGTGCTTGTTTTCATATAAGACAATGTATAAATAATAAATATATGTATGTGCACTTTTATGCACTAACTACCCACTTAAAATGCACAGTTTGAAAAATAGCTTTAATTTCATCATACATTACTGAGGCACAGCATGTTGGGGGGGAAGTTTACAGAAGGAATTATTGGCACAGTCAGTCATGATCAGGGAGGGAAACTAGTGTGGCCTGTAGTAAGGAACTACCTTGGTGTTGACCTGATGTGGAGTTAGTTTGGAAAACTGAAATCAAGAATGTTGGTTTTGGGAAATGAACGTGGGTCCTTCAGAATGAGAGTTCAGTGTATTACCTACCACTGTATCACACCTTGCCCAATGCAGAAGCGTGAAATGTGACTGTACTGCTCTCAGATTTGCGGTGTCTGCTAAGGCATCACACTTGTTTACCTTGGAAGCCAAACCAGTTGATGGTATGTGCTCAGCCCCTGCATGATAGTGTCTGAGTACTGAGTGTTTATGTGGTTTCGAGCCCACTGTAATCAGGGCATCATATTGCCTTGAGTCTTTTTCTGTAGAACTGTACGTAATATAAAACCTTTACCTGGTTCGCCATTCAAGTAGGAGCTACATTCCTAGAGGAAGAAGGGGCTGTTGCTATCCACTGACTTCCTAACAAGGCATTTCAGGTTCTTTCTGGGATCACTCTTTAGTTTTGCATGTGGGGAACATGGTGGTGGTTGCTCCCTTTTACCCTGCCTTCACATTATGCCACTGCTCCATCTTAATGTTGCTTCAACACCATGAGTGCTTAAGACCTTCATTGAGTGTCCATTACATCTCTTGTGTTCAGTTCAACTCGCATATTTTCATGCTTTATTTATGGCATTAATGTTTATATTTTCAGGTGTCGTCATAAGCATTTAATTTTGGAGTGTGTTCCATAGGTTATAATAATGTTTTTGCTTATGTTGTATATAATTTTTCTACTCGTTTAATTTTATATTTTTCAGTTGGTTTATTATTTGGTTATTAAGAATTTTTTTAAATTCTTGTTTCTGTGTATTGGCCACTAGAGCAAATAAATTGGTGTTGTTTGAGCACTGCTATACCATGTTTCAGATGGCAGCAGAGCTGCTGTACTGGCAACAGCATGATGGTGACTTGGGCAGGAGCTTTCTTGTGTTACACCAACTTCTGTATGAGCACTTTGGGGATGTGCTGTGTGTCGCCACAGCATGTGGTCTGCCGCACAGGGCAGCCGAGGAGAGTCGTGCAACGCCAACAAGTGCAGATGTACCAGTGTTCTCCTTGGCCAAGCACCCGGTCACCAATGTGCATGAGCTTGACTACATGAACTGGACGGCCATCGCTCCTATGCCAAGTAACCTGGCAACGCTGCTTCGTACTGGTGGTGCTGGCGGAACCTATGTTGCCTCTCGCAAGAGGAAGCCGTCCTCCGTGCGCCACCTTACTATTGACACTGCCTTTGACATGCCTGTGTGCAAGAAGCCTGCGCCAGATGTGATCCGCTTCTCGTTTGCAGGTAGCAAACCGGTGGGTGTAGCAGAGCTACGTAGGAGAGTACCAGACCCACTGCAGGCACGCTTCAGGCGGCACAGTGTGTACCACGAGCACAGCTGCCGCCTGCGCTGCATCGGCAAGCTGGGGAGCAAGCCATGCAGCCGTATCCTGTCCGTGCGGGTCCCACACATCCTTGCTGTCATATGATGAGTCTCTGCTTCACTCTTGAGAGACTCAAGAGTCTGTTTATTTTATTTCTTTGTTAAATTGCCTGGTTACCAAAGGCTCACTGCTACTCACTATAGTAGATGTTAAATTGAGCTTCAATGAAGAAACAATGAGTACGAGCAACTCTCAAGTATTACATAGTTATGTGTATTTTACAGATTGTTTGCTTTTTGTTTATTGGTTTGTGGTTGAGTAAGTATTTTTAATGAGCTTGAAAGATTCTTATAATGGGGGTGAATGATAAAGTGAAATATTTTGGACATACGCCATTGCTTCACTATGTAAAACCAAGTCTGAGACACAAAAAACGAACAGAAAATGAGCCAAGAGAATCTGTAGTCAATACATTTTGACTAGAGCTACTCTCTGCTCATTTTGTGTTCGTTCTTTGTGTCTCAGGCTGGTTTTCTGTGATGACATATTGAAGCAACGACGCATGTCTGAAATATTTCACTTAATCAAGTACTTTAAAGTTCAACCTCTTAAAAAAAATATAAAAAAGAAAGAAAAAAGAAAAAAGAAATGATCCCTACCTCTGTATAGCCAATGTAACAGAAACTTCATTGATGTTGCCAGTATTTCTGACCTCTTAAAAAAGCAATGTGTTCTGGATTGGTGGCCACTTGAATTTTTGTAATCACTGTCTCTTACTAAGTCATCAACATAAAAGGAATATTGGGTAGAAAGAGCATGCTAGATATGCAGTAACCATTCTCTGTATTCCAGCATTCAACAGTTTTTTTGCCAGAACATATTGGATTGCAGTTTAGAACATTATTTATACAAATATATTTTAAAAATATATTGCACTACCTCTGCCCAAGTTCAAATACAATTATAATATGTATAATAACCCTAAGCAAAATAATTTTATAATTTAAAAGCACGTCTTATGTAAACTACTACCACTGAAAAATAATTGATTTTTATTATTCTTAAATGTTACCTTTGTTTTCCCGAAAAATGTTTACAAGTTGAAAATTATTTTGTGTGTTTATTGCTGTATTAATGCTAGGTTCTCAGCCCTAGTTAGGTTGTTCTACCTTCTCAGTTAATTATGTGTCTTGGCAAGTCTCGATAATGTATAGTAAAAGCAACTAATTATTGTGATTTGTAAAACAGAGTTCATATATTGTGTAAATGAAGTAGAGTAACAACACTGGCATAATACTTACATACTGTATTTGTACCAATTTCTGCATGGATACCTCCTTCATGACAATATTGATACTTACTATGTTTACGTGTGGCTGTGGATGGATAACACAACGAACAGTAAGTTGAAATTGAGAGTTTTCTAAAGTGCTTGGTTAACACAAACCAGTTATGCTTGCTCAATATAAATAGCTTTAATGTCTCACAGCAATGCATCAGTTCAACTCCATTCAAAACTTATTGATTTAAGGTGGTCAACGATTATCACTATATATTTTCCTCTGAAAATTTGAGTTTTAGTTTTTACAGTGCATAAGGACAACAGAAAATACTAGCAATGTTTATCCATTTCCCATACACAATTTAATCTCCCATACTTTAAACTCATTTTTAACATGATAATTATANTTGTCACATTCGTATCTCCTTAGTAGGGCACAGTAATTATCTTCCTTCACCAAACATAGTGAAGGATGGCAAGTCTTTGTAGATGGTGTCTAGAACAGTTTTGCCATGACAACTTGCAGGAGACAATCTGGAGTAGTACTGATAAAGAATTACTCTGGAAGTTTGTCTTTTGTGTCCCAGCATGTTCAAAACAGTATGTTTAACACATGATCTTTGCCAGTGTTATAGGCTGCTCACGGTAAAGTGAGTACTTTTGAGGCCCTAGTTACTTTTTCCTTTCAGCCATTTTTTATTCTTCAATCACCTTTTAAAATAAATATTGGCATGTAAGTAACAAACACAGTGTGAATATTCCACCACACTCGGAAGTTAACATCTAAGGCTAAAATAAAATATATTTATTGACTATTATTCTAAATGAGAGGGGTTTCAAAAGTGCTCACTTTACCATGAATAGACTATACAATGAATTACAGTAAAACCTCTATTATTCGTTTTTCATGGGACCTACTGGATAAAACTCAACATGTGGACCACTCTCCTCAAAAAGTAAATTTATTTTCATCCTTAGATATAATGAGTTAATTGCCTGCAATGAACAGTGGGCATATCTTAAATACTGGATGAAAAAGCATATCTCAATCTTTCAATACAAGTATTGTATTATAAAATATTGAAATGCACTTGAACAGTAACGGAAACTAACAGCAACGGAACTAGTGTTACCAACTCCAATTTCGAAAATCCGCCGAATGTTTACATAAAGTTCACTACATTTCTGCCAAATGTAGAAAAAGTGGCAAAAATCAAACTAAATTTAACCATTTTTAGCAGTACATTTCTATTTTAAATCATTGTTTTAATAAATTTTTAGTACAGTAATAAAGTACTTATTTTCTTCATAATAATGCTTCATTTTATATTTTTTATTCTATTTTGGAGGCAAATTAAACACAGTTTTTTGAGTTTGACATGTAAAAATCCAATTTTTTAAAATCATATTTTACTCTGCTAAAATGCATATTTGTCAGCTAAATGTTTTTAAATTTTGCCAAACTATCCGGAAAGTCTGCTAAGTTGACAACACTCGCCATCTTGTGTGACAGTTGGGATCGCTGCATTACTCTTACAAAAAGTTACTAGCGTAATTTATCTTAACAGAATTAGTCCATGAAAACATACTGTGCTTCTTTAATGCTTGTAATTTACATGGTTATTTACCGTACTGACCTAAAAATTATCATGTTTCCTTTGTGGAATCAGAGTAAAGTTCAAATCCGTTTTGTCCATTGTTAATGTTTGGTTCTGGTCCGTACCACATCCATTATACATACGTGTTTGTTTGCGCGGATTTTCGTGTGCTGACGAAACAAAGAAGTGCGTAATTTAAAACAAATAGTAATTGAATTATCAAAAATAAATTATGTAGTTAACAATTGCAACGTTTCACTACAACTAGTTGTGTACACTAGCATTTGAGGTTAGGGCGTGTCTGTTTACCTGCTCTTGGTGCTACTGAATTTTGGTAGTACCAGTTTTAAGATAGTTATTTCACAGATAAGCAATCGTTCCAAGTATATTTTGGTTTTTGGACAGAATATCTGATCGATGGATGCGGGTAAATGAATGATTTAAAGGTCGTAGCAAGCAGGTTTTTTTTAACATAGTTTATACGTATAGGATATTTGTTGGGCCATCAAAAAAAAATCGACTGATACAGGAAATTGACATAAACGGGAACTCAACAATGACGTTTCACTGTACATACAGAAATGAAGTGTGATCTTGTGTTGATACGTGTAATAAAGATTCTGCAATACTTAAGTTTCTTTATAATTTTTGTATGAGTTTCTTGAATTCGCTGTGGCAAGAACAAGTTCCATTTACAAAAATTGTAAATGTATGGAGACAGTAATACTGAAATTATGTGAAATTACCACAGTTAAAACAAGAAGTTACTGATATAACTAATGAGCCTACTTTCCTCAACATGGGCGCAATTATTTTTTAAATAATTTCTTGAAAGCGTAGTTGGTAGATAGCACTTGACGTCTCGTTGAAAGCATTATAATAAGAGATTAAACAAGAAACTTATGCAACAGTAGTTCCACAATAACAAATACACACATGCCTTACCCGGGACTTGAACACAGAAAACCTTGTACCATAAGCTTAATGTGCAATCAATAGCATTCCGGAGGTCAGATTCAAAGCATCAACTATGGATTTTATTAGTCTAATGTTTTGAGTGATAGAGTTTACTAACCTAAAATACTTACAGGCCATCATTTTGAAAATAAGTGACTGAGCCACTTCAAACATGCAAGTTTACATGGCCTATCGTAGTGCTACTTGTGTGAATAATTTGGTGGAAATCGGCTACGGTATAAAAAAATATTTTCTTATTTGATGATATTGTACAAAATCTGCCACGTCAAGAGGCTCTGTATACGATGCTTTTAATAGAAACTGTCAACATACAAAGATTGGTTGATTTTGATGAAGTTATTGTGGCAAACTTACGTAATTATTTATAAAGCTGCCATTTTGTGTATTGTTGTCTGGCCCACTTAAATCATTGTAACGTTCGGCGCTAGTTACACTGCCGAATGTTACGTTGCCACAGCTTGCTCAAAGGTGGAACACATGACTCAGTAAAATTGACACAGATTAATTAAGAAATAAAGTTCAAGTTCCAGTGTATTTTGTTCTATACTTTATTTGTCATTTGAATGACACAGTTCACATACGAATTTCCAGTATGCAGAGTACGAACCATTCAGAGATAAATATACAAGTACAGACCAGCGCCACCGTACTTTACAGATTATTGATGTCTCAAACTTGCATCGAAAGAAATATTACATGCGTCAACCTCCCACACCAGCGGAGAAATAAAATAAAGTCTAGTTGCCGATGTGGGGGTTATCGTCCTGCCCGACGTGACCTAGACGACCATTGTTAGACGGAACTGAAGGGCGACTGCCCTCGCCGCCGACTGACTTGAAGAAGTGAAGTGCCGCAGGGCGACATACGTCTTTTGTCCTGCCTCTCACCCCCGTCTTCTAAGATCAGGGTATGGCCACGCACGCTCTCAACACGTTATCCTAACTAAGACTGCGCCATCAACATAAACAAACTTCTCGTACAACAAAACTTGTACGATGCAGCGTGAGAAAAGCTAATTAATGCTGACGCTTAACAAAAACTGAAACTACGATGTTTGAAATGAAACGGTAAACAGACGCCTGATAAACGTAAATAGCAAACGTACGCCCGGTAACCTACGATAGCACACGCCTGCCGGATAAACAAACTATCACGGGAAACGAGCCACCACAGCTTTAAACTTCAAACCTGATAAAAATACTACGAAGCTTGGCAAAACTTAAGAGAAACAAAAGAAATTTAAACACGTGTCCCGAAAATTAAGTTTACTGCGTCATTACATCATGTAAATTTACATGGCCTTCTGTAGCATTTATGGTATGCTCAATTTGGTATAAATTAGTTGAACAGTTTTAGAAATATCGCAAAATGTTCAATTTTTTTCCATTGACACTATATTATATTGCAAATTGATTGAAAATATTGGATCTGTGTGTGCATAATATATGTTTATAACCAATACTTTTAGTGTACTATATTTGGTTGAATTGTTTCATAGATAAAACATTTAATAAATTAAATTATTTAATTAAATAATTAAAAGTAGGACTGCCGCACCTGAAACATGTAAGTTTACATAACATAATGTGGCACTACTTGCTTGTAACACTTGGTGGGGATAGGTTGCTTGGTCTTTGAGATATGGCATAAAACAATTAATATATTTCCTGTGTCTTCATAAGTAGAGGACAAAAAAGTAGGGGTGGACAGATACCGATTCCGATACATCTGCAGATAATCCCAAAATGGGTATCGGTTACAATCGGCCATGGTCCAACGAAATCATCTCCTCAACTCAAATGATTTAATCATCATGGAAATTACCACACTTGGTTATCTTGTGAGACATGTTTTCAGAAACAAATTATTTTAATTTTTGCAACCAAAAAACTATTTTCTTAATTTTATTTTTATCTTTTGGTAATACATGATTTGAAAATACTTAACATAAACAGATATGGCTGGCTTTGGTGCTGCTACATATTTAGCTTGATATAAACCGTACCTGGTGATATTTGTAAAATAAAATGTAATTCAATTTATAATACAGGTGTCTATCTGCTTTTAAGGTAGTTAAAATGAATTTGTAATGAAAAGTTTTACCTATTATAACATTTATTGTCGCACGTTTTCTATCACGTAAACAAACAATTGTGAAAGAAATACAACTGTATATTGATGTATCATGTGCAGCAAGACAAGGTGCACTATAGAGAAAGCGTGTCAGATAGCAAAGCACCTTGGCGTATTTAATAGTACAAATAGGCAACATTTTATTTCTAAATACGAGCGTGCAGGTCTAATAACTGTGTCATATTTTCTTTTAAAGTATTACAAAAATAGAATTTATTTAAAGTAGTTTGTGATTGGCTTGACGTAAGACATGTAGATTTCACTGTGAACTACATATTATTTCCTTTGTCAACAGGTACACGTTTTATGCAAACATATTCGTTTTTCATAGTGGCTTGTGAACAAAACATTACCCATGAATAGGGCCCCGAAATTTTCACGAAATAATGTGAAATACTGAGAAATTATGTATTTTCCTGAAATTTTGTAATAGTTCTTGTATTCACAAAATATCAACTAAATTGCTTGTTTAAGTGTGTCTAAAACCACAGAACGAGGTTCTTTTACCATGAAAACTCTTACAAACATTGTTTCATTTGTCATACAGCATTATCTCATATTTACTCCACATTATTTGCGTGATCACGTTGACTATAAAAACGCACAACAAAAATTTACCACATCACGAGAGAGAGAGTGTGTGTGTGTGTGTATATATATATATACACACACACACACACACACACACAGTAGAATTCTGATAATTCGTATTGTCAAGGGACTGAATGTTAAATATAAATTATCGAGATATTCAAATTAGCGGGATTACCAATAATCAGGAGCAAAAAAAGAAAAAAAAAACATAATAACGAGATTAATGCAAATTTGAATTAATATGTAATGATAAACGCATGGCTACATATTATGTATACATATATACTCTATATATATGTATATATCAATAATTACATCAATAAAAACACATAAAAAATTTACGTTAAAAAATTTGTAAATTTCTTTTGGTGCAAGCCTTGCAGACGGGTATTGTCGATGGCTTTGTCAAGCATGTTCAAAGCAGAAAATACTTCATCGCCAACGTCTGATTTCGCTAAGAAATGGCGCACGTTGTTGATGTATTGTTTAGCCTCTTTAGGTGTAATTGTCAGCACATCATCTTTGTCATCACCTTCACCATCAATGTCCTGAGATGGAGCCAAAATTTCGTCATCAGTTAGAGTCCCCGCTACCGCTAGGCCATCGTCAAAATGGACGAAATCTTCAAACATTATAGAATTTTCTTCATTTTGAGGAAGACGATTTCAATTCACAGGGCATTCTAAGTCTTGTTCAGTAACTGCTGATGAAAGTTCTACCTTCGTGAATCCACAGCACGAAACCCGTTTTTTATTGTGCTTTCGCTAACACTTTGTCACGCCTTGTGAGCAATGTTCATGGCTGAAAATAAGGTGATTTTATGATCCTTCCCATCCCCGATGCTGTCAAGGAGTTGCATCACTATTTCCTGGAGGTAAAAGGTTTTGAACGTCTTAGACGCTGCAGCTTAGAAGTAGGGTTGGCAGGCAAAAACACAACATTAACATGATTGAGCGGTGGGGTATTGTTGTGGGCCGTACAATTATCCATGAAAAGCAGAATTTTTCGCTGCCTTTTCTCCATATCAGCATTCACTGATCGTATCCATTCCTTGAATAATTCGCCCGTCATCCACCGGCATAAAAATTAAAAATACAACTGCATTGGAAGCAAATTTGTGTAATTTTCATATTGCCAAGAAAACAAAAATAAATGGGTTTCTGCCACTTCTATGTCAAAACATATTTACTTTGTAAGGGAGTATTTTTATTTTATCAATAAAATATTTACTAGTATTTTGTAGTTAGATTGTGGATTTGTGTTAGAGTAATATTGAACTGAATAGGATTTAATTAAAATATTGTTAAAAAATGAAC
Organism: Clitarchus hookeri; assembly: GCA_002778355.1. NCBI lineage: Eukaryota > Metazoa > Arthropoda > Insecta > Phasmatodea > Phasmatidae > Clitarchus > Clitarchus hookeri. The sequence continues at coordinate 419,643 of NQII01000307.1, forward strand.
AAAAGTTGTATGTAGGTGATGTAAAAATCTTGTAAAACTCAAATGCTAGTGAATGTTCTCAAACAGTTTTAAGTGTCTTGATAAAGTAACAGATTTATCGCACAAAAATTACTGTTACGTGACAATATGTTACTTGTCAAGTGTGCTCTTGTAAGGTTGTCCTTTCGTCCTTATTGTTAAATATTTTTTAATTTTTTTTACCTAAATATGTACTGATTAAAATAAATAAATATAACAAATTCATGTTATATAATAGTTTAATGCATGCATTTTTTTGTTATAAATTTATTTTACAAAATGAAATTTTTTTTTTTACAAAATGGATCAATTTTAATGACTAAATCAGCCCATTTTATTTACAGTAAAAGTGGGGCCCCTACCCATGAATGTTTGTCATCAAAGCAGCTGAGTGCACGTAGTATGAAATAAGTGCTCATGACACTATCTTGGTCACGTCTATACCCTAAAATTCTATAGTTCTCTACTCTGTGGTAGATTGGCACTACTGCAGGATGTTCCAAAGTACAGATTTTAGTTTATAAACCTATTTTTATTAGGTTTGTAGTTTCCTCAATAAATCAATTTTTGAATACACAATTTACGATATTTAAATCCAAGTTTCTTTTTTTAATTTACCGGCAGTTACTGGAACAAGAGATATACGAGGTATGTTTAAAAAAAATGGTGACCTCAAAGTTTGTGGGCTTTGTACATTCGATTATCAATTGTTTTTTTGTTATGTTGGTACACATGTCCCCCAACTTATGTTGACATTATCAGCCATTTTGCATTGTAGTTTGTTTGTGACAGATATAAAGGTTAGACGTGTTTTGGTGTGCTTGACGATTTTTTTGCTACCAAAAAAAAATGGAACAAAGAATTTGTATTACATTTTGTGTGAAAAATAAAATTAAGTGCTCCGACGCACTTAAAATATTGACTGTGGCATTTGGCAAGTCTACTTTAATCAAAAGAAATGTTTATAAGTGGTACAAGCTCTTCACAGAAGGCCTAGAATGACGATGCCCACCCTGGACGCCCCAGTACGTCAACAACCGATGAAAACGTTGAAGCAGTGAAGAAAATAGTTATAGAGAATCGTCAAATCACTATTAGAGAAGTTGCTGAGGATGTTGGCATATCGGTTGGCTCATGCCATGCAATTTTTTCGGATGTTTTGGGCATGAAACGTGTGGCAGTGAAGTTTGTTCCAAAATTGCTAAATTTTGATCAAAAGCACCGTTGCATGAGCATCGCTCAGGAGCTGTTGAATGACGTCAACGACGATCCAGATTTACTCAAAAGGGTCATAACTGGTGACAAAACATGGGTTTATGGTTATGGCCAGAAGAGCCAAGACCGAAAAAAGCATGCCAAGTTCGGTCAAATGTGAAGGTTTTATTCACTGTTTTCTTTGATTACAATGGCGTGGTTCATAGTGAGTTCTTGCGAAAAGGTCGTACGGTCAATAAGGAATATTACCTTGAAGTTATGCGCCATTTGCGTGAAGCAATACAAAGAAAACGCCTGGATTTGTGGCAAAACAATTCATGGCTTTTGCATCACGATAATGCACCTGCTCACACATTGTTGCTTGTTCGTGATTTTTTGGCCAAAAACACCGTAATCATGCCTCAGCCACCGTATTCACTGGACTTGGCCCCCTGCAACTTTTTCCTGTTCCCAAAACTGAAGAGACCCATGAAAGGACGGAGGTTTGCCACGATAGAGGAGATAAAGACAGCATAGCTGGGAGAGCTCAAGGCCATACCAAAAAGCGTAAATCAGAAGTGCTTCGAGGATTGGAAAAAGCGCTGGCACAAGTGTATTATTATATCTGAGGGGGATTACTTTGAAGAGGACAAAATAGATATTGATAAATAAATAAATATTTAACGAGAAAAACAAAAAGTCACCTTTTTTTTTACAAACCTCGTAATTTTATTTATAAGAAGAAATAAATCTCTTGGGCATATTCTTACACACGCATCATTCTTTTTTACATGGTCGTTTATCATGATGGTTAGGCCTACGAATGTTTATAATAAATACATTTGAAATAATGCATTGCAGTAAAAAATACTGGGAAACGTTTGCCATCTACTTTAGAAAATCGTGAAAACGTGTTAATAAAAACTCTACTAATTGCATCTGCCGTACTTCCTGAAAAAAAAAAAAAAATCACAATTTCTCTGTGCGTCTAGTGCAAATAGTAGACGTGGTGGCCAAATATGAAAAAAAATTAGCCTGCAAGTTTTTATTCGTAACTGTATGCTAATTTTTATTCTAACGTGGAAGGAAACAGAAAAAGTGAAGTTCGGGGGTATTTTAATGTTAAACAAGATGTCCTCCATAAAGCCATTGGCAAACTGTGTAATGTGCGTATTTTCTGAAGTGGTAAAAGTTTTTTTGATGGTCTCTGACACCATATAAAAAATTACAAATGAAATTATTTGTATTGGCACTATCTGCAGGATCGACCACAAAGTATCGGTATTGGTAATATCTGCAAAATGAGGTTTGGAGCCATCTCTACAAAAATTTGTATTAGCACATATGATGATTGTATACAGTCAGTATGCAAAGTGAAGTTAAATTCGGTTACATAGTTTCTGAGATACAGCACACTAAACTAAAATAATTTTATAGCCACCATTACGAAAATTGTCTGTCTTGCTTAAATAATACATATATTTATTTGGCCTACCACAGCAAAACTTCTTTGCTATATTTGGTAAGAATGAGTTGATTGGTTCCCAAGCTATGACATTAAAACTTAATTTTTTTTATTGTGAGGCTCTCTTACAAATTGCAGAGATTTTGTTTTTATAATAGATATTGCCAACATACAAAGTTAATTTGACATTTGTTTCTTTAATTAAATATACTGGGCTAAAATATTTAGATGCCTGACATATTTAAAACATACCAGTTTACACCACCTGCTGCAGTACTGTATGTTTGCCAAGTTAGGTAGGAATCTGTAAATTGTTTCCGAGATAATACATTAATAACTACAGTGGAACCTTCTTATAAGGTTCTTCAGGGGTCCACAAGAAAGTGACACTATAAGCAGGAAAACCTTATAAGAGGGAAACACAAAAATTCAAGAATCTGGACACCAAAAGATATAAAATTATGCACCGTAATAAACACACAACTTTACATAATGAACAAAACAAATATTTCTTTTAAATACATAATCTTTTAAGAAATTTTATCTCCTGGTTGCGAAATCATAAAATTAGTATACGAGCAAAAGATTACTGTACATGCAATTTGTCTCCTGGTACCAAAGCACACAAAATTGTCTACAAGCAAAATCCATAAGATAAAATCTTTCATGGAAGTTTTTCTCCTGGTTGCATCAATGATTTGGTTCAGAGTAGTCACTGGGATTTCCAAATTCCTAGGAATTGCTGTGGATGTTCTACCAGGATTACTGTCCACGTGCTTTATTAAGATTAACTTTTCAGCTAATGAAAATGTTTGTCTTTTCTTAGAGGCACTCATTTTAATTTTTCACTAAAACTGTTTCAAGGATGAATTAATTTTCACTACATAAATATTAACTGGGCATGTGCGAAGGTCGTTTTTTAAATGCGAAGTTGAAGCGAAGCTTGCATCATGCGAGGAATTTCGAAGAGCAATCAAAGCTGAAGGATTTAAAAATATATATAGTGGGCTACAGTTTTCAAGTGTATTCAACTCGTTTGTACTGTTACTGCCAAAAAAATGTATGCCTACTAGACACTGAGCAATGGAATGAAACGTATCCTAATCTTTTACTGCTGAAAAACTGAAATATCAAAATCTGTAAGAAAGTAATCATTATACATTTAGATACCTATAAACTTTATAAAAACTACCATACTCCATATATTCAGTCCCATTTGGCACCACCACCGCACAGTGATGTAAATGGATGCCTATCAACATTTGGCCTCTTCCCTTTCCTTCTCCAAGGACTCTTGTCAATGTCAGGCTAGATAGTAAACTTGC